>CM065661.1:10625676-11195676 GCA_033220385.1 Triplophysa yarkandensis
ATCGAAAATAGATGCTGGTAATAATTTAGCCCTGAAAATTGTTTGCGCGATGATTTCTTCCGAAAAAACAAAAAAGGAAATGACAAAAAAAATTGGTTAAAGAGTTGATCAGTAAACGTGGGCCGCACAGATTGTGTGTGTTTCAGAGAGATTTGGAGGTGATAAAAACATATCTATCCTCTTATTACTGAGAAACGTTAACTTATGAGTGTTAACTGTTAACCCTGTGTAATCTACTCCACCGTTCTGGTAGTTAGAATTGACGTGAATATTGGTTCCACTGTTTTGGGTTTGTGCACCATTCACCTCAACCCATGTCGTGCTCTCTCATTGGCTGCAGCTCGTAGGGACACCAAACATCATGTGATGCCGAGTCGGCCGACCGGTCTAGATATTTATAATGCTTGATATTTAAAATAAATCACTGATTACAGCCCGATCACAGCCCGACCTGTCGGCGAGCTCAATCAGCTTAAAATCAGGCTTTAAATCCTGTAGTGTGAACCTTAAAGCATCGATCATGGTTTGGCAACATCCCTCCATTTTGCCCCAACCAGAAACAGCATCTCCCCTGTGGAGGTAAATACACCTGCAGCCAGATCATCAATCACTCAATGTGCATCACATACTTGCCAGCTGGAACTTGATTCTATTCTTTGTTTTTAATTTCAGATCTTGACTTACGTTTTACATGCATCATTAGTTTTCTGACTTGCATTTTTCCTCGAGCCCTCATCATCTGCTCTTGACTCTGCTCCCTTAAGAGATGTGTGTGGATTGGAGGATTTCCAGTATGTTGAAATGTGATTGGTAAGGCAAAGCAACACGAGGTAGGCCGACAGCCAAGTGCAGATGAGTGTCATTACAGCTGTGTGCTTAGAGCCAAAACGCACTGACAAAAACTCTTTACTCTTTTTTTTTCAGGACTTGTTTTAGTTTTTTATCATTCTATGTAAAGATTCATCTTTGGTCATTTCGTATTTTGTAATTTGGTACCCGTTGACTTGCACTTGTTTTTTGTCCACACAATAGAAGTCAAAGGAACCAACATTCTTTGGTTACCAAATATCTTTTTTTGTGTTCACCAGACGAAAGAAACATAAGGGTTTTAAAATGAGTTAAATGAGTAAATTATGACATTTTTCTTCAGGGGTGAATTATCCCTTTAACTGGAAAATTTGGTTTCATATTTGAAAAAGTAATAAGAATAAAGTTTTTTGGTGCAGTCCTAACTCTCTTTTCCACATCATCCATGTTTAGAGATGCTTCCATGTTCCTTCCCATCTCGGCTTTACTCCACAGGACATATTCCTTCAGTATACCAGCTTATCTCCTTACTATCGTGTTCAGCTATAGCCCGCTGAGATAGCAGGAAAAATCCTGAAGTGTCACAGATACTGGAACATAAGTGATAGCCCTCAGAGAGAGGCAGAAGTTGCCTGACAGACCGCATGCTGCTCTCCTCCATGCTGGAGCTTAAGAAAGAGTCTGGGATCTTAAGATAATGCTGGATTATTTATATCTGTACCATGGAGTGCCAGCATGGAAGTTATCTGCAAAGCTATATTAGGACTAGTCATTATTAGAACTTAGGAGTATATGTGCAATGATCCCACATGTGCAAATCCTGATGTTCCATTTGATCCCTGCATGATCTCTTAAAGCCAATCTTATCTAATGTCAAAATTCAAAAGCATGTTATATGGTTTCCATATAGAATATTAAATGTAATTTTATTCTTTAAAGCCCAAACTGCTGTGACCCAGACTCCAACAGTCCCAGTCATGTCCATTAATGAAGATCCTATAGACCTGAACGATGAGAATCTAGTACATGGTAGCAGAGAATGGAATAGTATGTGATGCAATACGCCAGCTCCATTAGTCTTCCTGGCATCTCAATTATCAAAGGTCATGGTGACGACCCCATGCCCTCATTGACAGTTACTGCACTGACCCCAGGTCAGTTCTCAAAGATTTGTGATGAGCTCCCCACCCACAGGCCTCTCTCAATCATCAACTTATTCCTTCTGTCTGGTCCGCCTTTTCCATCCCTTTGTTTCCATCTGATCGCTGTGACCGCATGCCGTGATGTATATAGCTGTCTACCTGTGTCACCTGAACTAAGACCCTTTCACAGGCAACATCATTGATCAGTGCTTGACAGTCATAGTGTGGGACAGTAATTCATTCACACTGACTTTACAGCTTGGATTTGTAAAGTTAACATAGGGGAGACAAAAGAAACTTGATGAAACTTGAAAAAAGAAACAGGATGAGTTCTTCACATAAATCCAATATGTGTTATAACACTCCACAACCTTCTTTATCATCTGCTGAATGTGGCATTTTTGGAATAATCAGTATGTCTCCTTTCAGCGTCTCTCTCTGTCGCTCTCTGTGGTGTCTGTCAGTATTAGAATTAATGGCTGAGTTTAAGATACTGATTCAGTTGCAGAATATAAGACTCGAAGCATCCCTCACCTCCTCCCCGTCAGGTCCTGCAACTAATCCAGGGATCTGATGAGCATCCTATTTACATAATCATAGCGGGGCAGGCTTTGGGTCTCTCTCGCACACACCTCACACGTTTCTTCCATGTGTCTGACTGTAACCTACTGTGTTTGACCTTGCAGTCATGAGACAGTGGCCTGAAGCTCAATTTGCACACATACACATCACCAGAAGACAGAGGGCTACAACCTCACCTCACACTTCACCTTCTTTCTATAACACCATTTCTCTCTCTCTCACACACATGATAACACCTCACTTTTCCTTCTCCACTGCTCTTTTTGTGCAATACAATATCATGAAAAAACATGCATGACCTTTTATAAAATCCTCAGTCACATTTTTCTATTATACAATCTTGTGGATTACCTGGTTAGTTTTTTTTACCTTTACCTTATGTCTTTACCTTTTTACTTAAAAATTTCTATGCAATGCGCTTCTCGTCTGGTACACGTTGCCGTTTTGAAGTTATAATATAATTTGAATCAAATCCAAGCATTACATGTGGTTTTGTTCGTGGTTTGTGTGACAGCAACTGCACAAAGTATTGGTTAATCTCAATCATGGTTTTTAAAGTTTTGACAGGAAAGTTCTGGAAAAACACAGATCTTTAACATAATTCTATTGATGTTGATTAAAAAACATATTTGACACTTGTTTCTTTTATCAGCAATCTTAACGTTTTGTATGATAATTCGTTATATACACTCTTCTGGACTCCCTGGTGTAGCCTCTCTTGCCTCTGGCCAGCCAATATTTAAAACTGAACATATTCTAGCTAGTGTGGGAAATCTATCTATAGATTATATAAATATTCTGTATAAGTACACTGTAAAATATTTAATGTGGCTTAGTAAATATCACAAAATGAAATGGTTATATTAACTTAAGTCTTTTAAAACCATTAAATATATTTTATTTAGAACCATTTACTTAAGATGCACAGCTAATTGGTCTAAACTTTACAAATGTGTGTTAAGTTTATGTAATGAAGAAAACGTATTTAACAGATGTATATTCGTTACATACATCTAAAAATTTTAGGGAATTCAAATAAAAATATTTGTGTTAATTAGATCTACTTAATGTTTTTATTTACATTTACACAAATTTGAATAGTACATTTGCTTAATTTAGAAGCTTTAAATGGCCTTTATTATTGTGTGAAAATTCATAGTGAAAAAATGGAGTGTACGAATATGTTTCTATGTTTTTTATTTATGCTATGATCATAAACGTAGCTTTACATAAATACGTTTTAATTAAATTGATTAAGGTCCAATTAAGAGGAGAAACATTTTCGTCCTTGACAACATTTGATTGGACCGTATATGCAGGATGAGACATCAGTGTTGTCTTTCTATATTTTTCAGAAGACGTGACAGTATATTGTAACATAATAGCGTTGTACGGCAAAAACACACTACAGCAAAATATAGACCGATTCGAAACGAACTGCCACAGACATAGAAAAAGTAAAGAAGAAAATAAAACTCACTGACTGAAACATAAGCCTTTCTTTTATTGCTGTACATAAAGGTTAAGTTGTTCCCCGCCTGTAACTTTAGATATGTCACAAGGATTTCTCTGGCAAGTGTAAGAGCTTCATCAGGTGTGTGGATAGAGAAAGACAATATATTGCCTTTAATATTCTTCAGTTCAGGAAAGAATGCCGCATTACCATAAGCATTAAGTCTACACTAAGCTTCTGTGCACTAAAGTGCCACACTGTTTTTCACAGTGCAGTCATTTCCAGCCCCACTGCGGATATTGTTAGACGAAACAATAACATGCCAGAATGTGTTATACATCACATGCTGGTCTCTAGGCTTTACCGGAGTCTGTGGTGTGTTTTTCCTCTAAAGAAGCTTTTGTACAAATAAAATGCCATAAAGTGATGCATAGAGATGCTTTGAAAAATCTTTTTCTTGAGGTTGCTACTAACAGAGATGCAACCACTGGTGAAGCAGGTGTGTGCGACCATGATGCGATTGAACACATGTCGAAACGGAGTGAAAGATCTTATCTTGCCCACCCAGGGGGTCTTGTTAGAGGCTAGCTATGGTGACACAGCAGACCGCGATACTGTAAGTCATCAGTCACTGCGCTGTGTGGGTGCAAGAGAAAAGCTGGCACTGCATGCAGAAACCATTCCCCCAGTCATACTCCAAATGATCATTTATGCCTGTCTTCCTATTTCCTGTCGCTATTCTTTCACATTTTCACTTTATTTTGTACTGTTTGTGTGTGAGTGTATGAGTGTGTGCGATCATCATTATAATGATCAACATAATTAGTATGTTCAGTAATGCATGTGTTGAGCAGGACCAGTGAGTCACATGATAAACCTTCTGTTTGGTCAGAGCTGCAGGCAATTTAAATATTACACATTTCTGACTAACTCCTCTACATCTTCTGCTTAGAAATTGCTCAGCTTTGCACTTTTGACCAGCCGGAGAATGTAATCACACAAAAACAGTTCATATCGGGGGAGAAAAATACATTTGCAAGTTTACATATTTGTGACTCCAGAACAGAAAACCGGTCATACTGTAAACCGCACGAATATGTAAATAGCAATAGACAACAATGCAAGAACGGGTCAAAAGGATTTTTTTCCTTTTTTGACAAAAAACATTTGTATATTAAGTTAAGATTATGTGTCTTTTCCAACCATACATTTTTTTTTTACAATTATTTACTCATGGTATTAGGTCATTAAGCCGTTTTGGGGTTCATCCCTCCATAACATCAATACAGCGATAAGACAAAAGAGTGTTTATTTATTTACCTTTATTAGTAATATTGCTAAGAACTTAATTTTGATGATTTCTCCGTATTTTATATGTAATATTTCCAGATTTTTCTCAGTCTATTGTCCCGATAAAACATACATTAATGGAAGCTTTCAGATGATAAATAAATCAATTTCCCTTTTTTACCCAAAAAGGAAAGTTCATGAATTACTCATTCTTTTGTTCTAAACATCTATGCATTTCTTTCTTTGTATGAGCACAGAGAAAAATATTTGGACAAATGTTTGCAATCAAAACATTTTTGGATCCCATTCATAGTAGGATAGGATGGAAATGACAATGGATAGTGTCCCAGAATTGTTTTTCTGGACTCGGGCTATTTTACTTTGTGTTTAACATACAACACAAATTAACATTTACATTTAGTCATTTAGTCATTTTTTAGGCATCTTTTACGAATCTATAAATACCTTTTTCCTACTATGGTAGTTAATTAAGTCCAAGAACTGTTTGTTTGAACATTCTTACAAATATCTTTCTCTTTGTTCTTCAGAAAATGGAATTGTTTACAGCTTGGAAACTGCTCGATGGTGAATAAAGGATGACAGAATATTTATTTTGGGTTGAACTTTACTATAAATTTAAAAAAACTAAATAAAAATAATACAACTATTGTAATGTATCAATTACTTTAAACTAATATAATAATTATTATTAGGCCTTTAAAATTGTTATAATTAAAACAAGACCAGATGTTTTAGGTGGAATGCCACCTTACCATCATCATCTGTCTACTAAATCAATATCAAACCGTGTCAAAAACAGTGACCCCAGAACCTTTTTGAACCAGTTATGATTAATATCTTAGACTGCACAAATAACTTTAGTAGCATTTGACTGGACAATAATGTTTGCCTATTACTTCAGTTGTCTGCATACGTTGTGTAAATGAGACGTGCAAGATTTCTTATTATAATATATTAACATTCAACAGACATCCAACTAAATCAATGTTTATATGCGTCATGTTAATAATGAGATTTAATGTGATTATGAGCATATCGGGAGTGTACAACTAGGAATCTACATAATCATGTTTAGCACTTATTGAAACAAATAGATCTCGTCCCGTTGTTCAAAGCTTTAAATGTGTCACGTCAGTGAAGCGTTGTTTTGCCGCTTGCAGGTCTCGAGATTATTTGTTTGGTCGAAAATCTATGTAAAGCCAGATGAGTCATCAATAATTTCAGTCTGTTTTTCACAAAGAGACAGGCTGAATTTGAAATGCGTATGACGGCTGGTGATTTTTGCATGTAGATGGCTTCCATAAATTGGACTAAAAGCAAGCATAAATGAAATAAAAGCCACAAAAAAGCTTTAGTTGCTTTCACAGTGTCCCTAAAGTAAAACCAGACTGATCCCAAATGTCTTTTCAAACATTGTCTCGACTCAATGTACACCACAATTATTCTGTCTTCTTTCTGATGGTCTCTCATTTAAAGTTCAGACAGCAAGACCTAAGATTACATGTATTTTAGCTCCCTTATTTCTCTAAGTGTGCAATAGTGCTTCTTTCAATGTACGGCTTATACAATGCAGATTATGGGAGGTCAGGTTTGAAGCGTTGCCATGGAGAGGGGAGTGAGTAATTTCACGTCTCCTCTGGTTTAGCTCACCTGCTTGCCTCCGCTCTGCTGAAGTCAAATAGATTGTGAATCACATTACCAGTGATTTAACCAGAAATGCAGAGCGGTGAGAACTAACTCCCTGGACTCCATCCATGTATCTTTCCAGAGAGAGGCAAATACCAGGAATGAAAGCGCTGCTTGAAATAACGCAGTATGAGGGAACTGTGCTAAAAGGGAATGAAAATGGAAGTGTATGCTGGACAGACTAACAATAAATATGAATAAATGGAGGACGATGGGGAAGAGTGACTGCTGGGAGTCAGTAAGGAGACATTGTGGTGTCGGCATGACGGCTGCAACCCATGGAGGGCCCATCTGCTCTATGAGAGAGAACGAGAGGACGATAAAGAAAGATAAGGTTTTATTGGTGGTTGAGTGATTGAATGTGAGCATTCAAAAATAACAAGTTTCTTAAGATGTTTAGGGGCAAGGTTTTAAATCTCATCCCACCCGCAGTGTTTGGTGTTTGAATGGTCTGTAAAACATATGCAGAAGACAATTGCTGCTTTATTCTTTGACATTTTTGTCCTATGTGTGAATACATAGAAACACAAACACAGTGTGAAAGAGAGAGCACACATGTGTTGTTTTATTCTAGATGGGGTATCTGATAAAAGCTAAATACTGCCCCCTGTTGCTGATAAGGAGAAAGACATTTCAATTTCTCAACTGCAGGCTTTTAAAAAAACTGTCTTTTTTAAGAGTTCTATTAAAGGAATAATAAGATTTTCTTGAAATCAAAAAGCTAACAACCATATAGTGTGCAAAATCACAGTTTTAGTCTAAATGCATGGCAAAACTCTGCTTAACCATTAAGGGTTAAGGGGAGAAGTAAAGCCAGGATACCACATTTATCTAAAAAAAATATGTAGTATAATTTTTTTCTTTGGTTGCCTGGTAATACATCTCAAGTAATGCAAAGCTGTGATGTGAAGCATGCTCGGATCTCATCAAGCCACGCAAAGACTTTTTCTATTTTGGCAAAGTGTCGATCGGGTAATCAATTCTCCTGGGCAGAGAGAAAATTCCAGCGGGAGCTCTCACCTCTCCATGGAGACAGACTTGAGCTGTGGGTCAGAGGGGTGGATGGAGATGAGCCGAGTCTTAATAATGTCACATGAGTGGTGTGGTATCACCCAGCCTCACCCACAACCTTGTATGAACTATAAAAAATTTTATTACATTTGCTGTAATACAAAGCAGTGCTGAGTGTTTGTCAGTCCCTAAATTTCAATTCTTACTCGCCCTCTTCTACGCCTGTATGACTCTTTTTCTCAAAAGAAGATATTTTGAAGAATGTCCATAATGAAGTGAAAGTGTGGCAAAGTATGGTGTGCCAAACTTAGAATTTGTGCTCTCCATTTAACCCTTTAAAGTGAATGCACACAACAGTGGTCAGCCATTCTGTGGCACCCCGGAAACAGTTGGCCGGAACGGTGCCTAGCTTAAGTTTACTGGTTATTCCCTACCTCCACCTAAAATCACTACTGGTGCGAATATCAAACCAGCAACGTTGGGATAAGGCCTCAACTTTTTTTAAGGCATTGGTTTTGTTTGGCTATCAACATCTGGAAGCTACAGGAAATAGGTGAAGTCTTTTTATATTCCATATGTAATATGCTGCTCCAATATTTCCATTTTAAGAGACAGTTCACCCAAAATCTAAAATTCCGTCATAATTTACTGTGTTGTTGTTGTTAAAAAAATACTTTTGAAAAAAAGGAAGTATTGTGGAATAAAGTTGCAGCTGTTGTTCGATTACCAACATCCTTCAAAAAAAGAGAAGAGAGTCCTACTGATTTTAAAATTAGAATAACTTTAAAATGTGGTTAAACCATTAATTTAATGTTGATCTTCATTATACAAAATGTCCCTTGCATTCCTTAACTGGAGCATCAAGTAATGGTTAAATCAGGAAGTACTTGGTCTTTTATTTATCTTTCCTGCTCTTTATCAAACAGTCCACTGTCTGTGTGTGTGTGTTTGTGTGTGTGTGGCCTAGCTGGGCCAGAGCCAGTCTCATAGAGCAGGAAAGCCCCAGGGATCTTCCTTAAACACGGTCTGTACATTGACCTGACGGCTGGTGGCTATTAATTACACCTCGAGTGACAGACCCTGAGTGCCGCGCTCCGTGCCAGTATAAGTGTGGGCTGGTGAGGTCACCACAAAGACACACAACTGACTGAATGCAATATAAGGTGGCAATCCGCCAACACCCCTGTAACCATCACCATTTCTTTATGACCATTTCCATTTCCCCTCACTCTCCTATTATTGCAGAGGGGGTCAATTACTATGAAATCTACCGTCTTTGTCTTGAGAAAGAGGAGGTGCAATAGATTGCACAGATTCTGCATTTCCTATTTGCAAGAATGTAACAACAGAGGGGGTTTTGTATACAGTGTTCACAGCTCAGAAAAGTTTTTAGCGCATGATAGACTGGATGATCGAATAGAATGTCACTTACTCATTAATGCCATCAGCAAATCCCCTTCAGACACTTATAACTGGACTCTCTCTCTCTCTCTCTCTCTCTCTCTCTCTCTCTCTCTCTCTCTCTCTCTCTCTCTCTCTCTCTCTCTCTCTCTCTCTCTCACACACACACACACACACACACACACACACACACTCTCTCTCTCTCTCTCTGACCAATATTCTGGTCTCTTTAGCAGTTTCCTCTTCCTGACCATCTGCTGCACGCAGGGTACTCACCTCCTCTCCTCACTGGCACAGGGAAAAGAGAATGAGGTCCGACCAGTTGCCATGGAAACCAAACTCCATTGTCAGCAATAAAGTTATCTGTGAAAACGCATCCGAGAAATAAGAGTGATTGTGTCAGGGTAAGTTAGGGAAGCATGGATTGTGTTACTCCAGAGAACATGCTGAGAGGAAAAAGGAAGAAGTGTCATTTCACTATAGAAGAAAGAACCCAAACAGGAGAGTGAGGACATTTGTTGGAACAGAGCAAAATGACATGTATGCTCTTAATATTTTTCCTCTGATGTTCTCAATTATCAACAAAACGTTGCATGCTTCTGCATCCATGGGCAAAAAATTATTTTCTAGTGAAGTTGATGGTGGGTAATACAGAAAGGAAATTTTAGAAGAAGCGAAAAACAGGTTAAGGTTTTGGGGAAAAAATGGTTGTGTTATTATTGGATGTATATAAAAAGGAAAACAACTTCATGCCTGTGGGTGCCCGAACATAAGCAATACTGCCACAGCATCTAAATCTGTAATATCTTACCCATAAACCAAATTTGTTGATACAGTGTTGATGTATTTTCATTTCATTCTCTCTGAGGTGTGTGACGGTGACTGGTGGTGAAGAAACACGCAGATAATTTGGGCTAAGATAATATCTCAATCAGGTGTTACATTTTAAGCTTTCAACATTGAGCTTTTGATACATCACACTATGATGTATTTTTCTGCTTTAACTTGAAAAGCTGTCATTTAGAAGGTAATGCTGCAGAACGTTTAACTAAAAAGCATTTTATTTAAATCAAATGCATGAATCGATGAGACGATAACATTTGCAAACATGTGCCATGAGAACATTCTGAACATTCATTCACTAAGCTCTTATTTTGTTTTGGATTTTAATCATAATTTTAAAATGTATGCATAATTACAAAATCAGTTATACTATAGCACTTAGTGTCATTTCTACAGTTTGACTTCCTTCATTGCCAAAAGTAAAAGCACATTAACGATCCTACAATTCCTTTCTTTAAAAATCACACCACATGTACATTAAAGTGACAATATAAACTAAAAATTGAAAATGATATCCTTTATTTAACTTGTGTCATTAAAAACCTGTATATGACTCATAGAACACAACAAAAGATATTTAGAGAAATGTCCACACAATTGGTTCAATGCTTATGAAGTGTTCTTCCAACTATCCCCCTGTTTGTTCCACATGAGAAAGCAAGTTAGTTCCGAGCTTGACCAGATGCCCGGGCAACTGGCACACAATGGCATCTTTTTATATCCTGTCCTGGATAGTGATTATATAACACGTCCGGATAAAGCACCGGAATCCCACGGTTCTGCAATCTGACCTGTCTGAGGCCAAGTTCTGTGTTGAGTCAGGAAGCAAATTGATATTATTGACAGATGTGGAAGGGCATTTTTTACGAAAGGGGGATTAAAAATTAGGGAGCGACCACAGGAGCGTCCAAAGTCAACCTGTGTTAAACCTGCGCTTCTTCATGTTTCATTCTGTTGTACTTTGTACAATTTATCTCTTAATAATTAACTCATTCCAAACACAACAAACACTTTTAGTCATGTCAGCGCTGCTGTATGTGGTTGAGGTTGTGGACCAATTCCTGCAGGTGCATGAAAGGTTTATACACAGGGACTCACCATAAAGGCTACATTACATTATGTGACTTTACGACATCAGAGTTCAACTTTTCATGATCCCGAGCAAAACCAGTGCCTAAATGTTGACCCAACGTCATTTTGGATGTTGCATCGCATACTCATAGGCTGACATTTGGTGAGAAAGAAAGAAAGAGAGAGAAACCACACACTTCCAGCAAGTTCGTCTCAGCAGAGTTTCCTGTCGCATGCTTTGCCACTTTAGCAGAACAGCAGAAGTTGCATGTTCCTGTTAATACGTGCAAACATTAGGCCTCTTATACAACTTGCCCGTGCCATGGAATAAGTTATTTTACAACTTAACCATAAAACACATGTAGGGAATGTAACATATTCAAAGATGTGTTTATATCTAAAAAAAAATGTTACAGTATACATTTCAAAAGCACTTTTGCATTTGTAACACAGCCTGCTTGTAACACGTGTGATGATTGCAAAGGGGCGGAGTCACGGTTCCGCTCGTTCTCGTGGCTGGAGTGGGGGCGCGGGGGCGCGCATGCAGGTAGATGCAGAGTAGCGGATGACTCGTGAGACTCAGTAAAGGATACAGTAACAGAAAGAAGCCTCGACAAATTCTTTCCAAGCTGTAAAAAAAGGTAAAGTTCTTTGCATTGCTTCTCGTTTTTAATATTAAAATGTAAAAAGAAATTAAAGTGCGCCTGTTAGCTGCCCTGGTTTCATATTGAAACCATTTTATTGTTGTGTATTATACTTCAATGCTATAAAACTTTTATTCATGGTGGGATTTATAAAGTAAAAAATAGGTAAAGTTTTGTTAAGGAATGAAAAAGCATGTTTGGAGACTCTACTGTTGATATATATTGGGAGAATCTGGGTAATATTGGCTACTTGCAACAACATTTCTATTGTGTTTTTAAATTGTGTATTATATAACATTTGATGTTTTTTTCTGGAAACAACATTTGTGATTTTAAAATATAAACAGTAGGAAATAAAGTTGGGGTGTGTGTGTCACAACTAGACTGTATTTGAGAGAGAGGGAGAGAGAGAGAGAGAGAGAGAGAGAGAGAGAGAGAGAGGGATTGAGAGAGAGAGAGAGAGAGAGAGAGAGAGAGAGAGAGAGAGAGAGAGAGAGGGATTGAGAGAGAGAGAGAGAGAGAGAGAGAGAGAGAGAGAGAGAGAGAGAGGGGCATCTTTTTTCAATTTATTAATAATATTAATAACTGAAACTATTTTTAAAGATTTTTTATATTAATATTTCAGGTTTTATCTATTGAAACATTATAAATTCTAGTTTGCTTATTTATTTTAAAAATATGTAACTTATAAACATACAACTGCTCACAATTTACATTCAGCTTATATAAACTGTAGAAGCCCAGACACCCTGTTAAAGAAATAACAAGTCAAACTTCCCCTGAGCTTTTCTATTTTTAATATTTATTCTTGTAGTGCCTGTGGATTACTTTCAACATTTTTTCCAGCTCTGTATTTCAGTCACGAAATGCATTTCCATATAATCATTAATAATCAATAATCAATAAAATATAGTATCTCATGCTATATTAACTCAAAAAAATTGAAGTTTCCTGGCAATAATTCCTTTTCACCTGTTGATAAATAATCTCTCTCTCTCTCTCTCTCTCTCTCTCTCTCTCTCTCTCTCTCTCTCTCTCTCTCTCTCTCTCTCTCTCTCTCTCTCTCTCTCTCTCTCTCTCTCTCAATCCCTCTCTCTCTATGACTGTACAGTATGTCCATTCATGTTTTGTTCTTGTAATTTCTCAGTAATGCACACAAAATTCATTGTATTCCGCCCTCAAATTTCTCTCAATTTAGACAAAACCCAGAAACACCTCACATGTGGAACAGGACAAAAAACTTTTAAAGTTAACTTAATATAACAAATCAATGGGTCATGTTTAAGCATTCTCCGTAATGCTAAATAGTCGCTGTTTGAACATGTCCTTAAACCCTGACAATGAGTGTGTGTATACGACTGATAAAAAGGAAAGTCACTGAACTGTGTGTATCTGACGCAGAATATTAACATGATTGAAAGATCAGCTCTCACATCTAATCGCCGCTCATCTCAGAAATGTTTTTTCACAAGGCCGGAGAGGGAGCCTACAAATCCATTTCTCAACGTGTGCTTCAGAGTAATCTAGAGGTGGCAAATTGAAATGGATGACACTGGAGGTGATATCTTAGTTGTCCCATGATATTTTACTGAGTGACACTTATAAATAAAATATTATATATAAAAAGAAATTCCTATTCAACACATAGAAGCATTTACCAAAAGTAGCATGCAGTATTATTTGACAGGATTAAACAAAAAATGTATGACTGCCGTGGGGTTAAAAATACCTAATCTATTAGAACAGTGAGACAAAATCACATGCAGTCATACATCACTTCCCAAATTCATTTAAAGGAATAACATATTTAGATTCTATACTTTAATGCATCCTATATTTACATGACAACAGTGTTTGATTGCTACACATGTATTATAAAACATTTTAACTTGAAAGCACAACATTTCTAGAATTGTTTATGTGTCCAAAAGGGATCTTACACAACAAGCAATAACTGTCAACTGACAAATGTTGATATTACATAATTTAATTATATATATCAGTTCCACATGGTTAAATTTTTTTTAGCATAGCTTTTCAATCAATTTAAAGAGAAATTATGTTTAAAAATCATTGAATCGCATAGAACTGATATATATGGTTAAATTAAGTATTTTCTACAACTTTTTCCGGTGTAAATAACATTAGATACTTTAACAAAATGACGACAATATGTTAAAGCCTGAATACAGTTTGGCCTACCCTGGATGTGTATTGTATCTGCCAAATCTTTATAGGCTTCAAAAGGATCTCGATGTTCGAAACAAGCTAACTTCTGAAAGTTCCCAGTGTCTTTACTTATAATCTCTTAAAAAATTGAACAGTGTATTCATGAAAAGACTTTGTATACAAACATTCCAAATGTGATGTTATTAACAAAACAATCCGTATCTGTCAAATATCGTTTTCTGTAAACATTTTCTGTAAGTATTTTATGACATCATTTTCATTTGTTTACATTGTGTCAATGTTTTACATTTACTTTGTATTAAATTCATTTAGAGAATAGTTTTTTTTATTTGTGGGTTCTCTTTGATCTAGGAAATCCAAATATAAACGTTATAGCGTTTAAAGAAATGAAAAGTACAGTTTAACACTTTAGCCCAGGAAACTGTTTTGTGATCACTGTGGGTTGTACTTCATATAAACTTTGTGATTTATGATTGTTATGCAAATATCCTGTTACACAGTCCCAAACCTTTTTAGTTATTATGCCAAAATTCTCTCACTCTCTGTCTAATACCTCCATGGGCACAAACATAAGTCATACCTTACTAATTAAATATAATTTAATCTGCATTTCCTCCTCTGCTGTTTGCGAGGCTTCTCTTCCTCTTGATCAGATGCATAGAAATGATTGTGATTATTCTCAGGCTTGAATCTTTTCGTTACTCTTTAAAACCAAAAACAAAGGGTAACAAAGACTTAAACCAGAGTGAAATTAAATGTAATCTATCTGGTTGAAAAACCTTTTCATAAGAATTAACTCTTAACTCTTATTCCTCATGGGAAATGTGGCTTTGTGTCGTGAATTTGTTTAAACAGTGTTTGTAACTGAAACATTGAGGTTAAAGAAGCTCATCAAAATATCATGGCTAAAGTGTTGTTATGTACCTTGGATAACATCGGGTTTTATACTTATTACTTTGTAATGCTTTATTTTAATTATTATAATGACATTTACTTCTGTCTCATCTTTAGGTTGAGCTGTGATGGCCCCTTGAAATCAAACACGATTGCAACATCCTTAGATCACAGAAAGTGTGTATTAAAGTAAGACAATCAGTTTATTAAAAGCGAAGTGCCAATGTACAAACAAGCTTGCTTTAAAGAATTTTTGTCTACATTAGGTGATGGGGGGCAGTTTTTTACTCCATGAGGCCATGTTACAAAGACACATTTCTGTTCAGCTAACCACAACTGCATAGCTGATCTATGCTTAGAACACATCGGCAGGTGTTTGACCTACTCTGGTCTCATGAAGGCCTGAGGTTAACACACCATTCTGATTCACTTTTCATATTCGGTTTCTCTATGTGTCTCCTTATAGTAGCCCATAATTCCTCCAGGTGACCTCTCAGTATTTTGTTATGGAGGCCAGGGGAAAATATGACTTTAACGGTACAGCGGAGGATGAGCTCAGCTTTCGAAAAGGAGACATTCTGAAGGTAGGTAAATGTACACAAATGCGGTGTAATATGTAAAATATATGAAAAAAAGACCATTAACACAGTGTCACAGAATTTTATATAAACTTGTTTAGTAAAAGTTTTGTAAAAGTAAACAGAGTTAAAAAGTAAACTACTTTGCGTTACAATTTTATTCAGAAGAAGAAAAAATTCCAATAATGCCAGATTTCGGATTTTGTTCACTTTGACAATCTTTGCTTTACACAGATCCTAGGATCTCAGGAAGACTGGTTTAAGGCAGAGTTACATGGTCACGAGGGCTACATACCCAAAAATTACGTTGACAGATCAATACCATGGTTAGAACATGCTTGTGATATTAATGTTTAGTTCTAGTGGACTATTTTGGTTCATAAATAAAATAATGTCTGCATGAGAACAGAAGTTTATTTGTATGTATGTCCTACAGCTGGTTTAAAGAGACTTCCAGCCGTAGTTCAGCTGAGGAGATGCTCATGTCCTTGGAGGTTGGAGCTTTTCTGATCCGCGGGAGTCAGAGTTCTCCTGGAGATTTTTCCATCTCTGTCAGGTAAAACAGGGAGAGTGGAAGGGGCTGTGCTCGGAGAGAATCAATAAGTGCATTTGGAGGGATGTATACGGATAATCATCTAGTCAATTTCTTGTTCTGGATCTAATTAGTAGATTGTAAAACACTTATTGACTTGATTTACTTTTGTGCATGTTTCTTTTTACACTAGAGACACATATTTTTCCACTTAACACTTACTACTAGAGATGCATTTATTGGGTTGCATTGTGAAAAACACGACATTGTGGTAAGGTTTATCTGCAAAGAACAGGCCAAATATTCATGTGCTATATTCAGATCTTTAACTTGAATCCGAAAACATTTTTCAGATACTGAAAATGGCATCAATGTTTATATTAAATGTGTTTTTGCTTTTTTGCCTGACTGAGCGGGAAATTTATCCCAAAAATAAATATGACTCACCATCACGTAATTCAAACCTGTATTAATCTCCTGTGGAACGCGAAGGAAGTTAACTTGAAAAATAAATACTTGGTTAGTGTATATACCATGGAAATCAATGGGGGCCATTGTTGTATGGCAACCAGCTTTTTACAAAATATCTTCTGCAGGGAAAAGACATCTTTGCATGTTTGGAATGACTTTTCATTTTTGGGAAAACTGTCACTTTAAAGTCTCTCTCTAATTATTTTACTATGAAATTGCTTTGGCTAAAACAATATTTTATCAGGCCTTGACACTGTCTACTGTACCTTGCAGTGTGATGAACAGATTGTACCAAAAGTTCTTATAAGCCACAAGAATAACAGATTTTTTTAGTTATCCTTGAAAGGCCCATGCCTGAGCCTTCTGAACACACACTGAGCTTATAGAAACACTCCATCAATAAAGCATCAATAACATCCATCTTATTACAGCAGTCAGACAGTCCATTAGGTTCAGACGTCCTCTCATAAATCACCTACATCTTCACACTGACTGCATTGTGTGAGGCTAGGAGAGATAAGAGAAATTGATCAAGTTGGAGCTCCCTCCAGTGCAAATGGTGGACTTTGCAGCTTTATGATGCTTCCTTTAAAACTTTCTACAAGTTTTTAATTTGATTACTTTTCACAACCATTAAAAGATTGAAACCTTAACACTTTAAAACAGGAGTGGATCATCTTGCTTCCGAAAGATCCTTTAACACACCTTTTAATAATAAAGTGACTCTGAATAGCCTGTTTAGCTGGATTATCTGGATTATTAGCCAAATTTAAATTAACTATATATGGAAACTATTGGACTATGTTATTCTAAAACAGCCTTCACGACAATTATATAACCATAAACTTCTTTCGCTTTCACAAATGCTTGTGGATGATAAGTAAGTTATAGTTCAGCCATTAATAATAATTGTAATAATAAATAATAATTTATATACCTGCATGAAATAACAGCTTTTCTTCAGTAGAACATGAAAGACTATATTTTGAACAGTGTTGGTAGCTGGCCGCCATCCACCTAAATTGATTTTATTTCCATTTAATAAAAGTGAATGGGTGCCACTGCTGGATGGTTAACTTTCTTCAAAGTATCTTCCTTTGTGTTCTGCAAAAGAAAGAAAGTCATGCAGTTAAAACAACAGGAAGATGAGTAAATTAACACAGATTTTTTTATTATTGAATCAAAATGTTTCCTAGGGCTAAGTTTCATTTAAAATGAAACATGTACTACAGTCTATTGTAAAATTTCTTTTTCATTTCTTTCTCCTATCACAGACACGAGTATGACGTACAACATTTTAAAGTTATGAAGGATAATAAGGGTCACTATTACCTATGGTCAGAGAGGTTCACCTCCCTTAACAAGCTGGTGGATTTCTACAAGACCTGCTCTATATCCAAGCAGAGGGAGATCTTCCTCAGGGATGAAAGTGATCCAGAGCCAAGAGCACCTCAGCCTGTTAGTATGCTTTAGGTTGAACTCAGTGTATTAATCTAAATTTACTGTGGGTATTTTGTTGCATTTTTTGTACACTTATTCTAACAGGGCTACTTTTATTTAATAATGTGAACCGTAATTATTCATGTTTAGAGGCAGCCGGATGTTCGACCTCCCCCAGGTGGTGGTTATGGTGGTCCCCAATCTTCAACACACTATCGCAACACAGCAGATCATAATCAAAAGGTATAGTATCAGCTACACAGTTGAATTTAATCTCGGTTCTGTAATGAAAAAATAAGTATTTATTCACTGATATTTTTTGAGAACACTCATAGAAATAATTGAGTTAGTCAGATTTATCAGATACAAGATGTAAACATTATAATTACCCTATTTAGAAGATTTTAAATTTACTAATTGTTTGCATGTAAATTGTTTTACTTAAAAACACGGTCGAATTTTTTGGAGGGTACCCTCTTATTTTAAACTTTATGTAAGTGTTTCTTTTACAAAAACAGAAGAAGAAAAATATTCTGAAGAAATTTTATGTTATGTGTATGTTATATGGAGACATAAAATAATGTCAATGGGGACCAACCTTTTTTGTATAGCAGCATGCTTCAAAATATCTTCTTTTGTTTTTTGCTGGGAAAAGTCAGTCATACAGGTTAAAAACTATGATTTAGGGTAAACAATGCTCAGCTTACCTTGGCAGTTGTTTGCACAGTTGTGACAATTTTTTTAGGAGGCCACACAAAATTTAAAGTTTAGAGTAAAGTTAGGATATATTATTTGTTGACCCTTAAGATAAATCTACTTCTTTTTCAGAGTAAAAGAGTAAGTGTTGAGGACAAAGCTAACACTTTGCCTCAAGCAGGAAAGAACAGCCCTGCTCCTCACAGAAGCTCAGAAACTGCTCCGGTACAACACTCAAAATTCTGACACACACACACACACACACACACACACACACACACACACACACACACACACACACACACATCCATGTGATAAGTGACATCGTTTTTGATATGCGTGAATTTACATCTTCTACAGAACTAACATATGTGTGCTTGTTTCTTTCAGAGGCCAAACATGCAGGTCAAAGCCATGTATGACTTCACAGCAGAGGAAGACGATGAGTTGGGTTTCAGTGCAGGAGACATCATCGAAGTTTTGGACCGTTCTGATGCATCGTGGTGGAAAGGACGGTTGCGTGGCAGGATCGGTCTTTTTCCTGCCAATTACACTGATCAGATCTGATACATTTCCATCTTTTAGGGGTGTAGAATCCAGGTTGCCAACAGTCAAAACATCATTCATATCATTTTGTCATGGAGTGCCAGACTATAACGTTCATGGAGTGCCAGACTATTACGTATGGACTGCTATATGTTCAAGACTTTCACTTTTGACGGAGGACCGCAGCACCGTTCAAAAGAACTGAGAAGTGTTTATTTCATAAATAAGGTACGTAGTAAAGAATAGACCATTATCCAATCATGTCAAATTCGCCAAGGCATGCCATTACTTCCCATATGCAACACTGCCAGTACAATTACCCCCTTTATTCATCATGTCAAGTTCATATTTGCTCTCCAGACGGACACTAAAAATGTAAATCTTAGAAACCGAAATTTTAAAAATCTAGAGGAAAAGATATTGTATTGTTTTATGCATGATGGAAAATAAAGATGTATTAAAATTGGTCTTTAATAAACGTTAAGATTTTGATTAAAAACAGTATTATTTAACCATTTTGAGTATTTCTGGGTGCTAGCTGCTTCACTTTTATGGAATATCTTGTGATGAGGTCGTTAAAACAGTTTCATGCAAAATGTAAATACAACTAAACGGAATTGATTCCAAGTCATCAAAGCATCTTATATGCATTCCTAGAGTCAGACGAAAATTTCAAATAGATCAGAACAAAAAGATCTACATATTTGTATATAAAGAGAAAGAAAGTTACAATTGAATAATTTAACTGCCTGTAAATTTCTCATTCTTCCAAGGTCACCTGAAAGTATTTGAGATCATTGTTTTAAAAATGAAAACAGGGGAAGTTTTAAAGTAACCACATGTATGTATAAAGTATTTGCCAATGAAATAATGCAATTAATAAGATTTCATAACAAAGAGGATACTCTATTATTCTATATAGTACATATTGTAAGATTATATTGAACCTACACCAACCACATTTTTTTATCATCAATCCAGTCATGCCATCCAAAAGAGACAGAGTACAAAAAAAATAGTATGCCCATAGAGGGAATATTTTTAATTCTAAATTTTAAGTACAGAGATATATGGGAAGAGTTTATTATTTTAATAAACTGAACTTGTTTAAAAAATGGGAAATGTGCAAGCAAGCATGTGCACACAACCACAGAGAGCTGAAACTCCACCCACCGCTGCAGCGTAACTCCGCCCACCGGTCCGTCCACGAAACCCCGCCCACCGGTCCGGTGAAACCCCGCCCACACTTGTCTTATACCTCCAGCTGACTCACCTGCCCGACCAGGTAAAGGTGGGCACAGTGTTCCTCCGGTGTTCCGCTGCCATGGCTGAGTCTCAGGTGATATGCATGGACGATGAACACGTAAATGTGAAGATAGCAGAATCTAGACCCGAGTTTTATTACAGCGAGGAGCAGCGGGCCGCACTTGAGCACCTGTTGAAAAACGGGGACGGCGCCTTTAAGATGCGCCTGAAGGAGGACAACATCAAAGACTTCTTGTCGGCCAGGGAAATTAAAACCATGCGCGAGACTTTCCAGGAATATGACAGCGACTCGGACACCCCATGCTCACAGTCCCCCCACGACACGAGTGAAGATTCGGGCGTGCATTCTACATACTGGCCCACAATGTCTGACACAGAGATCCCTCCGCTGGACATCGGTTGGCCCAGCAACGGGTATTACAAAGGGGTGACACGGGTGTCGGTTTACACCCACCCACCCAAATCCAACAGTCCGCATATTAAAGAAGTAGTGCGCAGACTCATTCAAGAATCTACGAAGGTAAGCACGTGATGGGTGTCCTCAATGATGCTGATACACAATAAAATTATTTCAGTTTAATTTACACCCATTATTTATGTTTTTCATGTTTGAGAATATGCTAAGACATTTAAATATTAAATCCTATTAATTTACAATTATACATAATAAATATAGATTGAAATAAATGTCTTTAAGATGTGTACTGTATGATCCTCAAGGAACACAATTACAATATATTCAATTTGTAGCAGTTTTAATCTAAGTGTTATTGTAGTGAGAAAAGCAATCTCTAGAAGATATAAAATATTTTGATAATTATTATCCAAATTATTTCAGTTTAATTTACACCCATTATATGTTAGAGAATATGCTAAGACATTTAAATTTTAAATCATATTAAATGTATAATCTAAATATTATAAATATTAAATAATATTAAATGTATAGTATAAATATCATAAATATTAAATAATATTAAGTGTATAGTATAAATATTATACATAATAAATATATTTAGAAATAAATGTCTTTAAGATGTGTAATGTATGATCCTCAAGGAACACAATTACAATATATTCAATTTTCAACTAAGTGTTATTGTAGTGAGGAAATCTCTAGAAGATATAAAATATTTAAATAATTATTATACAATCACAAATTATGTGATACATACAAATAATCTGAGAAGGCCGTGGGTTAAAACCCCTGTTCTAGACCATAATACAAAACATGAATAGATGAAGTGAGATTGGTGTTTTTCCTGGTTTGAGAGCACATGATACTGACCAGCTTCATAAACTTTTATTAAAGGCTGTAAGTATGAGTCAGCTCACTTGCTCAAAAGTCCCTGCCAGGAAGTTAGTTTGAGAGGTTGATGTCATCTTTTAAACGAAACTACCTCGCTATGTTTGAAAACATGTTTCATGGGAATAATGACACAGCATTCATGTGCCGATTGACCAGGCCAGAGGAATTACTTCTCAATCATCTTGAATGTTTGGAAAGTGATCAAACATGTAACACTGTATTGACAACTCTTTTAAAATGAAAAATGTAGATTAAATATATTTTAAAAATTCTAATCAAACCAACATCATTTGAGAATTACCAAGGAAATGGATGTTATTTCTGTAAAACTTCCCCGACTAGTTTTCTGCATTACACGGAATTCGGTGATGATAAAAATGATAGAGACAAGTCTATCTCAAAGACACAACCGGTGATTAAGTGTCATAGATCATGTTACTGTTATCTTGTGTCAGAAAAGTGACACAAGAAGGTTAAAAGCTTTGGAGTTTTTACTGTAAGTGCCCATCCCTCCTCTATCCTGTTAACCTGTCAATCACACCACCAGACACGGCGGGTTCTGATACTAAGCTCTACACACATGATCAGATGATCAGATGGTGTATTTTCCTTACTAGTGTTAAATACGTTATAATGACACGGGTATGATTCATAATTTTAATGATTTAGGAGAGCTGAAGAGAGTTTGAGTGCTACTACATTCCATTCCACTGGTTCCAATGAAGCTGGTTACATCCTGTCACACGTGGCATGTCAATCTGTCCACAATACATGTTATTCTAACTAAGGAAAAGCATTTATTCTTTAAATGCCTTACATTCTTGACATGTTAAAATGAAGATTATCAGTAATGGTGTGCGTCTGACACATATCCTGACAACACAAGTCAGCAGTCATACAGTCAATGTTAGCATTAGATTATGTCCACAGAATTCTGTATTTACATATTACGTCATGGACATATGTATATAAGGGTGTCCGTTCCAAATTCGTGTTTATTTGTACAGTCACGTCTGTGCTTTAAGTTCATTCTTGCTTAATAGTGGAGTGTTTAATATGAGTACCATACAGGTTGGGTGGGGTGTAAACCTTCCTGTAATAGCACAATCTGCTGTCTCTACGTTTTATCATTTTATTCATTTCATGTATGCTTATTTTAGTATTCGTAATTGTTAAATTAGTATTTTGGTTCATTTATGTTTGTTTGTATATTATCAGGTTACCAATTATTATTAATAATAATAATAATAATAAAATAATAATAATAGATAATAAATAACTATTTTTTACCTTTAATATATCGTCAAAGCCGTTAACTTTTGGTTTTGTTTAGAAATGAACTTGGGCCTTGAGAATGATGTGAGTCTTTAAGAAGGAAACGGTTACAGGATCTTAACTTTTTAGTGTCTTTGTTTTCAGTTACTAGTTTTGTACTGATCTAGTTTTCATGCTTGATGTGGTTTGTACTGTATTTGACATATTTAATGCATTTGCATTTTGTTTCTGTGTAGCATGAGCCGCTTGCTCTGTAGAGAACTGAAAAAATGCCAAGTACACATTTTTGAAATCCATCACTGATTCCCAACATTAAATCTACATCGAACGAAATTCTAGGCAAATTCGTTGCTGATTTACATACTTTTGAATGTTTCATATCGCCTATAAGTTTTCTCGTGCACTTTGAGAGCAAAGTGTTAGTTATACTTTTGGCAATGACATGAAAATCTCACAAACATTCAAAAAATACTGTTAAACACACAATCTTAAAGTGATATTTCAGTCAAAAAAATCATATTTTTCTCCCTCTTCTCATTTCAGACCTGGATGACTTTTTTCTTTTTTTCGCAGAATAAAAAAGAAGATATTTTGAAGGAAGTTGGTAATCAAACAGCAGTGGCGCCTATTTACTTCAATTGGCTGTACACGAAACAAATGCAGTAATCCAGTAAACAATCCAATAAATAAAAGCCTGTTAACAACATTCTTCAAAATATCTTGTTTTGTGAAAGAAAGTCAAATGGTTTTAAAAGTCAAGAATGTTAATAAACTATGGTATGATGTTTATTTTTAAGGTAAACTAAACGATCATTTTAAGTAGACAGACCCATTCTGACATGAGAAGAAAACAATTGTGAAAGCAAATGTAACGTCAGCAATGTAAATAATACAAGCACAAAACCAAACTGTATTAATTATTAATGTCCTTGTGCATGCTGGGAAAGGATGGGCGGGAAAGAACGGCATTTTCATTGTTAGGCTATTAGAACTACATCCATACATTGATCCACATCACCTGCTGTTCTTGCTGGTTCAGGCTAAACAAATTAAAGCTAGTTGTCATAGAAATTTGCATGTATTGAATGTGTTACAAAAATTGTTCGACCATCAGATCAGCAAATAAACCAAAAGCTAAAATGAAAGAAATATTCTGGTTTTGAGTTGTCCATTTTCATAGCTGAGCAACTTCATGTCAGGTTTGTTTTCATTGATTTGTCTGCGCTTGTGTCTGATGTGTTTGTGCTGAATTGTATCTGTTTCTTTTCTTCTGTCCACTTGTATAAGATTGCACATGTTCGTTCAAGCTGAGACCAGTTGTGAGTCGTCAGAAACGGATAATAGCTCAATAAGCACTTTAAAAGGCATATTGGTTGTGTCACGCACTATCCAATGATAGGCTTTGCTTGGTTTTCAGTTGGTGGCCGTGGTCATGGATCTGTTGACAGACCTGTTGATCCTGCAGGATCTCTATGACGCTGCGACTAAGAGAGGGGTGGCTGTATACCTGCTGCTGGAAGAAAACGGCTTGCCCCACTTCCTGGACATGAGCAGCAGACTGCAGATATCTGCTCCACACCTGAGGGTAAACAATTCACAAGTGCTCTGCTTTCCTGTTTCAGAAAGATGCTGCTTAATATGACTGTTATGATAATACTGAGTTTGATACATGAAGCGATGGATATTAAATAAAAAGCTCTCAATCAAGCCACATGCTCTGTAGGCTTCCTTGAAGGAGGGGTATCACAGACAGTTTCTGCCACTCTTATGATAATCTTGAGTACCTGCAGAGTAGAATCGCGTTCATATCTTCAAAATGTATTTGGTTTACTCACATTTACAGAAGACAGATACAGCTTTAGGGCTGTCTCATGACCAATCTTTTCACGAGGCCTTCTCTTAGGAAGGGCACGCTGACGGTCATGCTCTTCTGCGCTTTTTGAATTGTACGTGTGATGACCAATAAATACGGTGATAGGTTGAATAATTGAAAGAACCTTTCGGAAGCCTTTGGCTGTACGGGAGGAGTGTGTTGAGCATGAATACTACATCATGCTTAAAAGTCAGTTTTTAATAAATGTACCACGTTGAAAATGACAACCTAACATGTTATTCAGTCTAAAGCTCGTATAATGCATGAAGCAGTCTGATACCCCTCCTTTAAAGGGAAAATCCACCTTTCACAATGACCATTCCTTCACCATTTACTCACCCTCATGATCATAGATATTTTGAAGAATGTTGTTAACCAACGTAAAACCCCATAGAGTTCATTTGTATATACACAAACCCATTTTTAAAAGATGTTTGTCCATATATTTTCGTTCATTTGGGAAATATAGGGATCTTGAACATAAAATATTTTTTAATTAGCTATCCCAAACCAACATCATTAAACGCGTATGTTAAACGTTTATTTAACTATTAATGAAAATTCTGTCATCATTTACCTACTTGCTTGTCATATAACTTTCGTTCTTCAGCATAACCTGAAAGAAGATATTTTGAAGAATGTCGGTAACCAAACAATGGTGACACTTGCACTGCAATTATTGTGTTCATACAATTAAATTAAATACTAACAAACTGGCTTACCAACATCCTGCAAAATATCTTATTTTGTGTTTTACAGAGAATGAAAGTCATAAATGTTTGAAATTATGTCATGTGTGTATAATTGCAGTTTCTTCATTTCTGGGTAAACTTTTATATTAAGAGAACTCCAAACATGGCTTACCAGGCAGCTACTGCTTGTAGAAGAGTTACATGTGACTTACTACATCACGCATGAGTACACACGTTACCACAGAGTCATCTGACTTCAAGGGGAGTTGTTTATACTTGAATCTCTGGATGATTGTCTATTGCCACAGGGTTCAACCGACTTCCTAGTCTGCAGTGTTCACATATGACACCTGTGCCGAGGCTATAGAATAAAACCCAGTGCTTTCTGCAAAACTTCCCCTGAATAGCGCTGATACATTGCCAACCAGTCTTATCTATTATCTCTCTCATGGCTTTTAATATGGGACACTGAGGCTTTTCTTCTTAGACTCTACACCGAGCAACAGATAATTCAGCATTGTTGTGTTGAAAGAGGATAGCCAGATTTCAAAAGTACTAGGAAAAAGCTTGCAACTTGATCTTATTTAGGAGAACCATGAAGAGCTCTCATCTCTCAAGATTGGGCTGTTCTCTTATGCTAGCTTTTTGATTTATCCAGTGGGCTTTTGTAAGCGAAGTTTCTTCGCTGTGCAAATGAAATCGCCACACCTCTGTGTGCAAGGATTTCTTTTCCATTAACCTTACGCTGCCGTTTTCACTTTGGATGTTTGCCCGATCCAGGCGTGTAGCAGTGATACTTCAGTCTTACTTTGAATCCAGAATCACCCTGTCGAGTACAAAAACCATTTTTTTTGTTCGGTTTGCATTTGAATTGTGCTTTTTTAAATATATTTAAAACCTACTGTGGTTGACAATTGTATTCCTTAAAACTATTAAAACTATTATCCTTTAGTTTTTCCCTGGAAAATAGTTTTGCTGCCTTGAAATAGCGCAAATGTCACTCTATATAGGGCTGCATGATTATGACAAAAATCATAATTGATTTAGTTTTGTAATTGCGATGACCATTGACAATAAAAAGATTTTATATTGAAGTTTTGAAGTCTGTGACGTAGCTAAATGGTAAACTCTAAATATTCAAAATTTAATGATTTAATGTAAATAAGAAATAGTTTTGGGAGTTATTTCATTAAACTAAAAGAGTAAAGAATCCAAAATATCTTAAGGACACATTCGTGTAGAAATTTTACAATCACTTATTCACCCCTGTATTTAGTCACTAAACATACTGTCGAAACACACAGAAATGAACACAAACAAATAGCTGTAATTGTGGCTTTTGTTGATTATGTAATTGTTTCACCCAATTGTTTGATTATGTAATTGTTTTTTGAAAATGTTTTGTTTAGCCCTTGACTCTACATCTCAGCTTTATTAGCAGAGACATGAATATGCATATCAGCCCCCTTCCTTCACTCCAATCACACTCTGCTGATTCAGACACTGCCATTGAAAATAAAAGTGAAACTAAGTTACACCATCACAAGAAAATCACCAAACTAAAAAAGCCATAAATGCATATATATGGCTCAGACTTCTGATTTATGGAGTAAAATGAGTTGGTGTGATTTGTTACAGTCATCATTTCCAGTGGGAGTTTAAAACCAAACATTTTTAATTGAATTTGGTAAGCTTCAGTTTATAAAGAAAAGACTCCTAAATGGTTTCAAATGGTACATTTACACATGGTTTTTCTTAAGAACATTAAAAACTTAATTTTAATATAATTTGTTTTAGAATGTGCGGGTGCGAACTGTAAGAGGCTCAGGTTTGTCTCTGTCCTTCGGTCGCCTACCCGGATCCCTCTGCTCCAAGTATATGTTGGTAGATGGAGAGAAAGTGATGTTTGGATCGTACAGGTTAGTTTGCTCAAAATGCCCCTACCACTACCCATATGGAAAAGAAGTTAATTGAAGTGTGTTTTTAGAATACTTGTTTTGAACTTAAAATGGGAAAGTATACTTCTATAAACTAGAAAGTGAGCCAATTTAGTCCCGAGCAAAAGTAATACCCTCATTTTATATTTATTATATATAAATACAGTATACTTTCACATATACTGGACCATTACTTCAGTTTACTTATAAAAAATAATTCCAAGTATCCAGTTTTTTCTAATGGTATGCTTTTGTCTGCTCAAACATTCTTTTCTTACACATTTTCTTAATCGTATCCATCTCCATAGCTTTACATGGAGCTCCTCAAGAATGAACCGCAACACAATCACTGTGATGTCAGGACAGATCGTCGACTTCTTCGACAATGACTTCAGAGAACTGTACGCTGTGTCTGATAAAGTGGATCTTTACCGTGAATTTCACATCAGCAAGCCATCTGTACACGTTCCTGTGCTAAAGACACCCGTAGAACCCAACAGACCTCCAGTTCCGGTGTCCATCTCTCGTTTCCAGGTCTTGATGGAAGACAACAAAAAGGCTGACCTTAAGGTTCCCGCACATAAATACCACAATCCTAAGTACTCTTTGGTTGTTGGAAACAGTCTAGGATTAACTGGATCCTTGCAGGATCTTTCTACGTTGAGGGACTATAATGATCACAATTCCGTGAATAATATTGAAAAATTAATCTACACCAATGGTGACAGTGTAAATAAAGATTCACCTGATGGGACAGAGGATGGGAAAAAACCTTCTCCGCTAGGTTCTAAAAAGCAGCGCAGTTCCTTCAGAAATTTTTTGAAGGGACGAGCAAACAATCAGAGTCCAGACACAATTTCCAAAACAATCCCTCAAGGCCCAGACCCCAAACAGATAAGTCATAAAGACACTAAGATTAGCATCACCAAAGAAGCACCTTGGTTGGTCGCTCAGACCAAGCAAGATGCATCCAAAGACATTCCCACAATTGTTCAAAAGAACCCAGAGACAGACAGCATGGGTGAACTTGAAGACACCTTTGAGATATTAGCAAATCCACCAGAGGTAAAGATTAAAAGTAAAAAGAGCAAAATGGGTCCGAGGAGTTCATCTCTTCAGGCTATTCCTTCATACGGCGAGGATGGTACGTATCCCTAACTACATCCATGTGTTTTCATGGTGCGATGTTTGTGTAAACTGTGTTTGTTTGACTTCTTTTGTTTGTCTTTAGGCCTGAAAGGGCGGAGGCGTAACCCGAAGAAGAATTGCATTCAATCCTGAGATATCAGTCGCATCTCATTCATGAACATGTGTGCGCAAATCAAGACTTTAGACACTACGACAGGTCGAACAAGATGTGAACAGTATATACTGATGCATTAAAGGGATCTCTCTACGTCCATCAATTAGGCGGACAAGACTGGACATGGTGTGGATAGTGACTACACATAAAAAAACATTGTCAGTTGAAATGACTCAAAGTTTAACAGGATTACGAAGTTGTTGTTGTTTTAATAGCCTTCAGATTGCTGACGTTGCAAGAAAATACTGTGACAAAGAATGACTGAAACATAATCCTCACTTAGAGGTCACGTGACTTCCTCCCCGACTTTTAGAACACATAGGTTGATGAAGTTTAGTTTGTGTGAGCATGCAGCCTTTTTTTTGGTTTTGAAAATGAGATATTTCCTGTTCAGTAGATGCTAATGATCTCTGCTCCACATACTGTCAAAATCAGCACCACCTCCTCAATTCTCTGCCAGTGGCTCCATCAGAGAAAGGAGGAAAAGGTCCACAGCGACGTTGACAAATAAGCAACTTAGTGAAACATGAAAAGTGCCTGATCAGTCACTGTGAAGCTTGTCGGTTTTCGGAAAAAAGCAAGCCAGAAGTTTCTGGCTGTATGTCAGCACGGGATGATTATTTCAGGTTTGTTGCACTTCAAACAGTGCATTTGAGCAAACACCAAAACACTCTGTACTGCTCCTTCAAAGAATGTAATTTCCTCATGAAGTAATAGATGTGAAGCATTTGATTCTTTTTCATTGCGAGTGCCAATGAGTGAAGGGCTGTGGCCTAAAATAAACTGATACTTACTTTTTATCTTCTGTAGAGCTGTGATCTTGCATCATGAGAATGGAACTGTCTGTGAGAAATGACTGTGAGCTTAATCTGTTAAACGTTATTTATTTCAATTGTAAAATGAAACATTACAGTTATTAAAGGGATAATTCACCCCAAAATAAGAACTCTGTCATCCTTTACTCACCTTATTGTCATTTAAACCTCTGACTTCATTCCTCAGAACACAAAGAAGATATTTTGAAGAATGTTGGTGACTGGCATCGATTTTGTGTCTATACAAAAGAACTCAATGTGTGCCTCTAAGGTTATCTTTCTTCAAATTATCTTCTTTTTCTGTATACTTAGTGAGAAAGTATGTCATACAGGTTTAAAACGTGAAGATGGTGAGAAAATGATAACCAGGTTTTAATTTTTGGTTGAACTTTCTCTTTAAAGGGGAACTGTATTTGACACTTGCTCTGGGATATTTAGAGAAATGTCTAAGTGGTTTGTGCTCTGCCGAAGAAAAATCATACAGGTTTGAAACTACATTAGGTTCGATACATTTTGGGCGAATTTATAAATTCTTTAGATATTAGCATCTGAAAACCTGGAAATATCCCTGGGCCTTATCTGGGATCCATAATCCCAGATGACGTCATCAGAGATAGGTCTACAGGTTTGTTTGGCTAACGAAGGTGCGACACTTGGGCTCCCTTGTTTGTTAAGATTAAAATCCCTGTAGCTAAACTAAAGCGTGTAAACAATGTATGACGCAAAAAAAGAAAGTAGTGCATATCATCTCAAGCTGCCAGACCGTCCATAATTTTCCATATGTTTCATATGATTCTGCTGGAGAAAAAATGAGGGTAAATTTGGTGAATGCATGTAAGTTGACTATTAGACCAGAAACAGTGATAGTTTTCTATAGGAATAACTTTTGTAGAAATGCATTGGTTGGTCGACAGCACCCTCTGGTGAAGAAGTTTGTGTAGTGTTTTTAACAACAAGCCTTCCCCAAAGTACACTAAATACATTTTATTTTAAGTTTATGATGGGATAAAATATTTTGTATATTAGTGCGTAGTTAGTGCTTTGAGTTCTTTCAATTGTATTGAAGTCATATTTTCACCTTGCTTATTTTCTGGGCAATTCTGTGAAAATGTAAACCTTAACATGAAAATGTAGTTTTTATGGAAGGTTTTTAATATACTTTTGAGCACAGATGTAAACATTTGGATGTTTTTAGCATTACTTATATTTTTTCTGTATGATTTTTATAGAAAAGTAAGGGCTATTTTCAGGATTGTCACATCCATAAATTTTGCTCATAAACAGACACATAGAAATAAAAATAAAGTATTCCTTTTATGTTCGATTAAAGAACTATACCTTTGACATTTGTTGGATATTATTGATTCTGGTTTGTAGATTTGAATTCACATATATCTTAAGAAGTTTGTTGTCTCAAAAAACTGGTGTCTCTTTTTGTCAGGTCAATAACAAATGTTAATTTATCTTTTTTAAAGAAGAAATCTTATGCATAGACTGATAGTTTTACTATGTTTAAACCCTATCAACAAGTGTTTTTTATAATATGAATAATTGGTTTAGTTTACAATTAAATTCTTGGAGAGTTTTTATGTCATATACGTCCATAACGCTGGAATTGCCCTTGTACAGATTGTTAACAATCTTAAAATATTATAATATAATAATGCCTTTAAAAGATTTTCAAAATAAACCATTTAGACATTTTGATTGCATGAATAATTTCAAGAATGACATTTTTTTCATTTTTAATTAAAAATTCAAAAATGTATACCTATCAATTAGGAAAAAAACATACAAAGTAGTCTTTTGAACATAAATATCCTTATAAAGATTAACATTCTTTATTCAAACTATACAACCTATATACATTTGCAAGTGCCAAGTTACTATATTACAATAATCATTATATTATATATTACTATATTACAAGAATTATATACAGCTGATTTCTACTGAAACAATTTTTGTAGGTTTCAAATAAATACAACAATAGTTCCTCAAAGAGCTATTAAAACCATAACAGCCCCACTGTCTTGGTGAAGCTTAATGGTCAACCCAAACTGTTCACATGGTCTTTTGACCGTGTGAAAATCTATTCGGTTCAGCTTTCATTTATCTGTCTAATCACTGTGTTCGGCCTGGTTGATAATCTTCTTCTTCCGTGCAGATACCAAGTCATAGAAAGGGTCTTTGGTGATGCAGGCTCTGAGAAAAGAGAGGAAACAGATTGAGAGATGCTTGCGTTCTCAGTTCCTCTGTGAATGACAGCATACACAAATGGCTAATTTGACATAAAGACAAGCTCAATGTTTAACCATCGTGTGCGCACGGTTCCTCTTTCCCACAAATTCTAACCACAGGCTCACTCCTAAAAGTCATACATATGCATAGTAGCAAAACCGATGTTTATTTCAAGACTTTGACCTGCCATGTTTTTTTCTGTGCGGTTGTTGCTATTGTATGAGGCAGTGTCATGTACCTGATGGCCTGAATCCACTCTGCACGCTCCTCATCAGAAGCAGCACTTAGCTTGTAAGACTGGTGCTTGCCCATCACGACCCTCCCGTCTGTTTCGGTTTTACAGGCCTTTATTGTCTCCCCTTTGCGATGAGGGCTAAACAGCTCTAAGCAGAACTACACGTACACACACATTTCCAGGTTACGAAAACAGACAAACATTTCAATGTTTTGCTTCATGAGGCGCTGACTCAAAAATAAATCAGCATATGGACAAAGAGCTTACAAATGTAGTGCGCACAGAGATACAGTTGCTGTAGATGTCATGGATGACTAACATAGCCACATAGTCTAGCAACAGGTCTAACAGGGAAGCACACTATCTGTTGCATCATTGATCATCTTTGACAAGTCATTCCAGTGGACTGAAAATACGGTGGAAGTGTACCTGTTTGTGTGTTTCCTCCATTTCCCTAACACTTAAATTCTCCAGTGGAATGATTCCCTTTGGTTCTTTGTCCTAAGAAGGAACGATCCAAAATGAAAAAGAATAAAATGTGCCTTCAAGGTGGTCCATATTTTGTTTTAAAGAGTACTTACAGTTGTATACTGGAAATAGTACAGACAGCTGTCTGTCAAAATGAACCACCTCCTCTTCCATGTTTTGATTCTACCGCCTAAAGATTAAACAGAATTGCTATTACATGCGATAAGGCATAAGGAAATTAAAGAGTCTGTTAAAAATTAATCAAGATTTTGGATCGGCAGAAGTTTTATTATACAACATCAGTAAAACCTGTTGAGAAGAGTAACGCACCCTCTTTCAAAAGCCAACCCTCTCGATCCGGATTGAAGAAGGTGTGAGTTAGGTCATTGCCATCGTCCTCTGGGATTTTGAAGGGTTCATTCTTAATGCTCTCATAAAGTTTCTAAACATTTCAGAAAAGAGCAAAGTTTTTTTAGTTGACAAGCGCAGTATTGTCAGATGCGATTGTATGGTTTTGGGTTGTTAGTTATGTCAGGTGTGAGGTTGTAGCTTTGTGATCCTTTTTTTTTTTTTTTAGCTTTTTGGTCCTTTACCTGCAGCAGGTCATCAGGGAGGTCTTCTCCATTGTTGATTCCTCTGTTCATGCTGATGAAACGTTCAATTGTGGTCTTGTCTTTTACATTGGGGTTGTGCAAGCTTGTGTTGAGCATGATGATTGCAAAAGAAAGGATGTAACAGGTGTCTGTAAAACCCACACACGAAACAAAGATTTTATACACAGCACTTTGTAGTGTCGGCAAGACCCTCACAATAATATAGAAATATTGGCTTTTTACAGGTAAACTGGCAGAAAATCTCTTGGCTTTGGTATCTAAAAGCTCAAAAGGGAGAAGTCCTGGCCTATGGGGAAGTCATGGCCTAGTGGTTAGAGAGTTTGACTCCTTACCATAGGGTTGTGGGTTCAAGTCTATGGCCGCCAATACTATGACATATGTCCCCTTGAGCAAGATACTGAACCCCCCACCTGCTCCCCGGGAGCCGTAGCATAGATGTCTGCCCACTGCTCCAGGGGTGTGTTCATGGTTTGTTTGTGTGTTCACTACTGTGTGTGTGCACTATGGATTGGTTAAATACAGAGCGAAATTCTGAGTATGGGTCACCATACTTGTATCTCGCTTCTTTAAAATCATAGAGCAGTAAGCAAAGCTCAACATTTACATAAAATGAGTGGTGTCTTTGTGGGTCTGATGTTTATCCTATTTGTTATATTTATATACAACATCTATGTACTTTGCCGGTCAGTAGTTTCAGTTTTTTGAAAGATTATCCTAAAAATCTTAAGTGTTTCGAACAAATTGTCCAAACATAAATGTTCTGTCGTTATAAAAATTAACAAAACTATATTCCTTACAAATTTCTTTTTAAATGGATAATTTTGACCCAATAATAAAAATGGCATCTTAAAAGAGAAGAAAAGGAATGGGAATTCCTTAGATATGGTTTAAATATTGCTGAAATCTTAAAAAGCTGCTTAGTAAAGTTACAGGGAACATTTCTAAAGATACTGAAATATAATATTACATTTTGTTTAGATTTTTCTTCTCATTTGCACATAGTTTGTGCTATTGCACAGTTTTGATGAAATTATTATTATCCATTTGTTTTGGGAAAGTAAAATGAAGGCATTTTCTACCTCCAACTACAACAACCTGCTTAGTTTATGAGATATTTCTATTATCAAGTAATGTGGTACAACAGTCACAAAAGTTGCCCTGGCATGCAATAAGGTGAACAATCATCTGGGCTCCATGTTTTGTCAAAAATAGTGGCCTTGTAAATTGATCTGTGCCTTATCATGAAAACATCAGCCTTACTTTAGCTAGCCTCACCATCTATAGACGAATACTGGTTAACCAGTAGTTTTGCTACAGTGACGTGTTTAAAAATAAGATATAGGTTAAAACGCCACATTAATCCTTTAAATGTGTAAGTACCTGTGGACTGAAAAACCCCAGGGTTACAGGTGCAGTAGCGCAGGGCGAAAGCCTCCATCATTCGGTCAATCTTTTGGGCCTCACCTGGCAGACGGAAACTCCACAGGAACTGTCTGTGTTAACATAAAAGTAAATCAGTCATGACAAGTGGTGAACTGAATTTGAATGAACGGATGTCCTTCTCCATTCACCTCAATGCCTGAACCAGATTAAGGTTTGAGAACTCATGAAGGTTAACGAAAGCTTGCAGGATCTGAAGGTGGATCTCTTCCCTGTGGACAACAGCAAGTGTTTGTACTTTAAAGATCGAAGGAAAAGCAACTGTATTCTTGATAATAACACATCATCCTCGTACCTTTCTCCTAAAAGGTTGCCGATAGCTGTTTTACTGAGGCCTTCCTCTTTGTAGAGGAACTCTGACACAGCCTCTGGTTTCCACTGCAGCAGGTCATTATCTACCAGATATTGAATACCCTGGAATTAAGCGAACAGAATTAACCTTAATGTAGAAACCTAGGTATGTTATGCCACATTCGATTGGCATCTTTTCAAACTAACCAAGGAAATAAAATGTAGGTCATGCAAGATCAAGAAGGAAGTATATGATTGTATTTTCGATTAATAGTCAAACCGGAAATACATGAATTGTTCATTGAGATATACACTGAGGATTGAATAAACTGGCCTGGTGAAGCAACAGTTTTTTTTAAACACAGTGACCTGTGACTACATGGAAAAAGATATATCGCTTCGGGCTGCATGTTCTGCTGAAAACACAGGATGTGGTTCTATCTTCATTCTGTCTTTCTCCGCCCACTCTTCCTCTAGCCTACTTTCGCAAAATCTCAAAGCTGTGTTTTTACCGCATTACAGTGTTACATTGTTTGCTCTTCCTTCTTCGTCTCACAGATGAATAATTCCTAAACCAATAATGCTCTGTACCTTCTTTGGGTCCATGTTAAATTTCTTCTTTCCACATTGGATCCTCTTGTTTTTCATCACGTTTTTACTGTGGGAGATAGTTGGTTATAATTGGTGACAAAGATGTAATACATCATTCAGTGACACGTGAATCCTGTTTCAAGTGAATCCTGCACAAATAGATGAGAGGGGGGATGGTTGTGTTATGGCTGATACATATAACCCATCTAATGGTTCTAAGTGGCTAATATATCCCCATATAGTACAGAAATGTTATAAATAGGGCTAAACCTCTTCTTGTAAATTAAACCAAAAAACAGGAAACAGATACAAGCCCACACAATTTGCTGGTGGGCTGCAACCTTTAACTGCATTCATGCTAGAACTACGTTTTACAAACGTGCTGCAGCCGCAACTTTGCATGCATGCACAGCAATAATAGACTGCCAACATTCAACTTTGGTCAAGTGTTTATGAGTCACATAAATTACTTTGGTCTATCAAATGCACATTAGAAGCTCTTGCAGACATGAGTTAGCTCTAATAGGCGCCGTGTGTAAATGTGTTATTTGATTACTACATTTCTAGTCAGTTCCACCATCACTTTATTGAATTTCATTATTAATCTAGCTATCCTCAACACAACTTCACAACAAAATTCTGTAGGGAATTGAAAACTTGTGAAATGTATCAATACTTTCCCTTGTTACCATGGTTACTCTGCACCAAATGACAGTGGTGACTACTCACTTCTCCTCATCAGCTTCCATTGTTTGAATTTCTGTCATCATGCTTTCGATCTCCAGCCTGAGCTTCTGTCAGCGAGAAGGAACAAGGTTTAAATATTATGTCTTACTGCATGCAGATCCTGGACAATTACTTCCAAAGTCACATACACTTCTTTAAATAAAGGTGCTCGTGAGATTCTTCACAGTGATGCCATAAAATAACTATTTTTGGTTCCATAAAAAAAAAACATTCAAATTTCTTGATAGAGTTGTTTGTTTCTTACCTATTTGATATCAAGCACCGGTTTGGCAGAAAGAATCTTGTGCAAACAGGAAAGTTTTTAAGATGTTAATAGTTCTTTATGAACCCATATAGACAAAAACAGTTCTTCTATGGCATTGTGAAGCACCTTTATTTTTTAGAGTAGTCGTTCATCTTGCAAACTGGGTGTCCACAAAATGTTTTCATAAAAATGCACTTTGAATTGAATTGACTGTAATGGCATTTACCTGAATATCATCAAGAATTATATGCTTGTGATCATTGACCTCAGTCTGTTTCTTTTCCTTTGGAGTGAAAGTTGAAGGAGCTGAAGATATGATCACGTAAGAACAGAAATAAGTTAACAACTGTAAGTAAGCAACAATCTCATATGACATGCCAAATTCCAAGAATTCAAAAATGTAGAAAAAGCACTGGCCACTTTTTAACCTATTATTAAATGTACATCCGATGTTTGTGATTTGGTAAACTGGCCTATATACAGTTTGATGATATTGTCCTACATTTTCATCTTTAAATTATTGTACTGTGCAGTTAGGGAAGAAAGAGGAACAGGAATCGAAGCGCCCCTTTCTGATTCTTAACAAAGCCCATGAGCACAATTACAGTAGCCGTCCATCACTTTTAACATTGATTGGCTGATGTTCAAGGCAACTTGTCATTTGGTTTGATAAATGTTTAGATGATGCAAAAGTTAAGATGATATTCCAACAACATCACTGCAGAGACCGAACTAAGAAAGCAGTACCACAAGCAAATATGACGTAATAGTCTACCTTTTCCCCAGAGAAAACTGTCCTTCCTTTGGGATCCCATGCTGACTGTGTTGGAAGGATGCTGAGATAAAAAAAGAAGATCAGGATCAGATAATACAACCCTTGACAAATGATACATTTGGATTTAAAAGTGTACAGAATTTTTTTTTTTTTAATAATCACATATGATTTTTATGTCATGCATTTTTTCAATGCAAAGACGTAAATAATAAAAAAATGTATCTCCATCCCAAAATACATAATCAGCAAAAATAAGAATATAATGAATAAAAGTCTTATAATGAGACTGATGGGACACCTGTGACAGGGTAACCTGTCCCCCCCCTAAAAAAAACTTTAAAATAATGATGATTTAACATTGTCTCATTAATGGCATAATGTCTTGTGAAAAATAAAAACAACATCAAAAGTACCTTACCTTCATATGTGTAAGTGTAAACCAGTAAGCATGCAGTCACTGTCAGACAGAGGAGTCTTAATGAGACTGATAGAATGCGCACAGCTCTGTGTGACAGGTCTGACGTCACAGCCATGAATGATAAACTGAGCTCGGACAATTTGGGTCAGCATGTGTCTTAAAATTAACTTACTGTTTGGAGCATCACACCGATAAACCATACTTTATTACTATTATCTTTATAATAAAAATAAATTAATTTTTTTTATCATATTTGGCGTCACTCTTTACCCAGGATTTGCATAAATGTTTTTATTTTATAATGCAGTTTTCTTTAGATCCATTCTGCCCTCTTGTTGTTCTTTTGTCAAAATCATTTGTATTTAATAAAAAGTAGGTTTCGTCATTCATTAAATAGCATGTATGTTTACCAAATGAAATCTTTCTTAAGTAATTTTGAAAGTAATTGAGCTTTATTGTTTTTAATACTTGTTACACAATGCCCTCACGCGGTCTTTATTATGAATGGCAGTTCGAGAGTTTGTGACGTCACAGTAAAGTTTTAAACACTTCCTCATAGATTGATACAGACGCGTAAAACTGTCATGAGCACATGAGTGTGTGCCATAAAGTGAGGGAGGGCGTGTAAGAGAGAGAGACACTGACACACTGAAGGAGAAAATCTGTTTCCTGTATTATAGCTTAGTTGCCTAACAGTCTTACAGCGACTAAAGTTTCTCAAAGAGTTTGGCAAAATGCAAGCGATCAAGTGTGTTGTGGTCGGGGATGGGTGAGTGAGAAACACACTGATAAATACATTTATATCACTTTGTTTGTTGTTTGTTTGTTTGTTTGTTTGTTTAATTTAGTGGTATTGTTTGTTTACTATTTGTTTTGTGTTTTGTGTGCTCATTCATTTGTCATCTCTTGTTTTTGTATTCCTCTTTTAATGTTAAGTCACGTGTTAAACATTGTACATGACTTTACATAGCCCAAGACTCATCAAACACAACACTTTTTATTTGTTTTATTATTCATAAAGAAAATTCCAATGTATATTTTCCATAGGCGCTCTATACATTTGGGGGAAATTGGAGGTGTGTAACGTTTGGCTGACAGATAAATTGTGGGTTGCACACCAAGGCTTGTCATTCAATGGAGAGTAAATACAAAAACACAGAAATACACATTCTGTCTTTATTTTAGTGACTTTTTGAGATTGCGGGAAGTAAATTGCATTTAAAAACTGATTTCCATCTTAAAAGGAAAGATTTGCACATGGGTCATGTTTCGGTTGAGGAAGTTCTAATACTGTACGGGTTCTTCTTTTAAGTGTGTGAGAAAAGAATGATGAGAATGTCATCATATGACATATCTCAGAAAACACCTGGGTTGTTTCTAGTAACAGGATATTCGTAAAGCGTTTACTGTAGGCAAAGAGTCCTATAATATAATTCCTGTTCCGCAGTCAAGAAAGCATTGGCACTCTTAAGTTGGGTTTTCTAATAGTGAGATATAGAACCGGTTAAAAGTTAACAGAATAGCCAAACCCACTAACTCAAATCTTAGTAACACTGAAAACAATTGAGGTGTTTTTTAATTGATTCTCACGCAATGATGATTCAAGATGGAGGATGAGACTTTGATGTTGAAATGAGTTTGAAATGCACTTCATTGTCAGAGGCCTTTATTGAAAGTGGGAGGGGGGCTCAAAGCAGTATGTGTATGTTTTATTTGCAGACATCACTTCATGTCAAGTGTGTTAGATATTTCTGTGAAACAGACACTTAAAGAAAGGGTGATGCATTTGAATTACAAGACCAGAATGAAAGCAGTATGATGATAATGCAGTGGGCAGGTTTACAGAATGATATGTAGTACAATGGAAATATTACCACAGCTATTTTCAATTCATTTTAAGAATAAATGTTCATTGGCCAATTCAAGTGAAACTTGTAATGTGGCAAAAGGCTGCGGCGAGAATTAAGACGGATGGTTTCTTGCTCGTACTAGAGGATATCCTGTTTTATCCTCTGCACAGTTCTCCATTTTGAAGCTGTTAACTTCCTCTCGTGTGATTTTGATGCTGCACTGTAACTCAGGTTCCTCATAGTCCTTCTCAACATCAAAATCATGACCTTAGTTTGATAACGTGCATTGACTGTAGGTATCGTAGAAACCATGTTGGGTATGCCAGTGTCAACCGTTCATGTCACCCTGATCATCTCATCTCATGTATTCTGTGGTTCTCAGAATTGCCTTGACTTCCGGGTGGATTGTCATCTATGACATTCATCCTTGTATCAGTTTTTACATCGACGGCCTCTTGCAATCCATTTGCCAGCTCTATTTAGGTGAAAGTGACTTGTAACATCAAGTCACGCTGAAGTACACGCATTATCATAAAGCTTGCGATTTGTTTTAAGACTGACAGAATGGCGGGGATCACTCGAGTCTAATGAAACGGAGAAAAATAAAAAAAGTTTCTGCTGCCCAGGGAGCATTTTCAAAGACACACTTCAAAAAGAGGCTTGCTGTCTCTCTTTCTGGCAGATGCCGCCCTACTTCCTGTCATCCTGTCACGACAATGCCAGGCCCCATACTGAGCTCTCTTTCGCTCTTTTCTCCCCGCATCTATCTTTCTCTCTGTATCCGTATCACAACACAACTTCAAAGGGCTTCAGAAAGCACCTCTTAACGGTCATCGCCCGCTGTTTTCTGATTAAGATTTTAGCACACTGCCTCAAGTGTATACTGAAATTTGTGTAGATCCTAGTTTCTTCTTGAATGCTGGGTTATGAAGGCATATTTGAGTTCTACTGGGGTTTGAATTCTGGATATTATATCTCAAAATATTGCTATATTTTACTGTGGGTTGTTCAAAAATAAGGTCTTTATAATGAAGAATGCACCATAAATGATTTAATATTGGGCTGATATCATTCTTCCAAACATCTTTCTCTGTTTGTTTCAGAACAAGGAAATGTTTACAGAATGGTTAAAAATTGAGGAAATTTTGTCTTTTTCCTATTTGCAAGAAAAACGTATTTTAAATAACTTAAATATCCTTTAATTTTGTTTATTCATGGCTGATAATGCAAACCTTTGAGCTTCTATTGCTCAGTCGTACAGAGCCCGGCCCTTGAGTCAAGTGCACACAAGTTTGAAGATCTCTTTACGTTGCGCGTGACTGTTGTGTTTGCCTGTGTATTTTATAGTTCTACATGAACATGAATGCTCATTAAAGGTATAGGAAAAACAGGGATAAGAGTTGCTGATGGTTCTGATGTGACTGAACGTGTGTAGCCTAGGGAATGTGTTTTTGGCCTTGCTCTCGAGTGCTGAAGCTCTGTTGTGATGCAATAGAATTGTAGCCACAGGCTCCTGAATCCCAGCATTCCACATTCTAAGCCTGCATGCAGCAACATGCACTTCACTGGAAGCTTTCCTTCATACACTCCCTCCAAGCGTGTTTACATGTACTTGCATCAATTGACCTCATTTCGTGCATGACATTTTTCATTCTTAGAAAACAAACACATGTGCATTTGTTTTGAAGTGTTATGTGTAACTGTTCTGAACTGTACGTGGCATCACTAACAGTACATTTTATTTGTAGTTGTCTCAATGCCGTTTTGAATATATGCAAATGGTTTAACCCTGAGGGTTTTCCCGTAGTTCCAGTAACAGTCGCTTAAATACAAGAAGATATTGAAATGTGCGTGAATAAAAAGGGCTGGGCACAGAAGTATGGAAATAAATAAGCAAGTTCGGCTCAAAGGCAATTGCGAGGACACGTAGATTTTTACCATTCAGGTATGAAATACATTATGTGGTCAGGTAAACATTGCATTTGAAACTAAAACATTATAACACCATAAAGCGGTTCTTTGTGTTAAAAAAATGAAAGGGTGGATTTACAATGGAAGTACAATACACCTGTTGTTCCTATTTTCGGATGATGGTTACATTACACCACCTTGCACACTTTGATGTCATTTTCGCAGCATGTTTCAGAGAGAAGGTACATTTATATTGTATATTTTTCTGCATACCGTGCTCAGAGATTTCTGTTTGTTTTTGTGTTTCAGAGCTGTGGGAAAGACGTGTCTTCTCATCAGTTACACTACTAATGCATTTCCCGGGGAGTATATTCCCACAGTGTAAGTACTACAGAAAAAGTGTTTTATTTATAGTGATTTATTTTTATTTCGACTATGCACTTGACATTCATAAGACCAATACTTTCTTAGGTTTGACAACTACTCAGCAAATGTAATGGTGGATAGCAAACCAGTCAACCTTGGCCTTTGGGATACAGCTGGACAGGAAGACTATGACAGACTGCGCCCACTGTCCTACCCACAGACGGTATGATGTCACTTTTAGGTGCTTTCATCCAAAGTGAAATATTTGTGTTCCCTGCACTGCAAAATGTTTTTGTTATTAAGCATTTTTGTTTTGTGTTCTAGTATAATATTATCTACACATTTTTGTATCAAGATAAATTCCCTTGTCAGTTAAATTGTTTTTATTATAATTTATAATATTATGAATTTAGTATGTTGAGGTAAATATTTAGAAGAAGGTTGGTATCTTGCATTCGTTTGCTTGCATTAGTTTTGTGTTCATACAATACAAGTGAGTAGGTGCCCCTGCTGTTTGGTTAACATCTTTCATCAAAATATCCATATATATTTCAAGTAATAATACTTAAATTGTATTAAGAAATTAATTATATTGTGTTCTACTAATGTACATGATTAAATTGAGTAATTCCCAAAAAATTCCAGTGTAGGAAGCAAGCCAAAAATGCTTATTATAGTAATTTTTGCAGTGTGGGAAACGAACCAAAATCCTTTAGACTGCTATCTTAATACCCTCCCAACAATCTTACATTTGTCTAAGTAATGTATTTTTATAATAAAATGAATTTCTTATAAATATTTTGCAGGATGTGTTCCTTATTTGTTTCTCCCTGGTGAGCCCGGCATCTTTTGAAAACGTCAGAGCCAAGGTTGGTCCTTATGCATAGTTCAGATTATATCAATCTAGAACACAAATACAGTGAAATATATTTTAGCTATGCTAAATTCCCTGTGTTGTTCTTGGTCTGCATTGCACTAGGCACTAGATGCCACTGTACATTAATCCTTGATGCATTTCAAATTTTCGCTCATGCAAACGTTAAGATTTACAAAAAAAACGTTAAGAGAACTGGTCATAAGGGGTAGCTGATCTCAAGATCAGTCCCTGTAAAATGCTTTGGCCTTGTTAGCTTTCAGGCATTCACAAACTGAAGGTTGAGTTTTATCGCTGACATTCAAGAGAATATAGAGGCCTATAAAGCATTCTTCACATGCATAATCATTTTCCAAGAAAAACGGGATTAAATACATTCATTGGAAATAAACTAAAGTCTATTTACTAAGTTATTATTGTACCTCACACCCACACCAACCCTTACCAAGTGTGATAAATAGCAGCTCTGGTGACCTTGGCTTGTCCTTCATTCAATCCAAGCTTACAGTGGATGCCAGACAGATACACCACTAAGTGTCCTGCTAAAGTGTTAATGTTTCTCCATGATCCCTAAAAGGAATGACTGCCAGAAGTCAAAATCAGTGTTTTTGAGTATAGTGCTGTAGAAAATCCACTGAACCATAATGCAGACTGGATAGAAATTGAGTGTGACTGTGTCCATAAAAGCTCAAATAATGAAGAAAGATACTGGGTTGCGTTTCTAAGATATTGAGTAGACTTACTCCCTTCAGTCAAAAAAAAGTTATAAAGTTGAATAAAGTTTGCTGACTTTTGAAAGGAGATGTCCCTGAGTTGTCCCTGCTTGAATTAAAAGAGTATTGTTTGGACAAACACGGACACCTTTCAGTCTTTGAAAGCACTCTCAAGGACGAGGTCTGTCTTTACATCAAAGTCAAATACAATGAATAAGTAGAGCAGGCATGATGTGATTGGTTAACACACTTGCTTTAAACAGAAGATCATTTTCTGTTGTTAGGGAAACAAATATGTTTTATTTCTTAGTCAGTTGTTGGTTAGATCAAGGGTTTTCAATCAGGGGTCTGGGCCTCCAAAAGGTTTCAAGCGGTCCCCAAAATTTCTTAAAGGATAAGAACATTTAGTCAATTTCATATATCAATTTTTTATATTAATGTTTATCACAGATAAAAACTGCTACAGAATAAATTGGAATGGTTTCTGTACAGGACCATAAAACCATACTATAGCTAAATATTTGATATTATTTTTATTAAATATTAGCATATTCACAAGTTTACTATTATCTAACATAATAAAAATGCTTTAATATAATATATAATGTTATATACTGTATATTCATTTATATAAACCTCCCTGGCATTGTCCAGTTTGAAAACGTCTGGGCTAGATGAAAAGTGATGTCAACTGTACATTATATACTTGAATCAAACCCCTATAGAAAAGACAAACTCACAACTAAAAAAAGAAAATACGTTTTTAAAAATATATTTTGGGATCGCAGATTCACAATTCCAAAAAATTGGTTAATTGGGGAATTTGAAAAAAAGTCACACAGGATAACATGTGTGATGTCTCCACGTGTGATATTTTTGCATCTTGAAAAAAAGATTGGTGATATACAGTTGCAAGACTTTTTTGAAAGATACAGTACAAAGGCTGGAAATTTTCCTTTCAGATGTTTCTATTATGTCAGACCTTATCAAGGCTCTTGCTGCACATTTAAAAGAGAGATGGAATGAAAAGCAAATTGTTTTTGATATCAACAATTCCAGAAACCTTTGAGGCTTAATCCACATCAATTTACAAATTTCGCTCTCAATCAAGGACCTTCAGAAGCGTTTTCGAGCCTCCCGGCCTTTCCCTTTATTATTTTTACAGTATATTCTCAAGTAGTATCCATGGTAACACTGCCCATATGCAAATGCAGTCTTGATAGATTGTGCGAGGTTGAGGAGACAAATTAAAATCTATTTAAAGAGGGGAGGAAAGCGTGTAGCTGGGGTGGTGCAGGCGGGCTGAGGGATGTCACGTGGCTTGTGCTAACAACATCCACGCTCCAGAAGCAATCACCTGTCATGAAGAAGTTAAGTGCTCAGAGATCACTCCTCATTACCGGCGCGGGTTGATAGTATGTGAAAATGGAACGCAGCGATAATGGTTTGCTTTGACTGCATTAGAAAGCGAGGCTTAGAAATCTGCGTTGGGCTACACCCACATGCCAATCAAAAAACGCTGGTAAATGCCAGGGGAGACATGCTGATCGCTGATGAAGGCCACCATTTTTCCTCTGTCAGCCCTTTAGAAGTAACTTGTTAATAGACTTAAAGAGAGAAAACAAAAACAACTTTAGTTTTATGGAAACGCCTTATCCCACATTTGAACTATAAAAGTTAAACTATTTAGATTAGATCTGGGACCTTTAAGAAAAAGATGAATAAGAAGATTCTTGCTTTTATCCAGATAAGATATTCCACTAAATTAAGAGCTTTTTAAATTATCGGTCGTGTGCACTTCAGCTCAAAGAACAGTTGGTGTTCAGTTTGTCAGCAAAGCTATAAGGACAGTGTTTCATTTCTTGGAGTTAATTGCATATAACCCACAAGAATATGGAGGCTACTTCAACGTTTCAAACTATGTTTAGCTTAATAAGATTCTGTTTCTCTTTGGATGGCAAGTAGAAATTCTCTTGTGGTACAAGTACAGCTTTGACCATAGACATCTCAAGGTTTGCTCTAATGTGACTCCAAGGACTGCTTTGTGTGTGGAAACAATTGTGTGTTTGTGGGTGTCAGATTAAAACGCACATTTAGAGGCCAGGTCTTGTAAAGTGCTACGTCCTTGTAAACCATATGTTTTCATTAAAACACCTTTCTTTAATCTATATGAAATGAATCTCTTAGAAACCATTTTGCATTTTTCACACATTCTGAGATACCACTGACTTTGTATGTGCTATAAAAATGGTCCACTGCTTGCTTTTATGAGATAAAAATCATTACATTTAAAGGCTTTGGCACATTCAGAACAGAACCAAACCAAAAGGTTCAAAGCCGGGATATTGTACTGCATTTACAGTGTTTTGTGTTTTGCACTCAAATCTGTTTTTTATTCATGCAATTTTTTGAACAAAATTGAAAGGACATGGATAACCAGAATTGCCGAAATGCATCTAATAAATGTTAAATGGATAGTTAACATCTTAACATTTTCAACCGGGATGACTTTCCTTCTTTAAAAAACATGAAAGAAGATATTTTGAAGTGTAAACCTATTCACTTCTATTGTACAAAACAATTGCAATAGAGAGCAACCAACATTGTTCGAAATATCTTTTGTGTTCTGCAAAAAAAAACCCAGTACATTCACTCTACTGAGATTGAGTGAATGTACTGGTTAGAACTCCATACAAGGTTTTTAACCACTGTTGCACTTATGTACATGGTAGAGTGACAATAAAATCTATTTTATTTTATTTGGTTAGATTTTATTTAAACAATGGCAGAATTTTCATTTTTAAGTGAACTAACACCGTTATTTTCAGATGCAAATCCATAAGAATACAATATTGTCTTAATCTATGAACATATAGATGAATATATGTACTGTGCGTTCTACAAAGCTTGTAAATATTTAAAAATGCATCAGAAGCTGCGTACTCAGTGTAGAAAACTCAAGTTGTGAAATCATAACTTGGTGTTCAGGACAGGTTAGTTAATGCATGGGATAGCAGAAATGTAAATTGGATGTAGACTTGTGTTTTAAAGAACACAGTTCTGAAAATCTCAATAACTGTTTTTTTCTGTTTTGCTGTCCCAAGTGGTACCCAGAGGTGAGGCACCACTGCCCTTCCACTCCAATCATTCTGGTTGGCACCAAGCTCGATCTGAGGGACGAGAAGGAGACCATTGAAAAGCTAAAGGAGAAAAAACTGGCACCCATAACTTACCCACAAGGTCTTGCATTGGCAAAAGAAATAGGTAATGCTGTTGGACGTAAACATGTTTAAAAAACATACGACACAACAAAAATAGCCCAAATATTCAAAAGCTGACACAAAAATCTTACTGCAGAAGAGTAGAATTATCATTTCAGAAGATGCTTGGGAAACAATCGTGTTTAATTGCAGCATATAATTAAAGCACTGTCTCTAAATACACAAAATTACAGATTTAGATGCAAATGCAGTAGGTTTAAGTGGGATTCGTACTAACATTTGGGAGAACACATGGGCTAGTCCTCCTACACACACAGATATGACAGATTGGTGCACACCTAATACACCCAGACATCTGGTACCAAGTATCCCACTCAAAGGGTCTGTTTTACTGTAGCAGAATGCCTCAGTATGCTAGAAAACAACAGAATATAATATATACTGACAAAGAACGCAAAGAAATTAAGCTTGCTCTAAAGTATGAACATGTTATGTGTCCACATGTTTGTATGGAAACAGATGCCGTCAAATACCTGGAGTGTTCCGCTCTTACGCAGAGAGGTCTAAAGACAGTGTTTGACGAAGCCATACGTGCCGTGCTCTGCCCACAACCCACCAAGGTCAAGAAGAAGGGATGTCTGCTGCTCTAAGTATACAAGGTAAATTTGTGAGTGTGTGTTGTTTCTTTGCAGAAACGAGTCAGTGAAAGGGGAAAAGTGCACTCCAAAAATGTGCTCACAAAAATTTCAGATGCCCCCTTAATTATAGGAAAATGCTTTTGTTCTGATGCTACTTTGCAATTGACTGACTTGCAGACGAGTGTTCAGTTGGAAGTTAAAGACAGTGATTTTGATTCATGTCCTCTTCTGTAAAAAAAAAAAAAAAGGATGTGCGGAGATGCAAAAAGGTAGAACAGACACTGACCTTTCATTTTTTCTGCCTTCAGATTCTTCACTGTAACAGAGGTACCAAAAAATCCACAGATTTTCTTCGATAACTAACTGAAGAGAAGCCTTTTTTCTTTTTGTAGCTTCAATTTACATTCATACCATTAAAATAATATTTTAAAGTGTAAAGAAGACAAAATATTTAATCAAATATATACTGATGGATTGTGTAATGTTTGATTGATGTAGTTCTTGAAGGGGGCACAATATTGTGTGAAAGGATCACAATTTGCTTTCCATACTATTTTCTCAAACAGAATATGTGTACAATTGATATTTGTTTGTTGACCAAAAGAAGCACAAGTATTTGTTGCATAGAGTTAAGAGGACTATTTTACACCTGTGAATGACATTCACATTTATGCATAGTTATTTTTAAGAAATTACAAGAATAAACTATTGAATTATTGCATTTCTTTGTCTCTTTTAACATGTCTAAAGGGTTTACACTAAAATCAACTAGTTAAGGTGGCTAATTCATATGAATTTGAACATTGTGAATCACACTTTTACAAAAATCAACTTAAGCCCGAACCTTGCCCCTAAACCTAACGTCACTGTCACAATTGCCCTTGTCCAAATGAGATCATACACATTTCTCAAAATGTTTGTTCTGAAATGCTGTTGGTTTTTCCTATTGTAAGCAAAATACAGATTTTACTTCTCATTTGTTGTTGCATTGCTGAAAATGTAACACTGTAAGTGTTATAGGATCTTTTGTTGGGCATGACATATTTACATTCTCGCCTCTTTTATTAGCTGCGTTGACTTTGTGACATGACAACACGCCAAACGTTGACTTCAATGGACTGTGATGAGCAAACATCAAAGTGCTGCCATTTACTGCAAGTCTTGATGTGTGCCTTCATCTCTCCCTCAGCATTATAGGTGATCTTGTACTAACACATTGTATAGAAAATTTAAGTTTGCTTTACATGGTAAAATCTAAATTCATTGGTTTAATTTCTTTCTAAATCCACCAAATCAGACATTACTAGTCTAAGACCCAGTGGTAAAAATGTAAGTTGCGTCCCATATGACATTATATACTCTATGATTTAAACTATGCACTCAACCGTATAGAGTGTACATTTACGAAGAGTATTATAGTCCAAAATGGAATACTTAAAGTTGTATAGAAGTTGTATAAAGTTGGAAGAATAAGTGCTTACCATGAAGTAGGCACATGACATCAATCATATGTCACAATTCCCATTGGTTTACTTATAATTTATTTTTATCTGTTCTGCCCAACATGACCTGAATCAACTCAATGTAAAAAGGATTTACATTGTTATTTATTCATTTGGCTGATGCTTTTATCCAAAGCAACTTACAAGTAGTGTGCAGTGGCCAATTATCGCCGCAGGGCAAGGGCAATTCTGTGATTTTAAACCCGCAACCTTATGATAAAGTCCAAATCTCTTACCACCAGACCACCACTGACTCCATTTCATGTGGCTTAGTAAATATAGAAAATATTTAAAAACATTTAAATTATGTTTTCATTAGAATATATAAAAAATGAATCTACACAAAATTCCTAAAAAAATTTACTTTTAGAAATTACAGAAATAGTTATTTTTGTAATATAAACCAATATTTCAGTTCATTCTAATAGTAATATTTGAGTACATGAGATTTAACTCCAAAACAACAGTGTATTTACTCAATTTAAAAGCTTTTTAATCTACTTGTTTTTTTAGTGTTACATTTTTAATGTAAAGGCCTTAAAATAAACCATGTGCGAATGTAACATGTTTCATTGTATAGAGACAAAACCGATTAAATATTTCTCAAAATAACTTCAGAATAGAGTTGTGTATGAATAAATGATCCCTTACCACAACAGACTGTGAGAAGATTATTACAGGGTGCTGTACTTGCTTGAAAAACACCTTAAGGTAGAAAAGGCTCTGATATTTGCTGCTTTCTGCACACTTCAAAGTATCAGTTTCGGTAATGACTGAGAAATTGCTATGACTCACACATCATACTGACTTACAAATAAAGCGCTTAAAGAGTCAGCGATAAGGGTCAGTGCAATGACCAAAGAATGAAATCTGATATATAAAAGATGATGAAGGAGGGAAAGAGAGGATCACAAACACAATCAAGAGAAGTCAAGAGAGTTCAGCTTCCACATACCCATTCAAGGGGCTATAAATGATGTGCTGGCGTGTGTGGACGCAAACAGACTCTTAGAGGCCAAGCTGGGCGCAGAGATCTCGTGAGGTATCGTGTGATCTTGAGAATCCTTCAGGTCACTCGGAATGTGATGAGCCTCGAGAGTAATCTCAGCTACAACGTCTGTCGCATATCAATCTGCGTGACTGTTTTGAGCAGAAAGGAACAAATGAGAAGGCTTCAGGGGGGTACGCTCGATGGATACGCTATGTAAATTGACAGAATCTGATGGTCTGCGACTGATCTCTCATTGTTAGCTCCCAATCTCATTCCCAGCATTCTTCTTGCACTTCAACTGCAGTGAACGAAATAATCGATTTGGATATAACCGCAATCAATCAACATCAAATTTCATACATCAGAGCTTGAAAGAAGTGATTTAAATTTTTACAATTTCATTGCCCATTAAACTGGCTTTGCCATGTAGTTATGTTGTATGCTTACTGTATAAAATGGTTTATTGGAAATAACATATTTTTGAGCTCATTAAAGGAAATGAAGTGTTATTCTTATAAGATAAAATAGCAAAGCCTAAAAGAGGATTATATTATTATAATTTCTGAAACGTATCTTCTCTTCCTCGTATGTTTTATGTTTCAACCTATAAAATCTTTATGTAGATTTACTTTATAGGTTTTAACCATTTATAGTTCATCCGCTTCCAATTTCTAAGACTTTAAAACCTATAGGAATTGCACATGAGTGTGTGGTGTAAAACGAATCAGTATGTAAATTAAATTACAGTGATTTTACAATTATTACTGCTGACATCTGCTGGTGAAATACAAATATATACCAGCAAAGTGAGGTCATGACCCTAATTATACCAGAGACAGTATAAGTGGGAAAAAATAGACCACTTCAAAGCACTCAATATTGAAAGCATCTAGCTGCCTTATTGATGCATCCTCCTCTAGATTAAAATGTTTGATTTATGCATGAATTTTGGATTTTTTGGATTTTGTGCACAACGTAGATACCTTATTTATCTTTGTATTTTTAGCATATACTACTGTCCATTCAAATGCACATGATTTATATATATTTTTTTCAAATGAACTCAAACACAAGATTCAGGCTTTGCGGTAAGGTAACCTTGCAGTAAAACCTTGTATAAGTCTAATTTTTGGCAGCTTGTACTATATATTTACTGACTGATCATCACATAGCCTGAAGGCAGATGACTGACACTTATATAATGGAGATATGACAACCAACTGTTACTGTTTTTAGATCACATGAGCTGGTCAATCAATCTAATTCTTAATCAATTCTGAAACGGCAATTAAAAAACTTGATAGACAATATCAAGCAAATAGGAAAAAAAGAGGGGGTTTACCACAAATGATGCTCTGAATAATGTAGTGAAAGGCTTTGGAGGTTTTTACCTGTTGACATTTACAAGCCACATGCTGGCTTAATGATGCAAGAACAAAACCACCTCGGCAGCGACCTTTAGCACATCATGGGAGAGGGCCTACAAACCCAGCCAGTCAGTCGGACTACGTCAGAACTATCACTCAGACAAGAAAAAATGACCTGTCTAGCCACTAATGAAGCTCATTTTTCTACGAGAAAGCCATGGTTTAATTGGTATGGCTGGTTGAGGAACTGAACAGCGTTTAGAGTGGCTTGGGGTTTTGATGGATCTCAGAAAGCACCGTCGGGGTTTGCTGCAACAGCTTCAACAGTTTTGAAATGCCATAGATGCTGCAAATAAACAAGGCACTGATCTTTGAGTCAAGTGCAAGTAATGAGCTATTGATTTCCTGCAACCGATGACATAATAGTGACGACAGAACATCAGACTGGGACGGGATTTATAGCTCACTCTCAAAGAAACAGCAGCAATCTTCTCATGCGCTCACTCACATGGGTGGAAGAACAACACAACACGTCGACATGCTTCAAAAAAATACATTTAAGACTATGTATTGTTTGAGTTATTAAAAACCATATGTTACATTTACTTTCATTCAAAACGATATGTGGTTTGCGTTTAAAATGGTGAAGAAATAATATCACTTTCGACTTTTGGTTGAATTATTCCTTCGGTGTCAAATCACACGTTTCTTGATTATAAAGCCGCAAGTTTATCTAAAGGTTTTGCATGCGATAAATGTTATAATCCTTTATCTCTGCCTTTTAAATAAATCATTCCATTTGTGTGCATCTTACAGTGATGCTGCAGATACAAAACGTCACATCCAGCAATCACAGCTCCATCCTTTTCAACTTGAGTTCAAATATCTCATTATGTAGCTTCGAGCAGACATCACTGCTGAATTATGTGACTCATTACTTCGTGTTGCTCAGAGAATTCAAGGTTACATTTTTTGCAGTTCTTTAAATACTGCTGTACGTCAGCGTACCGCAATTGTTTTTCTTCATAAAAGGTAACCAGGCACAAAAGCCTTGGTCTTTCAGATCATTATTACAATCAGTTAGAAGGCTTTTTGCTCCAATGTACCTGGTTTATTTGTCAGAAATGCATGCAGAGACAAAACAAATGGAAGATGCATGGAACGGTAAATTATCTCTTAGGAACATTTTTGTCGAATTGACTAGCATTTTTATGGTCACTGTCATATTCTTAAAATATGAGGGTTATCTATGGTTACTGTTGTGGTATCATGGTAAAGTTTTGGTTTACTACAGGTTGTTTGAGGATTTGTCAATGTTCTATGTAAACCAATGAAGATCTCCTCCTTTAAAGTGATAGAGGTTCTTTCATAATTTGTCAGTTCAACCCTGTTTGACTTTCTATCTTTGCAGAACACCAATAAATTATTTTGAAGAATGTTGTGACAGAACAACAACGGCAGACTTTTTTAGGCGGATTGACTTTTTGACCACTGTCAAATTCTTAAAACATGATGGTTATCTATGCCAGTGATTTTATGGTGAATTTGTGTCTATCATGGTTTTACCACAATTAAAGGGATGGTTATATTGTGCCACTGCATATACGAAGCACGTTTTAAGATTTGTCAAATTTTCTCTGTTTTCTTAAAGCAGGGGTCTTCAACCTTTTTTTAAGCAAAGACTACTTATGGAGATGAAATCATCCGGATGGCTACTTGTTGGATATTATAAAAAAATCACTAATCTTTGTAACCTTAATAATGTTCATTTATGTAAATACCAACTTTAAGTTTAATTCGCGTATGCAGAATTACTGCTTAAACATATTCATTTAGCGAGTCAAGAGAAAAAACACGGGGCCTTTATAATTTGGCGCCCAATATCACAGAGGAAAATGCATGTGCAGCTCTAATTGTTGAGTCCTGTGCATGGCGGGCACCTCAAAAAGATCATGCCGCGGGCACCACGTTGTAGACCCCCTACCATAAACTTAAAGTGCAACTGGCGGTCCCATCATCAGTTATGAACCCTCTTGTCATTTCCAACCCGTCCCCTCTTCTTTGCACAACTCAAAAGAAGAGATTTGGAAAAATGTCGGGAACGCCGCCGGCAACCATCGACTTGTTTCTGCGACCACGACACAAGCAAGTGGATGCTGCCGTTGCCTACCGGCATTCTTCAAAATATCTCCTTCCGTATTCCCCAAAAGAAAGAAAGCAGAAAGTGTATTTCTGCATGACTATCCCTTTAAGCTGTCACAACATATCTAGACAGTGTCTGCTCTGAATTGCCCACACTATCAGATAAAAGCCTCACAATCACACAGCACATGATCACACACCAGTCTTCCCAGAGGTCCTGTAATGATTTTTGTGGTAGTGCAAACACAGCTCGCACCGCACACAAATAAACACGAGCTGACGGCGGCCGGGGTGATTTATATGAACGCCTACCTTCCCCGGGCTTGCGGAAGAGCGGTTACCTGGTTACAGGAGGAGTGATGGAGCAGCAGTCATGTGAAGGACTCCAGTCGGGTCGGCGCGGCTCACAGACATGAGAGTTCCTCCAAGCGCTGCTTCAACCCAGCCTCTGCAGAACCCGTCCGGACACTCAATCACGGGCTTGCTTTACATTCTGCTGGATTTGAAATGAGCTTCTAAGGTAGGAAAGTTTGATAACTGTGATGCTCAGTAGGTCGTATGAACCATGAAATCTTTTTTTTTTATTGATGATGTTTAAGTTTAACAGCTTTATTTCTTCGTGCAAAAGATAAGATCAGTGCTGCAGGTGAGCCGCAGGTGCTTTAACACTCTCATTACTTCATGCTATCCGAGCGGAATGTTACTAAGTAACACTTGCTGATGTGTTTAATGTTTCTTTTCTTGGCTCTTGTCTTGTAATGGTTTGAAATGATGGCTAAATGTGTGCAAATGGACTTATTAATCATTGCATGCCGTAAGGTGATGCTTTGAATGCATTGTATGCTTTTAGTGGTATAAGTTTAGGACTGCTTTGATCTTTGTATAAATGAGCACATTATAAGTTTATATTCTTTCACATGTGTCCTATTAATAACTTGTGTCTTTAAAATACAAGTATATTGCATTTAGTATTGCATTTATCACTGTTGATAAGATTTAAAATAATAATAATATTAATTGCCAACAATTATATAAACAAATCAGGTTCTGCTTTTTTATGATTTATTTATTATTAATCTTTAATGTTGATATTAAATAGTATATATATATATATATATATATATATATATATATATATATATATATAAAATAGTGTATACACACACACACACATATATACGTGTGTGTGTGTGTGTGTGTGTGTGTGTGTGTGTGTGTGTGTGTGTGTGTGTGTGTGTGTGTGTGTGTGTGTGTGTGTGTGTGTGTGTGTGTGTGTGTGTGTGTGTGTGTGTGTGTGTGTGTGTGTGTGTGTGTGTATTACAATTATTTATTTATGATTTTAATATTTCTTAGGAAATATTACATCGGAAATGTATTATTTTGTTATTAATCTATTCATAGGCATGTGCAGCCGTGTTTCATTATCGTGCTCTCAACAAAAAGAATCGTGAAAAGAATTTTAATTTTTGTCCTATTCGGGAAGCTCTAAGTTTAGGATTGCGCATTATGACCTTTCGCTTGGCTGTTACACCATTACCGAAGAACAACACCAAGTAAAGAACTACAGTATGTGAGAATAGTAGATTGCACCTTGCTCAGGGAGAAAATTGAATTCCCGATTATCAGAACAGGCACAGAGAAGAATCCTGCCAAGAAGGCAGGCATGTTAGTCAGTAAGCCAAGACACCAGGCCTGTTCAGCTCTCCTGTGAGATGTGTCAGTTTGGACAGCCTACACTATGTAACTGATGAACTCACGCTGCTAGTGGAGCCATTAAAAAATCTTGACCGTTTTTTCTGGACTGTCCGTCTGTCTGATCGTTTTAACCCTGAATATGTTGTCATAATTGTTCCTTAGAGGTTGTCTTTTACTGCAGGTGGATAGAGAATTGACATCAACCCTCATGCAAGCACCTATATCTATCTTCTCTAAATAATTTTTCCAATGTGGAATGATTTAAAAATGGGAAGGAGAGGAGCGAGATATGGAATGAAAGCGGGTGGGCTGAAGTGATAAATATGCTATGCTCCATTTTATAATTAACAGTTCCTCACTATTCCCGTTCCCCTTGAGCTGACAGCTGACAGTTTCTTTAAATTAAACCAGATGGTGCTCATATACCTCTTCATTCCAAATCTATGAAGCATACATGCTTCATGTTAAAACCCGGAAATCTTCCGATATCTTATAACTTTTACTCTGTGAGACTCTGTTTGCATGCTTTTACCAACATGTCTGTTAGTGTTATTAGGTTTTATTTTTGGCCACCGAACATTTCAGTGCTTCTGTCAGCAACCTTTTCACTTTTCTTGGTGAATGTGTGACAGTGTGAGCGAGAGTGTAGCCGCATTGTCTTATCGCATGCTTCTTCCCTTCCCAACACAGCTCCAACTGTTCCACCCACATGCAGTTATATTTCCAGTTCACGCTTGCCCATCTATCACATAGAAAGTTAGTAGAGAGCAATAAAGATCTGCCACCTGCTTGTCAACTCACAGTGGTGCTTTTATTATGTTGATTCCAATGTCATGTACAGTATAGAACATAGTGAAATATGAGCAAGAAATTTGGACTTAGTTGTTATGCCAAGTGTTTAAGGGACTTTATTTTTACATTTTACATTCATATTTTTTATATATTTCATGTAATAAAATAAGTACAGAATATAATATTGTATAGCATACTTTACTGTACTGTACTATACTATACTTTACTATACTATACTATACTATAATACAGTATAATATAATTTAGATTTGAAAATTAACTTCACTACATAATACACGTTATTTTACTCCACTATTACTGATAAATATATTGGGGACCATGCCTATAAAACCCAGCATGTGATTTACTGTTTTCTAACCAATTAGTAAGGCCATGTGACACATGGAAATTATAGTGAACTTTTATAGTGTTACTTTTAATGTAATATAAGTTGAAAGTTCAGCTGAAAAAAGGATCTTCAAATATTGTGGAGTTAGAAGTATAACATATTTGTAATATATAGTGAAAGGAAGAAAGTACATATTACACTAAAGTGTTGAAAATATTCTTTATTATATAAAGATTAAAATACTTCAAATTAAATATATTTAAAATATGTAACCATAACAAAACATCATATAAATACATAATTATTATAAGTTATTTTATATTATGTATCTATATTAGCTGCAAATTTCAACATAAATACTGAAAATTTTATTCTCAAGTCTCAATTTAAAAAAAGTTTTATGACTTGAACTTCTTTAACATCAACATATGTATCCTTTAGTGACTTCCACACTCAATAAGGCAGAAGCCCATTTCCATCAGTCTCACCCTTGCTCCAGGACATCCTCACTGTTGAGACCTGCTTAAACTCCACCGACAGTGGGCAAAGTTCATGATTCTTATTTTATTCCGAAACCCAGAAGTTACTGCAGTACTGCTATTTAAAGACTTTTCTCCAACGGGTAGCTGGGAGGACGAGCATTACCGCTTGATGCTAAAAGATAACAATTCCCATGATTGAATGTCATTTCATTGCTTCAAGATGAAGCTTAGATGTAAGTTGAAATTGTTTTAGCCGGATCTGAGAGATCTGATGTTATCAAGAGGGAACTGAGCGCATCCACATTGGTGGTAGGCAAAGCAGGTGAATTTGATCTGGAGATAAGGGGGATTTTGGTTTAGGTGGTCTCCTGCTGCGTGTTTTATTTAGTTACGTTTCAAGAGTGATGAAAGTGTGTTGTTACGTGGTGCTTCTGTGTGGATATTGCAAGCCTTTGAGAGAACGCAGGGATCTTGGTTTAGAACCAGTCTGACAGGCATGAAGACTGAAAGTTAGGCCCATGAAACCTAACCCACCTTACAGCATTGATTCTAAACCAGGCAGAGAAGAGTCGCAGAAACCCTCTCAGGACTGTCTTAAATTAATAACATCAATAAAGCAGCTTTTTTCAAGTTAGTTCTTTATAAAACAGGCATTGATTTCTTTTTTTAAAGTTTTCAAACATAATTTTAGTTAAAAAGCCATTTATTTTACTATAATTTCAACCTTTGAAATAACCCTACTCAGTCAATATTAAATATATCAGTATTTTATTTTCACAGAATGTTTTTTTACATGGTGTTGAATAATTTATGTGTAAAACAGTAAATCACAAAAAAAAAGACTTCGTCGTAAATACATGATACAGCGAGTACATATTACAAGACACGTTTTCAAAGTGTAACAACTATAATTCAACATAAAGTTTAATTATAACTTTCAAATTTATAATCATAATGATGTAACCTAGTAACTTCAGCATAATACTTAAAATGTTGGCCGTGATGAGTCGTGATGCAACTTTGTGCAAAACTGAATACATAAACTCAGAATGAAACCCACAGAAATTTTGAAGTTCACCCCTAGTAATATATTCTTTCGAAAACGATTATTTAGAAGACTTTACCGCTCAAATAGTAGATCAAATATGTAATGAATAATTCATGTTAGCGCTTTAAATAATTGCAAGCATCCCAGTTTGCTTCTATTGTAAGTGGCTTACATAACTGATATGTGTTTTTTTTTCCAAAATACATTTCAAAAATAAGAAATAAAACACAGATATATGTAAATAATATGAATTTCAATGTTTAAATATTTGTGACGGTCATATCCAGAGTTGTGTCAAATCTCACCTGGGAGCATGTTTAAGAACCTCTTTGATAGCATTTTCATTTAGGAACTTGCTGGATCATGAGTTTATTAAGCAATTCAAGGCCCTCTGGTTGTGGGGGATGATGGGATAGCTCCCAGATGGAAGGCCCCTGCTGCAAATGTATGCATTTGCACAAACACAGACATTAGCTGTAAACCTGTTATGCAATCTAATATATGAATACATTCATGCCTGCGGAGCGAAACACATGCACATAGTATGGATTTACTTGCAGCTTCTGGACAGGCGGAAGGCAATAACAAATAGTGTTTTAGCAAAACATGACTTTTAATCACAGCGGTTGAGATAGAAAAGCATGTTTTACAGGAACACAAACTGAGAATTACAGCAATGGCTGGAGTTTGAATGACATTCAAGAGAAAAGTCTCTTTAAGTAAAGATTGATAAGAACCGCAAACAAGGCTTAATGGAACTGCCAGTCACCTGTGCCAGTGACCTTGACACCTCCATCAAAGCATGAGAAACTTAAAAGTTATCATTCCGATCATCAGAAATGCATTTCATGTAATACCCATCAGACAGAAGTTGCTGTAGCTTACACTATTAGATGTTGTTTGCTCAAACTTGTCATCTGATATAGCTCCCTCATTGAGATTGTCCCATCCTGTTTCTCTGACAAGGCAAACTTCACCGAAGGTGAAGATTTACTGCGGATCTGAACTGCAAAGGCAAACCATCTGATTAGCTGATGGGACGCATGAAGAGAGGAATATGTCAAACATGTTACATAGGAATGTAAAAGTGACACCATGTAGCAGATGTTTTTTAAACATTCATAAGCTCTGCTTCTTATTATTCATCAAAACCTTTGGTTTTATTTTTCAGAGAAACCTGTTTGTCTGCAACTGTGTCCATTTGCGTGTAAACATTCATTTTCAAAATTTATGTTAATTAAAAGCTTCGTATATAAACTACAAGGAAGTGAGAAAAACACTTTGGCTCTGTAACTAATGCCGCCGCCAACTCTTGTATTCACACTTTTGTGACGTAATGCCACATTGGATGTATATCACAAGGATGCCGTGGGCCTGTCTGAATAAGACGTAGGTCACCTATTCAAAGTGAGTCATTTGGGACAAAGCTGTTTAGTAACTTTCAGGATAAAATATTGTTTTGGTAAGTCTTTACTTTTGTGAAAAAGTGCTTAATATAAATGACATTTTTATTGATCAGGACTTTATTGTTTACAGGCTTAAAATAAAATATTATCCTGCCGGCAAGACTTGGATTTAGAGTCCAAACCAATTAAAATTAGATTCAATTAAATCTGTAAAAGCAGTTATTAAACAGGTTGAACACAGCCTATTATAAGAAGCTTTTTTTTTCTTGTAGCATCTGTTTTTCTGAGGTATTTCTGCATGAAGAAGAAGCGACATTCAGGTCTGTTATTCTCTATGTATTGGCTTCAACCTTCAAGGGAAAGACTCCCAAATTGAGCTATATGAACAGTAAAAATTATATTTGCCAATACAGAGCTTTGGTAATTCTATCACATCCCTTTTTATGAAGTTCTATTGGCTGTAATTGTGTGACCTGCCTGCATGTATTCAGTCCCTGGAGCAAATTTAATCTAATAGGTGATTATATGTCGGTGGTGACGAAATGGTAACAAAACAGGTCAGCTCTTAGTGCTGAAAGCTTTTCCCTTCAGCTTCACATGGTAATAGATTAAATATTTCCCCTTTTATGCAGTGCTAGTATCACATTTAACTAGTCTTTAAAGTCACATATCAGGAAAGGTTTGTTTGAATAAGTTAATGGTTCATGGGAAATACAAAGTCATACTGTAAATAGTGACTTTATCATCATGTACTGTAGTACAATTGTCAAATTTATGTTCATTTGAAATGGTGCTAGATAAATACAGAATCAATAATATTCCCTCTCTCATTCTCTTTTACGGGCAAAAATCGCTTTATATACATACACGTTACATATAGGGATGCAAAAGCGACACAATGAAGCAGATGTTTTTAAAACATTAGCCCTGCTTTGTATAATTCATCAAACTTTGTAATTTTGTTTTTCAGAAAAACCTGAAACCATCTGTTACAATATCCATTCGCCTGTAAATATGCATTTTTCAAATTAAAGATAATAGAACAGTTTTATATATAAATTGTACAGATGTAAGAAAAACAATTTGGCCCTGTACCAAATGCCCCCCTCAGCTCTTGTATTCCTCTTCAGTGTCCACACTTTTGTAACATAAAGCCACATAGGATGTATATCATATTTATTTTGTTAACATATTTCATATGGATGATAATGTTGCTAAGAAGTTGATGTTGGCATTTTTCTTCTGCTTTAATTGTAATAGAATAATATAATGATATGTAGCATAAGCTTATATGCAATATGACAGCTGTTAGCTTTGTATGCTTTTGTTGGACCATTTTAATTTAAGACAAATAGAAATGGCAATAGTTTCAAACATGTGGTTGTATGTCCATAAATAATCAAACACGTTTAGCATTTAGACTCAACCTGGCATCAAAGAGGGCAAAGAGAGGACTCTACTCAAGCACCCTCCCCAACCTGGGTATAAAATCGGGAAAATGGAACTGAATAGATAATGATTACATTTTCTCACTGATGAGTATCATGCTGTTTGAGCTAGTGCATAAAGACAGGTTCGTTTGAAGTCATAAGTTAAAATGAAATCTCCTGGTCTAGGGATCATTCCACGTGGAAATGAGGGTGTAATAGACCGGATATCTCTCCGAACAATTTAAATATATGGCTTAAACTATAAAATCTTGTTCTGAATAATTGGTGTTTTGGCTATAGTAATTGTGACAACCCTATGCAAATGTAATTCCCTCTTCATTTAGAATTATTGATATTTTTATTGGATTTATGTTCCACACATACAGAAGATTATCTGTACTCTGTCCAACAAGAGGTTCTGCACTTTAATGAGTTAAATTTGTATTTTTATGTTTTATTACATATATTGTGATATTTTTAGGTCCATTCGTCATCAAATCCTTGATAAACACAGTAGATGTAATGAAGGTCACAGACACTGCTGACAGCCTTTATTTAACTGAGCTGAGTGCTCACTGCAATGTAATTTCAAGTTCATTTAAAATTCATTTGGTTTTGGATATGAGTGGGTGAATTGCAAACTCTGTAATTTGTCTGTGTACTTCAGCCGGTTTGAGCCAATAAATGCTTAATTTGTGAACATGATAGGCAGCCATCACTGTTTGTCCCACTATATTTTATACCAATTTTTTCTTAATTCTTCAATCAAAAAGTATAGTTCATACTTGGGTCTTGATGTTAGACAAAGGTACTTAAAAAAATGACATTTTTGAATAATAAGTTATTTCTTATCAGCATTTTAGCCGGCTTCATTCCTCGTAGAAGGCAACTCCAGTACAGAGTTGTAAAATTATAATAGAATTAGCAAGCACGTACCTTAAATGTTCCTGTAGTACTAATAACTATCAATTTAACTAAATGACAACCTGTCAGAGCTACAGTTTCTTTACAAAGAATAACCTGTCAAATACTGCACAAATCACTTCTTACACATTTAGAACAGCATTTTATCATGTGAAGTGTTTCAGCAAAGAAATGTTTTTGATGGTTTGGATTGCTATTTTATCATAAGGGTTGCACATTTCTATTGGGTGTAATTATGATCAGAAACTTAAATGATCATATGTTTTTCTGTGTTTAATCTTCTTTAATTTACCTTTTTCTTTTTTCCACTTTGCACTTTTATTCCCAACATCCGTTTTTTTCCATAACAATGTTGCATTAAGAGTGAAAAACTTTAGGTCTGTTGTGTTTCATGCTTTCATCTGGAAATTTAGGAACCAAATATCTCATATGAATTCGTTTTTCTTGATCAAAATTGACTTCTGTATAATATTAGAAAGATTTAAGTTTAAAAAGTAAAAGAAAAAATACAGAATGGGGCTTGTAAAAGCTTACAAAATGTCTTAAAGTATGCGATTAAAAAATCTTCCTTACGCTTTTGATGTATAGTATGTTTCTTTAGAAAGAAAATTATATATAACAATAGTTAAAAATCTAATGCAATACATTTTATAATAGATTTTCATAAATTCATAAATTTCATATAGTTTCATAAATATATATTAAATGATAAGATGTATATATTTTATATTTGAATATAAAATATATATTAAAAATATTAACATGTATCTCCATTATTTATAGAAAGAATTTTAATATCTCACTGATCCAATGTTTTATATTCTAACTACAATCTTTTTCATATCATATCTTGGCCCAGATTGGATTAAATTCTACTATATCACGTATCTGCATGTTTTGCCCTCTCTTTCTCTTTGAGTTTCTGCACCGCATTGATCTCAAGTCAATTTATCCTTCCCATTCTCTCCTTCTGGCTATAATTGTAAGGAAGAGAAAGAGAAATGGAATCGGAATGAAGAGAGACAGGTGTGAATATTTTACTTGAGACATCAAGCCTGTTCTTTTCAACAGAAAGAGATGGAATTCATAAGAATACATCACCTGATTCTTTTTTGACTAACACATATATCCTACTCTTATAATCCAACATATATGGCACTACTGAAAATCAAAGAATAGAAAAAAACACTTACAGACTGAATGGGCTTTGAAATATCTTTGTTGTCACCGTGTCTTCCTGTTCATAACATTTCAACTATTAGTTTTAGTATATTACAGACCACGTTTGGGAACGCACAGTGTTTATTCTGTCTGGGAAATGAATGTATTGCACCCTTGCCAAACATTTCAATGGAACTGTCTCAATGGAGTTCCCATCACCGCCAATCGCTTTCCACCTGACACAACATGGGCACATGTTACCATATATTTGTTTTCTCCTCTTTAATTACACTTTTAAAGCATTATTACCGCTAAAACAAACCATACTCCTTTTACATTACTCTTTGCTTAAGGGTTCTATTGTAGTTCTTGTTTGTTTTTCCATATTTCAAATGTGTACACACAGTAAATAAGGCTCATGTTATGATGCATGATGAATTGGCAATAGACCATTCCAAATGTTTATTTAATCAGCATTTCTTTATGCATTGTGTCCATTCAAGTCTTGTCAGTGTCTGTCGAACCTCAGGAGTGACATAAAGTCATCCAGATTGTTGAACATATCCTAAATACATGCACACATATTACTTTTTATTGCTTTAAATGAATATAAACTTTTTCTTTGGTCCAAAAAACAGAACATTATCCATGTTTTCATTTTATTTCTTATTGGTTTAGAATCAACCAAAGAACTGAAATGGTATTTAAAATGGTCTCTCCATTTTTTCTTCGTTTGTAAATACAGGATAGCCATAAATATATAGAAACATATATAAAGAATATAAAGTAAACATTTTCACAGCACAAAAGATTTGTCACTATTTCTGCTCTTCCTTGAATACAAATGTGAATGATGACTCACTCATCAAAGCTTATATGGCTCAAGGATAACATTTTACCTGAAATCCACTAAAGCAGATCTGGAGTAAAATTGTTAAAGCTCAACAAGAAACATGATTTAAAATAAATGATAGCAAAATGTTATGGATAAATTCTAAATTGATCTATCACATAGATTAACAATGCATTCGATCCAGATTTGTGTAAAACTTCTACACAGTGCCACTTTTGTTTATTAGTGTTTATTGTTTATTCATTTATTGCATACCAGAGTATAGTCTCGTATGTGAGAGTGCATTGACTGAGAAATTATAATATGTGGTTGTTCTTTGTACAGGACAATGGCCCCTAGCTGAAGGCAGTGACGTCAAAACACTGAGATGGAGTTATCCTCTATGGATGCCTCTGCCGCGTTGGGTATATGGGGCAACAGCTCCATTCCCGATATCCTCCTCAATGAGACTATGCTTAATGACACCTGCCTCTTCAACACATCGAGCTGCACCAATGGTACGGATACAAGCAACAGAGCAGGGACAAGCATGGCTGGAATACTCATCCCGCTTATATACATAATCGTCTGCATCTTGGGTTTAGGAGGAAACTCTCTGGTCATCCACATTGTGCTGCATTACTCCAAGACAGAGTCTGTGACTAACATCTACATCTTGAATCTAGCGATCGCGGATGAGCTTTTCATGTTGGGCCTTCCATTCCTTGCTGTGCAGAATGCCATGCACTCATGGCCCTTCGGATCCTTCACATGCCGGTTGGTAATGACCGTCGATGGCATCAACCAGTTCACCAGCATCTTCTGCCTCACCGTAATGAGCATCGATCGCTACCTGGCTGTGGTTCACCCAATTCGGTCTTCAAAGTGGAGGCGACCGCAGGTGGCCAAAGCAGTGAATGGAACAATCTGGGCGGTGTCATTTTTGGTAGTCCTGCCTGTGGTGATTTTCGCAAACGTGCAGAAAGAGGGAGGCATCTGTAACATTATATGGCCCGAGCCGACCAAAATCTGGGGAGCGGCGTTTATCATATACACATCCACTGTTGGGTTTTTCTTTCCCTTGCTTGTCATCTGCATGTGCTACCTTCTTATTGTTATCAAAGTCCGTAGCTCAGGAAAGAAAGTTCATGCCACCTCAACCAAACGGCGCAAGTCAGAGCGAAAGGTCACGCGAATGGTTGTGATAGTGGTGGCTGTGTTTGTTTTTTGCTGGATGCCGTTTTACGCTCTCAACATCATCAACCTAGTGGAGTCGCTGCGTGACGAGCCGCAAGGCCTTCATCTATTTGTGGTGGTGCTGTCTTATGCCAACAGTTGTGCCAACCCTATTGTGTATGGCTTTCTGTCCGACAACTTCAAGCGGGGTTTCCGCAAAGCTCTGTGCCGCTCCTCGCGAAGGGTTGAAAACCACGAGCCCACAGACCAGCAGAATCGGGAGGAAAGAAGAAGGGCACTTTTGCCCAGAGAAAGCCTGAGGAGAGCAGTAAGAGATGAAGAGGATGAAGAAGAAGATGAGTACAGGGAGGAAGTGACAGAGATGACGGAGATCTGCAAGATTACACAGAATGGAAATGGAAGCGGACAACCCGAAAGCAGCCGTGCGCTGTTCACAGAGAGACCCTCAGCTCCGGGGTTGGCCGAGACGTCTTCTCCAGGCAGGAGAGACATAGATGGGGAAACCGCTGGGAAGGGAGCAGGCTTTGGGCCAGGAGCAACTATGCTGAACGGGGCTAAAAACGGGAACGTAAAAATGCTGCCGGAGGAACCAGTGGAAAAGAACACCTCACTAGAGATCAGCTATTTGTGAAATAGCAGCGGATTTATGTGAGCTCGAAGAACAGTATTGTTGTAAAAGCATCTTCAGAAGAGCCCTGTTTGTTTGTAGGTTTTTTCTTCCCTGGCTTTTTTTCAAAATCCTGTTTCACATTTTGAATGTATCAAGAAACTGTCACAATGGTTCTTATTTAATTTGTCAGACTAAGAAAATTGTCAACATTCTACAATTTCAGAACAAACAATATGTGAAGCCTCTAAATATGTGCCTTGTAAATTTGTTGAGGGAACTTTTTCAACACAATGATTTTAAGGCTATGACTAGGCACCAGATAACTAAGATCTGCAACATATTATTGTAATATGTGATAAACCAGTTGACAAGATAATCCTTTTGTACACATTTAAACAAAGGCCATTAATTGCCTACCACACAATTTGTTAATAATATTTCTATGGTGGTTAGCAGTTTTCTGTTAATGTCTTTTTATGTACTTTTTGCCTTACTAGTAAAGGAATGGAAACATGTAGCAGTAAGATCTGCAACTTAGTTGAATGTAAAATTTATTGAAGTTCTAAAGTGTTTGTAACCAGCCACCTTTCTTGCTCTTACAGCAATTTTCTGCCATTCCTCTCAATTTTATCCACTTCTATCATCCTGCGGTTGCTCCTTCTTAGACAAAAAGGCAATTTTGTGACCTTGTGTGTAAAAAAAATTTTGATGGGTTTCTTCAAAAAAAGGAAATATGAAATGCCAAGATAATTCTGGGAAACATAATCTATCTTCAATACTGACTTACAGTTATTTTAAACATTGAAATAAAATTTAAATCAGAGGAAATTAAACTGCATTGTTTTTTATCATAATTGCGCTCTGAAAATAATAGCTTCGTAAATACAAAAAATATATAAAAGTTTATTAACACATATTTTAATAAAATATCTGTTAAAATTATTTTAGTCCGACATAAAAAGATAATACACACATTACAATGTAAATATATTTATACTAGTTAAGATTATTTAAATAAAATAAGTATTTAAATAGCATAAATTCATGTTATATTTTTGGTAATTTTTTGACTTACATTTATTGAATTTTAAATCATTTAAATAATTTTACTAAGTTTTGTATATATTCTGAAACATTATGCTTATTTTCATTAGCAGGGTCACATTTAAATGATTATTTTCACTATTTTAAGCAGATGAATTTAATAAAATCCATTTAATTTAACATAACTTTAAGGCAGATCTCGTGCAGCTAGTCAGTTTTGATATTCTAAAAAATATTATAAACATTCTCAAAATAACACTACAATTCCCAATTTAATATCTGGCTCGATCTGTATGGCTAACACTGTTAATGCTTCAAATATAATACACTGTCAGAAGAACTAACCTATTATAAAACAAAAAGACACACATTTAGACACTGAGCCTTATGTAATGCTTAAAGGCACCAGGACTAAGTCTGACCTTTGACCGAATTATTCAAAACCAGCTGGAGAGGTTTAAGTGCCTCAAATACAAAATCATTAATACTCCCTCCAACAGAGAAAAGAATCCATATGCATACATTAAAATTCTAAAGTATTCCTATTCAGCACCACAGTATGGATATGTGACATTCTAATACCCTGTTATAAAGAAATGTTAACCATTGAGTTGTGGCAAGCCCCAACGTATCACGTACAATCCCTAAATAAATAAAGCCATAGTCGGCACATTATGATCAAGAGTTCCAACCACATCTTTCTGTCCCTGTGTAACTCACAGCTTTCATTTACACCTGATTGTTTGAATATTTCGAAAGAATGTGTTGAAAGCTGTGCAAAATGTCAAAGAATACATAATGTTGATTAGGATTGTTTTAAATTGTGCTATTTCGTGGCATTTATTGCACATTGTTTTTACCCATCAGCCCCCTCAGAGAAGCTGCCATTTCTGTCTGTGGGCAGAGCAGCACCCCTCCTGTGACCTTATGATTGGACAGCTCTGTAAATGAATGTCTGTGATTCACTGGACGCTTGACACCCACCAAGGCCCACCTACACACAATATGGATGCACAAAGACGCAAATAGTGCTGAAGGCTTCTTGTGATTGTATTCATTTCTTGGCACAGATTTCTATTGGCCTCATGTCCAAACAAAGTCATTCTCTCCGGGAATAAAATTATACAGTGCCCATGTGTTGGTCAACATATGACTATTGTACATTTGTACAATCTTCTTTTATGCTGCTTAATGTACATTTAGAATTACACACTGTACATCAGAAATTGTTTTGAAAAGAATATCATATGAAGAGCTCTTTACCAAAACACTTTAAAAGCCAATTTGAAAGATATGAGTTTGTCGTGAAATGTTCCTATTCACAGCTTCATCAATGTCTCAAGCCAAATCATAATATTTTTTTGTTTAAAATGTACTACAAGGTGTATTTTCTTTCCAAAGTGCTATAAATCCGAACCCCGTTTTAATGTCCTTTCAACCGATCAGAATTTGTTCAATGCAATCCAACATGGAGATGCTTTTAAACATTTGTTAATGCTCAGTCTTCAAAATGAGTGCTCTAACTCTTAGAACACTTTTGATGACTGGATGAGCCAGTGGGATCTACACCTGCGGGTAGAAAATTTTCTCTTGTTTTGTTTTCTCTTGTTTTTCTAAAGATATAAACCAACATTGTGTAGCTTTTTCTGAAAAATAAATAAACTTTGATTTTATAATCAACAAAATTGTTGATTCATTTAACAATCCTCGTTTAACCAGTTAAGACTTCAGGACGAAATGAATATTAACCAAAATATTTGGGTCTAGATTGAAAAAAATATTTTCATGAAAATGGATTTGCGCTTTGGAAAAGAGCCCTTCATATACAGCTAAAGTGTTGTGAATCTGCTGCTGAGTGCGTCTTGTATTTGTTCTTTCATATCTCTCAATAATTGTGTATATAGTGAGAAAGTACCAAATTGTACATTTATATATTTTCCAAGTTCTAAAATAAATCTTCTCTCTCTCTGTGAGTGCTGTTATGCATCTTTAATGTGTTTGTCAAAGTAGAGTTTTGTTCCACCTGGAGGCAGACCCCTCAGGGAACTGAGACTGCTGGATTACGGTGTTTCCGTTGAATTTATTGGTATTGTCGAAACAAGCCATAATTATGACTACACCGAGGAATGCCCTTAGAAAACATGACATTGTTGCTTACCACAAGACCACACTATTAGTATGCCTACTAAAAATAAAGCCATAAGATGTATGGAAACAGGCGTAATTATATGGAACGTTCACTGTTGACGTGAAAATCAATTATTTACAGAAAGAACATTTTCTATGAGTCACGGAACAACATGTAACCTTTGAGTGTGTTTGTTTGTGTTTGCATGTGCGTGTTTGTGTGTGTGTGTTTAGGTGAGTTCTCAAAGAAATATCTGTCCTCTAAGGCAGAAGTTGTGATGGAAGAGGAAAATGAGATCAATACTCCTAAACTTGCCTTAAGCTTAAGGCTACAGGAACAGTCAATACCTCTCTGTTCCTTTTTTTAACTCAATCATAAATACACCAAGGTTTTGCAAGCATACTAAACGTTTGTCTTTTCATAAGGTATGGTGCTATAATTCATTATGTTTCAGGTTTCTTTGAACAGTCCTCGCATATGATTGACAGCATCCCCGATCAATTTCCACAGGTTACTCAATTAGCATTGTTGTTCAGACATCGCATTGTATCCAATAACGTGTTTCCTGAAAAATCCATACAGGCATTTTCTCCTGAGTGACTCATTGGCCAATTAGGGTGAGGATATGGCTGAAATGGAGAATGTGGGCAGCATCATCAGCCGGCGGAAAAGGTCCAGTCGTTTCTCTTTCAATTAAAAGCACACAAACTCTCTCAATGTCTTCTCTTTAATTTCCACCCTCGCGTAATGGTGTTTATTACACAAGTTTGGGACGCACGAATTGGGCATGAAAAGAACACGAAAAACAATGTACAAGGATTCCAGGCCTATTTGGAGACTGAGATTGCGGATACTTCCTGAAGCTGAATCATGACATGAAAGTTGAGAGCTGAATACAGAAAGCGGAGGAGTGCAGAGGAATACAGCCGTGCTTTAGGTCAAACGCTCATGCTGTAAGTCAGAGAAACATTATGCCTCTTCGTTGTGTCTTTTGTTGTGATGTCTGTTTTTTTGCTGTTGTGTTTTCTATGTTGTCCTTATTGCACCCACCTGCGTCTTGTTTTGTCATTAGTGTCAGTGTATTTATAGCTCTCTTGTTCTCCCTCTCTTTGTGTGGTGTGGTTCTATGAAACCAGGTTTAAATTGGGTTTAATTGCAGCTCTGTGTCGTGTGGTTTTCTTTTCAATAAATTCTGAGAAAGGGGTTTACATCTCCCATTAAGACTCAAGAGGATATGACTTTATCAATACAAAATTCAACAGCTGAAATCGTACGCCATCAGTTTTTTACGGTTAAAGTGCTATTGTGTTCCTGTGGCATGTCACTATTGTATATTAGGAAAAATTAGGAGATATAATAAGGGGACTTTACATTGACAACTTCATCCTTTACGTGACTTATTTATCCTTTTTGTAAAATTAAAATGCCTAAAAATAATTATTTTTATTCTGTGTTCAGCAGAGCAAGTCAATGGGACCCTGGAGCTTTCTTCCAAATATCTTTCCCTTTTTTGCAAAGAAATCTATTTAGATTTGAAACGACTCAAATGTGAGCAAATGATAATAGGATTTTTATTTTGGGGTGTACGAACCTGCATTCTTCAAAATATATTCTTTTGTGCTCTGCAAAATATTTTTTTTTTAACAATTTAGTTCATCCAACTGAGTGGTGGCTCGGGTCTTTGTACTGTGCTTTTGTTTATCACAGAAACAGGGCAGGTGTTCATGGTGGCAATGTCTCTGTTCATGTCCCAACGGATGATGTCTACAGTTTAATGGTGCTTTTTTTGCAGCCGGACTGTTTCAGATTTCCTTACTTCCCCAGACAAAATACATTTACAGCACTTATTGGTTCTGCTGTGCAGGTGCCAGTGGAGCAAAACACTCCGGAAAGAGATAAGAGATTCTACATGAAGAAATGGTAATGCTTAATAGAGGCCTTTAATAAACAGCAGCTGTTGGTAATTTCATTCCCCAAATATTGGAGCACCGCCAGCAGTCTTTCAATCTAGTATAAGTCCTATCATGTATTTTAATGCAGGTGTGTGCTATATTGGCAACGTGTTGTTCATTGAAGACGTCAATCTTTGTTCTTTTGTTCGTTTTCCCAAAAATAAAGAAATGTTTGCACTTGAAAAATGTATCTGCTGCATTTGTATTCATATCATTCTACTTTTGCTGCACTTTCTTTGAGAGTGAAATTACACCGCAATTATGCCATTATGTTGCATTTCTACCTGAAATAATTTGTTTATAAAGGATCGGTGTAAAAAGGAGACTTGCTAAATGAGGAAATATGTAAACCTCTGATTTCAAATATCATTCTCTTTACACAGTGATGCATTTTTAATGTGATTTTTAATCCCTAGAGTGTCCGGAAACGTAATAACAGCTTCTTTAGCTTTCACCATCGTACAGCATACCGCTGTGAGCGCCGCTGGGTGACCCATGGATGACCTGGAAATGAATGACAGGCCAAGATGTAAAACAGCTCATCTACCCTAATTGCAATCCTTCATGAGTGCTGTGAGACGCCTCACGAAAAGAGCCAAATTAAATGTCACCACCTCTAATTTGCCACCCCTCGGTTTCGCATACTGAGAGACACTCAAGGTCTTGTCTCACAGCAGCTTGAGTATTTACAGGGCACAGATATCTTTCGCCAGGGTAGCGAGAAGAAATTGATTTGTCTAGAAGCTTTTATTAAGAAGCGGCTTTTGTATATCAGAGCAATGGAAAGCTGAGAAGCGCTCCACGAAGGTGAAGGTCTATGTATTCTTCATATTCTGAGAGCACAGAGCACTTATATTTGAAATTTGATCAAAAAAATCTGTTGCAATATTTCATCTAGATGTAACAGAAAGGTTGCAGAGGTTAAATGTGTCAACTATGGACCACTAGGTGAACTGGACCAAACTGCAAAATTGTGATTGATTTCTAATAGATGTTAAACATTCCCTTGATCTACAGTTGGTCGGGGAACAAATTGCCCCAGCTCTAAACTCATGCCATTGGTTAAGTCTAATTTATTAAGATAAATTTATCAGCTATTAGATATAATGAACAAAATAGTTTCGATTCCCAAAAAAATATTGCCATGCACATTTCATGAAGGAAGCTGAAATCACATACATTTTGCAACTAGACAATTTCATCATGGCCAGGTCTCAGAGGAAATGAGTCATGTTGCTAAGAGACCAAACCCCTGGTAGCTAAAGACAAGGAGACAGCAAGAAAGTTTTGTGTGGCATTATTAGATAGAAAGGCAGGTATGCGGGTGGATTGAGATAAAAAAACAGTTTGGATTAGTGTAAATAAATGGTGGAAATAAACACTTTAATTAAAAAAGAGGAATTAAATGACACCTTGAAAACTATTATAGGTCCAATGTGTAATAAGTGATTATTGTAGCAATATACTATACATAATTAGGTCTTCTGTGGTGTATAAACCCAAATGTGTTGGATTTTTCTATAGTGCAGGTCTTGTATGAAATTTGTCACCATGTTGCTATGTTAGCCCTTAGAAACTGCTCATATTTACGTGTTTTGTAAAAATGTTGTCTAGAAAATGGGATGATTTTGTTTCTTTGATATAGCCTTCATAGTGCTGCAAAAGGGAAGGGGGAGGGGTGGAGTGGAGTGAGTCATTGGTTGCAATTCTTAACCACACCAGACCTTTAAATCCTCATGTTGTGGTTGTTTTAGTAAATAGAAACATAAAATAAAAAATAAATGATGTAAAGGAAAAATAGAACTCTATTGTAGCCTAAGTGAATGGCCATTGCAATAAAGGCCACAAAAGCAATACAGTAAAGTAAGTCCACACATTTGTCACAAGGTCGAAACAAAGATGTGCCATAAAAATTATGTTCATATGTATACCCATCATTCTAGCAAATTACTTTTATCTCTCACATACAGCGCAAGGATACAATTGCGATTTTTTTGGGTGATTGTTTGTGTGGGTGTTATCAGTTGACCTTTCTCAGAAGGCACTCACATTAATCTTAATTATTTGATGCCTGTGGGCTGATTGGCTCTCCACACCTATTATCCCCCTACAACCAACTGTGCACATTTCTGACCTTACCGATAAGAGCCCTGATCTGACACTGTCCCCTTTAATGTATCTCCATTAAAGGTGAGAATCCCACATGCCAAAATGTTTAAGTATATCCTATATGATCTAAGCAGAGAATTTAGCATGTGTATCAAGAACAGATATGGATCCAATTTACATATATATATATAGAGAGAGAGAGAGAGAGAGAGAGAGAGAGAGAGAGAGAGAGAGAGAGAGAGAGAGAGAGAGAGAGAGAGAGAGAGAGAGAGAGAGAGAGAGAGAGAGAGAGAGAGAGAGACATGCTTGAAATGTTCATTTTTGGAGTGAACAAACGCTATTATAAAATGTTAGGTCACTGTTGTGACAAATGTATCCATTACAGTCCCTCGTAGCAAGTAAAACATATGTAGGTACAAATACTCCTAAATGGTTTTTAATAAGTATGACTGAAACTCAAATGTCAAACTTTTAATTATTAATTAATTAAATTGAATGAATAATTCTAGATTTAAAATGTGCGGTCATGTCCTATTTTTATCAAAGCGGGCCAATTAACAAGGATTAGTTCTCTGAACTTAAGAAAATCAATAATGGCTTAAAAAGCAAATAAATTGGATCCCTTTGCATTCTCACAGAGCTCCAGCAAATAAATAAGTGCAATAGGCGAAAACGTTTAGAGAATAACCTAACATGAAAATAGTGTTTGTGCCCACTCACTTAGTGTATGAAAGCAACATTCACAGATGTGTTATTATCTGCTGTAGGGTATAATAAAAATATTTCCTAGGCATATCAATTTATATATTCATTTCAAAGATCAGAAACAAAATAGAAAGGTGCTTAGACATTTGGTCAGAAGAGCAATGAAGAACACTTCCTCACCGCAGCTACCATTGAATGGGATTCCAGGTTTATCTACAGTGACAATGTAAATGTGCCACATTTCCATCAAAGCGAAGATGAAACAAAACAGGCAAAATGGGAGAAGAGAAAAGAGCTAAAATAGTTTGATGTGTGTGACAGCACACAGGACATCTTCAAAATGTGTGTACAAAAAAAACAGGGTTGGGTTGAAAGGGGGGATAGGAGAATGGCTCCAAAATCACATCGACAGTCAATCTTGGTTAATGAGGAAAGTAATTGAATTTGTGAGGAACCCGTACCAAGAAAGGAGAACACTTTCTTGGCTTAGGATCAAAAATCTTACAGGATCCTGCATTTTACTCAAGAGAATTAACAGTTTACATCTAATGAAGACTTTGAGTGTCCCTTTCCATGACATTGTCTCATATATTTCAGTGGAACAAATCTGTCTCACTAATGCATGTTTAATTCATCTTAGAATCTAGCATTCAATTAAGCCGGTCAAATTGGGTTAAACCTTAAATCAATATCTTTGACAGTGTAAACATGTTAATCTTTTGATTAGCTTTACTTTGCATAAATAAAGAGAGGGACTGTGCTGTTTTTGGAGTTCAGTTTAGAAGCCAGATTAGATGTCTGTCAAGTGTTGAAGTGAGCTGAGCTGAGCTCTCTGCAGAACTCCGACCTCATACATGTCTTTATTCTGGATCAGAGATTCATTCACATGAATAAATGCATGAAGTTCTTCACACCACTATGCCAAAGCACAGTTTGATATTGGAATTCAGAGAAAAGTTAATTTCGCTTGGGGTTCAGCCTTTCTTCCCTCTATGTATTATTTATAATTTAAGGTGCTAATAATTAATGCACCTTATTTGAAATAGATGAATGCATAGGGTTTTTTAAAATAAGTAAATTGTGTGTTTTTAATGTTTCATTTGTAGTGGATTGTTTGGATCGGATATAATAAGCGTATTAATTCTTAATATATTTTGTTTAATTATTAAGTTGTGGAATATGAGTGTTTATGTCGCAGAAGCCTTTGTATTACGTGATGTGTATCATCTGTCTACTGTCTTTTGCATTTTGTATGCGGTGTATTGTCTTTCTCATATGTATTTCTCAGTTTTTTATTATTATGTTATTATTATAAATATTTGTTATTATAATATTTATTTTATTTTTTTGGTGTCTTGTTTCTTTTCAACCAGCACATCCCTTGGCACCCCTGTGAAATATGTTTCAGATTCTAATAAGAATTTCTACCATATTTTGGAATCATTCCTATAGGATTTTTTAGAAGAAATTTGTACTGGATTCTAAAACAAATTTTAATCTATTTTTTTAATTTTAAGTGTATTCCTATAAGAAGTATGATCAATTCTATACAGTGCAACTTTTGAAACCATAGGATTCCCATAAGAAATTACGCATATAAATAAACATAAATGTCCCACATAATTGTAAATACTATAGGATTTTAAAAATCAAAGATAAGCTGAATTTCAAATTCAAAAAAAGATTTTTTGACAAGTGTAGCTTCTGTCACAAAGACAGTTTTGTGTTTTAAAGCACACATCAAATCACACTCCTAAATATTCTAAAATGGAAAAAAAATAATTTGTATATTTTTTATTTAAGCTTTGTATCTAAAACTCTGTGATTTTCTTCACACAACATGGAAAGTTTCTGCTGTTACTGAGGACTTTTATGTTCTCTAGGTCTGGACGGTTGTCGTAAAACTGTCGTAATTTTTCAGCAACGGGCCGGGTTCCTTTACGGCAAGGGCTTTTCACCGCACGGTCTGAGAGGTGTCGTGTGTCCAACACGCGAACTTGTATATCAGTAAAGGTAGGTTTTGCGTGAAATATCGCTAAATATCTATTAAAATCAATAAAATGTTCGCTTACGACGAGTTACAGTCAAAACATCGTTGATTATTTTTAAGAAAATGAAGGTGACGTCAGCAAGCATGTGCGCTCCTGAATCAGACAGCTGTCTTATCACGCGATTAGATCTCTGATTGAGCTTCATGTTATTAATAAACTGCTTATACAATGTCAGCGACATTTGTGGAAAAAAATTAAAATATAATCAGAGGAAGTGTAGCGAGACTGTTCATCATGGCCGCTCGTCAGATCTTGATGTGGTAGAAACGCAATTGTGCGGACTCTCGAGAGTTGGAAACTTGTCCATTTTGGAGTATTTGTTTTAATAATAAAAAAACGTTTATTTTGTTAAACGGACTGCGACAATTAAAGGTTTTCTTTCTTTTCGTTCGCGCCCCATAAGACCTCTCGTTGACCAATGAGCAACCGCCTGCAGGGTCACGTGTCCGGAAGAGGATGGGTGTCGAGCTTGTAGAGAGAATTGTAACATAAGTCACAACACTGTAATGTGTGTTACAATACTTATGCTTTTTATCATCATTGGTTTAAAAATTAAAAAAAGTTTCTCTTTTTTTGCTGCTTAATTTGTTAAATCTGTATTTATTTAAAATTAATGTTAAATGTCATATTTGGTTTAAATAATGATTGCATAATATATATTGTATATTTTTTTAATATAAACTTTTAAAATGTCTTCTAGCAACAATGAAGTATTAACTTGCATTTAATGTTTTGTTAGGAAATGGCAAAGTTCCATGCACCTGTGATCCAGGACAACCCATCGGGATGGGGTCCATGTGCTGTACCGGAGAAGTTTAAAGACATGCCCTACCAGCCTTTTAGTAAGGGAGACAGGCTGGGAAAGGTAAAGTATTCTTGATCTCTCTCTCCCATTGTCTGTAACAGATCATCAAAATAGTTTTTTCATTTGTACATTTCATTTGTCATATATTATTCATTCTTATTGTGGTTCGTTCTCTGTGACGGGTACAATAATAATATAACACGCAGGTGGCTGATTGGACTGGAGCAACATACCAGGATAAGAGATACACAAGTAAGTATATTCGTATTTTCCTGCCCATTGTCACATCGCTCTATGTATATGCTGTATCTTTCTTTTTTCTTTGGTTCTTTGCAGATAAATACTCTTCTCAGTTTGGTGGTGGCAGTCAGTATGCATACTTCCATGAGGAGGATGAGACCAGCTTCCAGCTGGTAGACACAGCCAAGACTCAGAAGACTGCATATCAGAGGAACCGTATGCGATTTGCTCAGGTAGATATTCTTTTTTTTACTTTTTGCTTAACCTCTTTTACTGCATTGCTTAGCTATCCTTTTATACTCCCTCACGATTCTCTTTCACAGAGGAATCTCCGGAGGGATAAAGATCGCAGGACCCTTACTCAGTTCAACATGCAGACCTTGCCTAAAAGTGCTAAGCAAAAGGAAAGGTGCGTAATGCTTAACCACTGGAAAGCCGACGTTAGATGATTGAAACCCTGTCGATGCTCTCTCACCCTCTTTTATGTTCTTGCGAATAGAGACCGTATGCGACTGCAGAAGAAGTTCCAGAAGCAATTTGGTGTACGGCAGAAGTGGGATCAGAAGTCGCAGGTAGAAAAAGCATCTTACTTATTTTGTACTCTTTTCATCTTTTACTTTCATCTCAAGTGCCCCATTTTTATATCTTTTTATTGCACTGTTATAGATTCTAGCGTTTCCATTTTTTATGCTGGAATTTTTTCACATTCATCTCTTCAGTTATCAATAGACTTGTGTTCAAAGGTTGAAAAAGCTCAAAAAGATCATATCAATAATAAAAGATGGTGTATAAGCTGGTTATTGATCTTTACACTCCTCCTTCACCACAGACCCAGCTTAAACCTAGGGATTCCTCTGTAGAGGTGCGCAGTGACTGGGAGGTGAAAGAGGAGATGGACTTCCCCAGGCTCATGAAGATGAGATACATGGACGTGGCAGACCCAAACGACATGTGAGCGTTCTGGCTTCAGCCATTTCAAAAATTGTGCAAGTGCATTTCTCTGAAGAGTCCTTCATTGGTTGTCTTTTTCTCAGTGAGTGTTGTGGAGCTCTTGAGTACTATGACAAGGCTTTTGATCGCATCACCACTCGCAATGAAAAACCTCTCAAGAGCATCAAGAGGATCTTCCACACTGTCACCACCACTGATGACCCGGTGATCCGCAAGGTAGAAAGCACACTTGACGCATGATGCTGTCTGCTATTCTTTGCTTTAATAGAAAATACTAATTCTTTTCTCGAATCACAGCTGGCCAAGACTCAGGGCAATGTGTTTGCCACAGATGCCATCCTGGCCACTCTGATGTGTTGTACTCGCTCAGTCAATTCATGGGATATTATTGTTCAGCGTGTGGGCAACAAGCTCTTTTTTGACAAGAGAGACAACTCTGATTTTGGTAAGCTTGTGGTTATCTACTTTTTTGTCTGTTGATGTTTGTCATTTCTTTAAAGTAATTACTTGTTTTAAATGTTTCTGTTCCAGATCTACTTACTGTGAGCGAGACCGCAAACGAGCCACCGCAGGATGAGGGCAGCTCCCTTAATTCTCCTCGGAACCTGGCAATGGAGGCCACTTACATCAACCACAACTTCAGCCAGCAGTGTCTCAGAATGGTTTGTTATGTTTATATATAATGTATAGCTATAGATTTAAAGCAAACATACAGAATTTTTTAGAAAATGACAATTTGTTGATGTTTTCTTTTGTCAGGGAGGAGAGAGACACAAGTTCCCCAATCCGAACCCGTTTGTTGAAGAGGACACTGAGAAAAGCGAGGTTGCATCTGTAGCCTACAGGTGTGTGCTGCCCCCTGCTGTTATTATCGGGTCACTTAATGTGCAGTATTATCTGGAATTGTGTGCCAGATAATTTCTTGAAAATGGCGGGATGTAATTTCTCTGTATAAAGCAGAATTTTCCAACCTCTCTGATTCGCTTGTTTGGGGGTTGATGTCTGGTGTTTGTTTGAGATCCCAAGTGCGCCGTCATTCTGTGTGCATCTTGTGGGCACCATCATAGTCATTCATAGTAAGGAGGCAGTCGTAGCCTGGTGGTTCGAGTGTTGGACTTGCGATCCTAAGGTCTCTGGTTTGATACTCTGTAGCAGTGGGGATACCTCGGCCTACGGTGAGTCCCTTGAGCAAGGCCCTGCCCCCCACTGCTCCCCAGGTGCCGCAACATGGCTGACCACTGCTCCGGTTGTGTGTTCACAGTGTGTGTGTTCACTTACTGTGTGTACACTTGGACCATTAAATGCAGAGCACAACTTCCAAGTATAGGACACCATACTTGCCCACACGACACGTCACTTAACTTCAGCAGTGTTCTGCATTCATTTACTATGACTGCTATGCTGAAACGCTATATTAGTCCACTTAAATGAACTAAAACAGCAAATGCTGTGTGCTTAAGCACTGTTATTATTACATGCAGATTAATGCTCGATACAGAGGCTGTTACTTATTAATAAATTATTGCTAATACAAAGTAGAAAAGGATGCCATATGTAGTTTAGTCAAAAGAAACCGTAAAACTACCTATTATAAATCTGATCTGACTTATTATAGACCTGTTAAATACATTAATGAGAAATATATTTAAATAAATTCATTGCTTACCAGATTTCTCCTTGTGAGTTTTGGCTAACAATTATATTAACAAGCCCTAATTATTATTACTTCTTTGTTGTCCTTGTCCGATCACATAACTGAAATGAGAATTTGTATTTCTTCAATTTGCCTGGATAGCTCAGTGGACATTATTTCCAACTATCCATGCTGACAGCTGCTGCTGTCTCCTGGCATCCCGACACTGACAAATGTATAAATGCCTAAAAACAAATTGAATTTTATTTCTAAATAGTCAGTGACAGTTACAAAAATGAATTGGGTTGGTTTGCTGTGTGAACAGCCTGAGAGTGATGACTGCACATACTGTAAGTCAATTACAAAGTTTGTGACTGATTCATAGGTATCGGAGGTGGAAGCTGGGGGAGGATATTGATCTCATAGTCCGTTGTGAGCACGATGGAGTGATGACTGGAGCAAACGGAGAAGTGTCTTTTATCAATGTTAAGACCTTGAACGAGTGGGACTCCAGGGTAAGAGCCGGTGAGATCACTTAAACAGTCTGTTTTGTCGTATATACAAACATTTATAGAAATTCATGCTTTCTGCAGTATTGCAATGGAGTTGACTGGCGACAGAAGCTGGATTCCCAGAGAGGAGCGGTTCTTGCCACAGAGCTGAAGAACAACAGTTACAAATTGGCCCGCTGGACTTGCTGTGCTATTCTCGCAGGATCCGAGTACCTCAAGTTGGGGTGAGTACACCTTATGTGTATTAAAGCAAGTTTGTGTGTATGTGTTACACATGTATAGTATGTACAAAACTGTTTTGTAACATTAAGCGGTGTCTTTTTAGGTATGTCTCCCGTTATCATGTGAAGGACTCATCGAGGCATGTCGTCCTGGGAACACAGCAGTTTAAGCCCAATGAGTTTGCCAGCCAGATTAACCTAAGCATGGAGAATGCCTGGGGCATCCTGCGCTGTGTCATCGACATCTGTCGCAAGCTGGAGGAAGGCAAATACCTCATTCTTAAAGACCCAAACAAGGTAAGGAGACACTGGGATTTCAAGTTATTTCATTATTGTGTGATATAATATGATTTTGAGTACGGAAGACTCATTTAGCTGATGCTATATCTAATGTGAAAATAGAATGATTGTCAGTATAAATGTATTGTCTAACATGTCTTGATGTTGTTTTGAGCCAAACAAAACTGTGTGACAATTTGGCATTTGCCTATAGTAATCATCACCATGGAAACCTGCAAGGACTTCTGCCTTAATTTACAGAAATGTATGTCTCTCAGATTGCTTCAGTTAACTTATTTCATTCCCTAACAGCAAGTGATTAGGGTGTACAGTCTGCCTGATGGAACCTTCAGCTCTGATGAGGATGAAGAAGAGGAGGATGAGGATGAGGAAGAAGACGAAGAGGGTAAGGAGGATAACAGATTCATTTTGAGGAAATAAAGGGTCTGCATTGATGTTTTCATGCAGTTAATTCGGTTTTATTTCTCCAATAGATGAGGAAAATTAAGCTGGCAACAACTACCACAGCTGTTGGCATTCTGTGTAACTTCGTCAAAGCTGAATAAAGATGGAGTGTTCATATGCAGTGGTCATGTTTCTTTTTTCAATTTACAGTTGGCTACTTAAAAGGTTGTTTTTAAATTTATTTCTTAAGCTTTGGATAAAAAGTAATGACCAAATACCAATATTGCTGTTTCAGAACAGGTACATTTTGAACAATCTTACATTGAGACGAGAGATGATTGTTTAAGGCAGGTTAAGTTATTTTTTGTAATCTCTGCTTCTTACCGTTTCATTTTCTCCCCTCGATTCTTTGTTAGTCACTTTGGATAAAAGCTTCTGCTCAATGCCTAGTAGCTGCAGGTGATATTGAAAAAAATTGGCAAAATGTTTAATATACATATTTTATTTTTACAAGCCCAATACTACGAAGTTGCATTAATCAGAGAAGTTCATGTTCCTACCAGAATTATAATTTTAGATAAAGCAAAATGAATTATTGCAGTTACAAATATTGTTCAAAGTTTGTCGGTCAATCCATACCTTGAAAGTTTTCAATGTTATGTCTTTAACTCTAATGCAGGACTTTGAAGGAAAGTGTATTTTAAATATTACATTTGCATTCTGATATTACTGAAGTACATCCACTTCATTTAGTTTTGTGTTCCCAGACAAACTCTAATGGAATGTTTTTCATTCTTTCATTGAAGAACTGGTCAAACATTTCGCTTTGTGCCACAGTAAAGGTGTTTTTCCAATCACCAATGATGCCTGCAACAAAAAGTTTGTTTTGTTAAAAAAATATATTTAAACCAAGAAAACATGTATAATTACCAGTGCACAGTTTTAAAACACTCTTCTTAGTTTGTGACGAATATGTTGCAAAAAGCAACTGAATTAATTAATACAACGTTCAATTCTAGCATCTCCGAATTGTTTCATCCTTTCCTTAATTTGTAAAATTGTTGTCTCAGCATTTAATCCTTCAGCTTCTGAGGTCTCACAACTTTTAAAATAGCTTATCGTGGTTCTTACAAGAGTAACAGTGTATATAACTGTTTTGTCTACTAAAGTAATTTCAATATACACCTTGTCATTACATTTTTTTAGGATGTCTGAAACTTTTTAGTGAGTGTTTTAAAACCTTTGTCTGGTTTATTTCCTTGCTCAGTTTTGTTATCTTTGAACCGTGACCTTTGCGCATGAATTGAGGCTGAAGTAGCAGGTTTTGGGGGATAAATTCATAATTCGCTTTGCCGTCCTGCTTCATGTTTTTAAAAGTGGCTCTCTCAACTATACGGGAGATTGCAGCATCATCTAGATTTTTCCTGAAGAACTTGCTGATCTTTTCCACTGCTGTCCTTAGGTCCTGAACACAACATTGCATTAATAAATGCAGGTTTGTTTAAAATATTCTAAACTGAAATCAAACAAATCCCCCCTCCCAATAAGATTAAGCCTTCACCAAAAATCTTTATGCATATGGTGTGACATTGCTCCTTTAATTTATGCATTAACACCTACCATGACCATGTCCTCATACGTCAAGAAAAGGATGTTGTAATGGTCTCTATTTTTGTACCACTCTTGGATATGATCAAACCAAGAAGAACCAGCAACTGAAATAAGATAAGCCTATGTGAGTTGTTCATTCACTTCCAATGACATATATGGTATGCTATAACTTCAAATGAACCAATAAAGATTGATTTTTTTGTAAATCCGTTTATATCTTTCATACTTCATTGCATCATAAAAGCGTTGGACAGGTAAGGAACATCACAATGGAAAACTTAAAATGTTTCTTACGGTTTCCTGAAAGATATTGCTGCAGAAAATCCTCAAAACATTTGGGTCTTTCAAGCTTGGCCCACACATGAGCAAAATGGAAGTATGACACAACATTGTCTTTTGGATTTCTTGTCACATACACAATCTGTGATTTCAAAGGAAACAATGAGCATAAAAAAATTAAATTTGCTCAAAAATTGAACTTACTTTCTAGATTGTTTCTTTGGTTGAACACAGAGAAAAAGATATTTAGAAGAATGCTTGTAACCAAACAGTTCTTGGACCCTATTGACAACCATGGTAAAAATGACAATGATATTTAACAGTAACCCAACATTCTTCAAAATATCTTATTCGTGTTTAATGGAACAACATGATTGTAGTTACTTTCCTAACTAAATGGTAGTCATAAGAGTGCACACTTAACTTTGCCTTCTTATTTTTGAGTCCTGGTGGCATTAGTGAGGGTGTAAGATGAGTAGCGAAAAACCGTGGAGACGGGCGTAGGGCATAGTCAGGTCTGCCTTCGCGGAACTCTAACCATGGCATCTTCTCAAGATTGTTGGGATATTTAGTTTGATCTGTAAAGTCATCCTCACAGATCAAAGTTATAATGTTCTGTGTCCATATTGTACCTACAAAAATCCAAATAAACATGAACAATAGCCTATTAGGAGATGAACAGGAAGATTGCTTTTCTACTTACATTTACATTTATTCAATTAGCAGACCCTTTTATCCAATGCAACATACAAGTAGTGTGGACAGATACAGCGGAATATGTTATTATCGTGTAACGTAATTTTACTCTCATACAAATTTGATATTGTTTGATTTATAGATCAAAGTTGATTATGATACTGGACGTGAGATTATGATAGTGAATGCTCTCCACATATAATATACTTTAGTATTTTGCTTTAAACTTATTTTACTTAATTATATTACTAAATATAGAAATATTATAAACAAATAATATATATTAATACAAGTAAATGGATGACTTGACATGCTAATTTAAACAAAAGTCCCTGAAGGACACCTTATATATTGATTTTTGTAAGGCTGAAATACATATCAGTACCTGATTTGGGGTATGTCACCAGAAAAATGTCACTGTCACGAATCTCAAAATGTTGAAGAGACTCGATGTACTCCTCAGTGGTTTCACTTTTTGGAAAAACAAAACCCTTATACTTGAAAAAAGATTTGCTTAGGTTTTCCATTACGCCGTTTCCCTGTGTGCACTACTGAGACACTTTATCAAAGTGGACTTATTACATTTGGACTTTGAGACATTTTGAAATAGCACCACCCACTGTTAAAACAGTAAGGACTAAATACTCATTTATTACAATGTATCATCTTCCAGTTCTTCCAAATCTGTGTAAATGTCTTTTTTTAGAAAGATATTTGGATGAATACTTGTAACCAAACAGTTTATGGTCCCATTTGAGTAGAAAGAAAACCTATTTTGTTCTTTTAAAGACAAAATGAGATATTCATTCCAAATATTTATCAAAATATATGTATCTGTGTTCAACCAAACAAAGACATTTAAACATATTTGGAACCACTGGGATTGAGTAGTTCGTGGCAAACGTTTTGGATGAACTATCTCTTAAAATAATTTGTATCAAATCATACAATTTGTGAAAGAACGGTCCGCAACATGCCTAATCTTCATATAGTTTGCACTTTGGATAGGTACTGTAGTGCAATAAAAGAGGTTATAAAAAATCATCAGCACTGATGCAGGATTATTGACAACAGATCAACCAACAGTTTATCTGTTAAAACAGATAAAGAACCAACAAGGAGAGGTGTGGAGTAAATCTCAGTCTTCAAATATAATCTATAATGTGAAGATTTTTGAATACAGAAGCTTACATAAACACACTTCCAGAGCATGGACAACACAACCAGAGACTCACAAACTCATGGTTAGTAGACAACCCTCAATTGTTATCATGGCTGATGTAAAATCATAATAACCCCAGGAATAAATTATAATCATTGTTATAACCATTTAATGTAACCTTAAAAAGTTTCACTCAGCTGTGTCCGTTTGAAAATAAGACAACCTCTATTTGATATCGTATGCAAATAATATAGCTCAAGATTAAAACACAATGATGAGCAATTCTGTGAAAATATCAACATTAAAAGGAAAAAATCAAGTTTTCACCAAAGGTTTTTACTACATGTATTGCAAAGATTTTAACATTTGGTGGTTTAAATACCCATGTGAGGTCTCTCTATAAAATTAAAAGCGTTTATTTTTTTATTGTGTATGATTTCTCCTATTCAAGCAAGCGAGATTTTCAGGATTTTTACATATTTTTCATAAATAGACACATTAAAATGATTGTTATCTAACTATTTTATGTATTGTAAAGAGCTGCCACTTGTCTACTTGTTGGTGCAATATTGCTTCAGTTTTGTGTATTTTTATTTACAGAAATTCTACAAAGTTTTTACTCTCCGAAATCTTTGTCTTTGTACTGTCATGTCTATAACTTTTGTTTATTTGCTTGTGCATAGACTGATATTTTTCTGATGTTTAGACTCAACCATCAGAGATTTAAGAAAATATAAACATAAACAATAAAAACTTCCATAACGCTCGATTTCAATAAAGATAAGTTGTGCACTAAATTTAATTAAATAAATAAATTAGAGTAGACCAACAAGGTTACTTCCTTTTATATAACAGTATTATCGTGTGAGCTATAAATGCAATTGCCAGGACCATAAAAGTTATTGGTGTATTTATAGCAACCAATATGTAATGTAACTGATGGTAAATTAAATTTCTCATTGGAATTAAATTGATTCATACAAGCCACAGCCTAAAAGTTTCACAACTATTACAGAAGTTATGTACTGTATGCTAAGAGTTATACTTTCTTATTTTTATACCAACAGAACAGAGCTGTAGTCTTTCCGACCGGCCTACACTGAATCTGGTCATGGTTGGGGTGACAGAAGCTGGAAAAAGTGCTGCTGGTAATGCCATTCTGGGAAAGAAAGCCTTTGATGAGGTTGATGTGAAGACCAAAGTGAGCATCTCTTGTCAGGGTCAGGTCCATGGGATGCAATTACTGGTGGTGGACACGCCAGGCTGGGAATGGTTTCACATTCGAGGAACTTCTGCATCAACAAGGACTCTTAAAAAGGAGATTATTAGAAGTATGAGTCTGTGCCACCCAGGTGCCCATGCCCTGCTGCTGGTGGTGCCACTGTCATTCTCGTTTTCCAAGAGTGAGCGCTATGCCATTGAAGAACACATGCAGCTATTTGGCCCAGAAGCCTGGAGTTATAGTGTGGTGCTCTTTACCATCTTAGACAGGAAGCAGTTGAGAGGGTCTAGCTTAGAAGAGGAGGTGAATGAGAATGAGGAGCTTCACAGGCTGGTTGAGAAATGTGGAGGCCGTTTCCATGCTCTGTACAGCAAACCTCAGGGCGGTGAAAGCCAGGTTGTTGACCTTCTGAATAAAATAATGAAAATGATGGATGATAATGGAGACGCAGTGCTCTCCAGTGAGAAGATACTTGACCAGGCTCAGGAAAGAGATAGGGAAGAGGCGTGAAGAGAGAAATACAAGATAGAAAACAAGGATATTTAAATGAAGTTCTTTAAATGGTTCTCAAAGTAGGGAGCGTGTAGGCACTGCAGGGAGGGCTTAGATCATCAGCGGAAAAAAACTAAACTTAAACATCCAAGTGAAAGAGTAAAATATGGAGATTTATATTAAAAGGGAAGAAAAAATCCCCTGAAGTTGAAAAGACCCAGGTCGGTCATTCAAAAATGTCGAAGAGTAAATGCAGAATATATGCTTTTTTCTATGCAATATATTTTATTTTCTATTTTGTTGGGGAGCTCAAGATTCTTTTGAAGGTTTTGAGGGGCGTCGAACAAAAAAGCTTTTAGAACCACTGGAATAAAGGGAGACGTAAACACAAGCACAACAGGAAAAAGTTTAATTAGATTCACATGTACTACAACCCAAAAATAATTTCTAATTTGTAGTGTTTAGATCATGAAGCATTATATTGTAAGTCAAACATTGACAATTTGAACACGTCATCTGTGCTGGTCCACTATATGTAATAAAATAATCAACCTACAAGTACACCAAACTAATATGTGTTTAGTCACTTTATTTGTGTGATGAATTTAACAAAAATGCTTTTGAATACTTTAGTATAATTACATATTTACAACTGGGAAAAAATAGTGAAAACAAGTCAAATGTTGCAAGTTTAGAACAAGTATTATAAACATTAAATTTGGAAAGTCTTAACTTTTGTTTAACCAAATAAACATTTTTAAATATAAACAAAAATGTTTACTGTATACAGTAACATCTCCAACATCCTGCCTTGGTTTTATGTAGTTTTAAAGGGGTTAAGTTTGATAACTGATCTGGGATGAAATAGTGCAAATAAATTATTAAAATATTAAAGTGCATTTAAAATGTATTTGTAAGGCACTTTTATGTTTTTTTCCACTGTCTGGAATGTTTCCAAAAATTCCCAGCGTTAACCCGGATCCGTTCTGTTAATCTTTAACTAAAACATTTGAACACCTTATACAAACCCAACAGCAAACACAAAACCGAAATATAAAAATACTTTTGATTACTAATCTTATGACCTTGGTCCAAAGCACACACCAACAAACAATAAACTTACTGTATGTACATAGATTACATAACCACCAACAGCAGGTTTAACCTTAATGTTGCATTTCTTGAACTCCACAATCCATTAGAGATGTGAATATTGATTAAGATCAGAAATCTTTTGAAAAATGTTCAACATTTGTAAATTATTATGTGAATAATATCTAAGGAAGAAAAGGTTGCTCCAACACTTTCTGGCTCTCCTTAAATCTCCATATACCTATGCATAAGGAATCATGAATCGTCTTCCAGGTCTCCAACTCTGACTTCCACACACTTGCTCTGGAGCGGATGAGCTCGGAGGTTTCACTCTTGCTTCCTTTTGCAAGACTTATACTGTCTTTGCATATAAAAAGCACATCCAAGCCAATAAACAGAGCATTTACAGCGATAAATCCAGCTCTTGCTGACTTTGAGAGAGCGAGTGGTGTCCCTTTTGCAAGTTGCCCAATGTCAGGCAAATCTGCCGCCAGTTTGGGAATGCTACGTGCACTTTGTGCCTCCTGTAGACCTATCTTGGTTGCAGTCACAGCCACCTCCTCAGTTTGGAGAAGTTTAACAGCTGAAGCTGCATCTACAAGGACATCAATTCCTTTGGCCACTCCTCCAGCTTTAGCTATTAACCTCCCAGCTGTAACCATATCAACCACATCAGGACCTTCTAAACACTCCACTGAACTAGCCTGTTCTAAACAACCTTGTATCTTTTCCACATCTTTCAAGTAGCTCTGGAATATGCTCTGTGCGCTTTTACCGTGCTTAATGTTTATCGTTGCTTCAGTGATACCTGTGACCAAACTATTGACACCACTGGTCACCCCGAGACCAACCCCTGTCAGAGTCAGAGCCAAAGACACTCCTGCAGTCACAGGAGCAAGAGCGAGACCAACAATAGATAAGACACCCCCTGCTATCCCCACTGAACTACCAGCTACAGTGGAAATATTGGATCCAAACTTCATCCGGTCCAGCTGAACTGCACTTTCCTCCAGATCTGACAGGAACTGTTCCATCCTAGAGCGACGTTGACTGAATAAACCAATGAAGCTTAAAGCATTTTCTTGAAAAAGGAACGTCAGCCTGGTGTCATTGTGCGTTCTGGACAAGCAGAGTAAAGGGTAATATTAGTTTCCTATGCACTTGTATATATAACAAACTTCGGAGTGATGAAGTTGTGATGTTTTACCTTATTATGCCTAACTGGATCAACTGATCAGACAGTTTTTGCATAGCAGTGTCACTCATGTTCAAATTGAATTTTATTAAAGGCTCACCCTTCATCCAGCTGTAAATACATGTATATGCATCTTTATAATATGCATGTTTGATTACACACCAAAGACCATAACAGGCCCATCTTGGTTTCAAAATGTCAAAGAAGACAAGAACATGTAATTATTTTAATACTTACTCATGCATGTTAACCGACCATGAAACACTCTTAGATCTGTAAAAAAACGTTTAAAAAGAAAGGGACAATTAGATTAAATTTATGTCATTTATAAAAATGTATAATAAATTTTGCACACGATTAACAAGTTACACAAAATTACACTGTATTAAAAACGTTTAGGTTAACTTGATCACAGATATGTGAAAACTAACTTTTTTTTCATTCTCTCACAAAGCAGTTGTGTAATCCGTATGTATTTGTCAAGCTGAAAGGTCAGGACATCCACATTATTAAGAATGGGAAGAAAGAATGTTTCATGATCACGTTTAAAGTGGATGAGTAGAGGAGAACACATTCTGGCAGCTGTGATGATTGAACGCACACTTGCAGGACTCTCTCCCTTCGGCAGGAAACTTTGTGAAGTGAAGACAAAGAGTGAAGTAACTGCAAGCCTCTCCACTGCATCCACAAAGTGCTCGAGTTTCTCCAGCCCATCAAATGTGTTCTTCAGGACACCACTCAGCTGCTTCTCCAGTTCTTGACGTCTGGAGTCAGCTGTGACCTGAGTGAAACTGCTCTTCAGGTACTCTCCGATAGCCTTGCCTTTGTCCTTTGACTGCTTAACATGGTCAAACTTAAGACAGATTTTCTCCGCTTGATCCTTGATATCCCTCATTGTTTCCAGCTCGGTTTCTCTCATAAGGGTCCATTTTTCTGTTTTGTCACAGAAGTCTCTGACCGTCTCAATGTAGCTGAGGGTGTCCCCAACATACATTGACAGTAACTCCTGAAGTTTTTCCCTGTACAATGGGAGCCAATGACAGGAAAAGAGAAACTCAGTTACACCTGTGGTCCAGCCAGCCACCACTTGGAAAACTGCAGTAGACTAGCTCACAGGCAGATTACGTACGTGCATATAAATTGTGCATTAAGGTAACAGCATGCTTACAGGGATTTTAAAACAGAAGTGATCTTTGGCCAACGTGTTTTTGTTACAATTGATTGATGTTGCAATTTAATTTTCATAGAAAATCAACATACTAAACATTACGGATTAAACGATATACATGCTATTGTAAAAACAACTCAACTGCATACCAGCATCTATAAAACAGATAGACCGTGATGTTGCTAGGTGTTCTTAGTGGTTGCTAGGCTGATTTTAGGCAAGTTTTATTTTTGTATAATGCTGTATGTTGTGAATGATACAGTGTTGCTATACAATTCAAACAGTGTTTATTTCATTGACGAAGAGTATGACTGAAAAATATTAATCAATTTTTCACAGACGGAATCTAAATAAAGACAAAACAAAAAGTCAGATATGATTACATAAGTCAACGGATAAAAACAAGAGGAAAATGTTGCGGTAAATTTATTACATCAATTAGATATGTGCTGCCTGTATTCCCTATATATGCTTCCATATATTGTAATAAACTTACAATTACGTAAATTATGGAGAAAAATTTACCAAAGACTACTGAAACTAAAGCTCTTATTATAGACTAAGACAAGAAGATTTCAGATGACTAAAATAGGACTAAAACTAAACGGTGTATTATTCCAAAGACTAAGAATGAGACTACATTAAAATTTGCTGTCAAAATTAACACTGATTTCAAAGCCTGCTCCGTGTTATTGCTTTGTGCTCTTTATATACAGTTTAATGTGGATTTTTAAAAGGACTGGCCTTCAGAATTACCATCACATACCATCATTTCTATACATTCCACTTTATAATAAGAGTATACAACCTCAATGTGACTCTTATGTTATATAAGGATAGTTAAATGTGTATATACTTTATTACACGTTACTGTACGTTTGAAGTACTTTTCTTATTATTATTTAAGTAAAACAAACTACCCAACTGCAGTATCAATGGTAAACATTTGATTGCACATTAAAATATCTTATAATCAATAAATATTTTATACTTGAATATATAAATATTTGTAAAAAATATTTCAATTTGCGAAAACAAATTAGAGCATCATAATGATCCATAATAATTATATTAATAATAAATAAATAAAATAAACAGATTATACACCAAGAATATGTTTTATTAAGACGTGTCTGTAACAAATAATTGGATTAATATAGCCTCTCCTAGAAATAATTTACTACTAATAATAATTGTTATTAATGAATCAATTTGTGAGGAATCTTTGTCATGTGTTTTTCTATTCTTTATAGAGTCTAAATAGTCATTAACTTAGTATGCAGATGTATCTATAAAACATCTTTTGGCAGGTTGTCGCAAAATAATAAACATAACTATAAAGGTCCGTTAAAGTGCACAATAAAACAATGACAGATCACGAGTAGTGAGTGACAGATCCGGCTTTTTTATAAAATAATAAAACAAAACAAGCTTTTATTTTGAAATCCGTGTAAACACGCCGTTACCTTAATGCGCAGAATATAAGCGCGTGACAAATCTGCGCTTTACCGCAGTCACTTACTGAGGTTGTGACGTTGCTTCGCCTATGTTAACAAATATAAATAACAAAAATACGAACAATAAAGAAACGTCAAAATGACACAAATATTCACCCACATGAATGTATTTATAAACGACAGTTGGTTTTGTCTTTTAGCCTTCAGCATGCGCATGTTAATATTTTGTCAAGAATAGAATTATTAAACATTCTTCACGATAAACATGAAGAGTCTACTCACCTGGTGTCCATTGTGTCTACAACAGTGAGAATTTCACACTAATATTCACTGATCTGACAGAGAGAGTTAGAGAATAGTTATGTTCTTGTGGAGCAGACTGGGTGTTAGTTTCGCTTTCTTTAGTAAATATCTTGCCCCACCCTTTGCCCCAGATGTTAACAGGGCAGAACTGCAGGCATGTACTGGTATTAATGTGCAGATAAATCATTTTAACAGTTTATTTCCGGTCTTCTGTGTCTGTCTCACATCTGTGACTGCTGTCTGAGAGACTGACACACGTGAGCCAATCACAAGTAAGAAACAGACCTGCTGCTACATTTATGACGTCATGCAATAGAGTGCCGAAGTTGTGACGTCACTTTGTAGGCCAAAACGCGAAAGTGAGTTAGCATTTTAGCACTTCCGGTTCCCTTGCCATAAAGTATATGTGGTTTCAAATGTGTTTTTGCTGACTGTACCTCAAAGGAGGTATTTGGTTAATAAAGGCTTTAAATATTTTCACGGTTTGATCTATGACATAAAAAACACCTGCTTGTGATTTTTTTTACTTTATTTTGTCTTTTTAGACTTTGGTCATTTGTTAATCGGGACTACATCCTTTGGAGGGGACTTTAGACATCTTCATGACAACATTTACATTTACATTTAGTCATTTGGCAGACTCTTTTGTCCAAAGCGACTCACAAATATTATACAGTTGCCGATTATCGCAGCAGAGTAAACAAGGGCAAGATGTCTTGTTCAAGGAGACTTCAGTTATTGTCTGCTGGCCATGGGATTCGAACCCGCAACCTTCTACTTAATATAACTCTCTAAACACCGGACCACGACTGACCAACAGAAAATCTCTCACTTGTGCGTGTTTCAGAATCACATTCTTAGAAATATACCTTTTAGTGAATAAACGCAACTTCACATTGTAGCTTTTCCAAATATTGTTATTAACAGATTGCCGATTACCAGGTCTTTATTTCTGTGGAAGGACTGCAGGCCGACAATGTTGTTTGTTTTGTCCCGAGATGTAAACACAAGTCTATTTTTCTAACCTTTTTGGAAAAAACAAATGGGTAATATTTCTGGTGAAAAAGTGGATAAGTGTTCATAACACTGATCTACAATGTAGATACATCAGGTGTTCATACACAGCAAATCACAATGAACGAGCGTGATTTTTAAATAAAGTTTGAGTTAGATGATGACGTTGAACCACGATCATGGTGTTCTGTAGTCCGTTTATAGCCTACCGTTAGCATTTAAAATCTAACGGCATTATTTAGGCATCATAATTTACACATTTTGGATTAACTTGATGATTATCTTGTGTAAGGCTCATAACTCTTTGTTGATACCAGATGTTATGTTTTGTGATTTTCCAAAAGTCTATGGGGAAAATGCATAGGCTTTTCGATTGAGGGAACCCATGCGTCCATTTAATTCCCGGTTGTCCTACAAGGTGTCATCATGACTTCAGCACTCTATAACAGCTGTAGAGTCACAAAATATCTAAACTTAAATAAAGGGTTGAGAAGTTATGAGATATAAAACGACAAGCACTTGAAGTAGAGGCCACTAAATGTGTGAAAATCAATGTATTGTTTACTGGAAGTGCAGCAAAAGACTTTGGTTAAGATGTCAAGACGGGTCTGAGTCTGACTGTTGAGGTGACTTATATAATCATTCTGCATTTTGAAAATTGCCGATGTACCTGATGTTTAAAACTCAATTAGTTTCTTTAAGGCGCTTGATACTTGCAGGTTTTCTCCAATGACAGTAACGAAGCTCAAAAATAATGTAAAAATACCAGTTTTATCCATATCCTTGTAAACAGATAGTTTTGTCTTAAGTGAACTTAAAAGTTACAAAGCATTGAAAACAACAGCTACCCCCCTCCAAGTTCTTTCATATCGTTTTCTGCTCACCATGTCCATCACCAACTTTGCTTGTGAATATACATTTTTTGACCTTCAAGTTCATTAGAACCAGACTCAGAAGCAAACTCTCACAGGAGCATTGGGAAGCTTTTAGTTTAATGACAACAGAGATATCCTCCTTTCTTTTGATTTTGGAGTGAAAATTGACAAAGTAATAAAAAGTTAACTGTTTTCAAAGCTTCTTCTCTAGGCCCTGGTTGTCATCTAATGCACCGAATACAACATTGAAAACTATAGATAGTTACAGCAAAAATTTTGTAACCAGATCATTTACTTTTTCTTGTTTGGATGAAAATCAACACATAATTTAAACCTTTAGTTATTTACAATAAAGACTTATCAAAAAAATAATTTGCATTTCCTTTGTCATTATTCTGACAAGTACATTGTATGTGTGTGTGTGCGTGTGTTTACTCGCGTGAATAGTGGGCTGGTCCAGATGAAGTCCATATCCGAATTTTTGTCCCAGTGCAGCCTTGAGTGCAGGTCACCGCAAGAGTGAGTCACATTCACATAAATATATCAGAGGATAAATCTCTTTTTTAGCTGTCAGATTGTGTTAATGTATGTCTGCTGTCCTGAACACTTCGGTTCCTGTACGTGTGAAAGAGTTTGTTGTATGAGACCAAACAAAGGATGCATTGTGTGGTTGTGCTTATGTTTGACAATCCCAGTGTTAATGACGATACCGTAGTGTTAACAAGTGCTATTCTAAAGTCTTCGAAATTGTAATTTTATAGACAGCTTCTTCAGATACACCTGGTGATTTCCCCAGGGATTTAATGTGGACGTTATACTTGCAAATCCAATACACAGACTGTCTTTATCTAAGATTCAAGTAAGCACTTGAGGGAAGTCACGTTCAAACATGTACTCACTCTGCAAGGAGTCATTTTGGTTCTTTTAAATACATTTTTACTTCTTGTGTATTTGGTTTTGACAGTATGTGTTAAAATGTGCAACGACGTCAACTGCTGATGTTTCTTTGCTTTTGGGAAACACAGAATCAAAAGCCTTTTGTTTATTTCACTTGGCAAGTATGGGTCCTTTGGTGCAAAATTGTAAATATTCATCTGTTTGTGATCAAAGTCTTTAACATTGCAATAGTGTTTACAATCCTTAAATTATGATTATCGTGATCATCAGCCCTAGACCATTGATTCTGACTTTGGATTGTATCAGCCTATTGTTGTTTTGCAGTGCATTTATTAAAACTGTTTAAATGAGTTGAATGATTTCAAGAAGTTGGCAGAATTTTATTAAATGAGTTTACAAATAATAAGGCACTAGGAAGAAACTCAGTGATGACTTCAATTTAGTTTACAACTACCAGGCCGAGAGGAAAATCAAAACGGCTTATAGCTGTACTTAGCAATGTTGTTAACCAAATCAAAGAAATAATGTAAAATATTCATATTTTATCAGTTGACATTTAAAGCATTTCATGCATTCCGTGTGCTACAACTTCCCCCAGCACTGCAAGGTGGTTTGGAAAAGTTTTTCTGAATATACGTCCTTGCACCGTTGCATGGATCCTAGACCTTTTATTGGCCAAACACACCTACATATCAATCAAAAAGTGTAGAAAAGCGCGAACATCAGTGTGTAAATTCCAGAAGTACTGTTGAGTAGATAAGTGCTTATAACGCCCCAACCCCGGGAGCTCGGCTTTTTCTGGCTTAATCTGTCTCCTGTAAACATAAGAAAACCAAAGACTTTTTGGATATATGAAAAACACGATTCTACACTAAAGATACTCAAGATTAAAAAAGGCAAAAACCACGTTTGACCACCTTCAATTAAATCTTTTTCCTGTCGACTCATTACGCTATCTAAGGAAGAAAAGGTTGATCCAAGATTTTATTGCTTTCCCAATATCTACTTATTCCTGCACATAAGGAATCATGAATCTTCTGCCAGGTCTCCAGCTCAGCTTTCCACAGAGCTGCCCTGGAGCGGATGAGCTTGGAGGTTTCATTCTTACTGCCTTTTGCCAGACTTATACTATTGTTGCAAATAAAAAACACATCCAAGCCAATAAACAGAGCATTCACAGCGATAAATCCGGCTCTTGCAGACTTTGAAAGAGCGAGTGGTGTCCCTTTTGCCAGTTGCCCAATGTCAGGCAAATCTGCGGCCAATTTGGGAATGCTACGTGCACTTTTTGCCTCCTGTAGACCTATCTTGGTTGCAGTCACAGCCACCTCCTCAACTTGGAGGACTTTAACAGCTGAAGCTGCATCTACCAGACCATCAATACCTTTTGCTACTCCTACAAGAGGTGCAGAGGTTTTAACAGCTTTGAAAATGTTGATCACTTTAGAACCAAATGCATGCTGTGGTCCTTTTTTCTTTTGCACTAGGTGATTTCGCTTTTCTACCAGAGGGTAATCTTTGATCACTCTTCTTGCATGGAATATTAACTTCCCAGCTTTGATCAAATCAGGGATCTTTACACGCTCTTCACTAGCCTTCTCCAAACAGCCTTGAATCTTCTCTGTATCATTCATATACCCCTGAAAAATGCTTTGAGTTATTTTATCTTGTTTATTGTGGACCACTAATTCAGCAATACCTGTGGCGAAACTATTCAGACCACTACTGACTCCAAAACAAACCCCTGCCGTAGTGAGGGACAAAGACACACCTGCAGTTACAGGAGCAAGAGCAAGACCAACAATAGACAAGACACCCCCTGTTAACCCTACTGAACTACCAGCTATAGTGGAAATATTGGATCCAAACTTCATCCGGTCCAGCTGAACTGCACTTTCCTCCAGATCAGAGAGGAACTTCTTCATGGTAGAGCAATGCTGACTGTACCAACTAATAAAGCGTAAAGCATTTTCTTGAAAGAGGAACATCAGCCTGGTGTCATGGTCCATTCTGAAAGGGGGTAGATAATCTTAGTTAATTTATCCATTAAATTATGTTCTAAATTTTTGTTTATATTTGTATAAGGACACATTTATGTATACATTGTCTCTCACCTGATGTTTTTTAACTGGCTTAAATGAGTAACCATTTTTTTCTTGGATCTTTTTAAGTTTAGACTGAACTTTAAAGGTTCAACTTTTATCCATCTGTAAAGAGACATAGTATAAATAATTGTCATTGACTTCACAGGTATCTGATCCCCTGCTTAAGTGGAAAATGAATGATATTAACATTTTTTCAATCTATTATTTGTAAAATAAAAAAAAGTATAAATGTATATATCGTAATGTATATATAAGAGATTATTTTATATAAGCATTTCTCAAAAGGCCACTGAAAAAAATATTAACATTAACAATATACAAATAATTGATTTTGTCTTTTATGTGTACCTCTTATATGTGCATGATTAAAGAAAATTTTTTATATTCTGTAAAGTGGAAAAGCCTTTCTTTAAATTCTAAAGGAACATTTGTTGGTATCAAGAAAATTTTATATATTGTCATATTGTATTTTCTATCAGGCAGTATTCATATTTATGCTAACCTTAGAAAATAAAAACTAACCTTTTATACATTCTCTCACAAAGCAGTTCTGTAATCTGTATGTATTTGTCTAGCTGAAAGGCCAGGACATCCACATTATTGAGAATGGGAAGGAAGAATGTTTCATGATCACGTTTAAAGTGGATGAGTAGAGGAGAACACATTCTGGCAGCTGTGATGACTGAATGCACACTTGCAGGACTCTCTCCCTTCGGCAGGAAACTTGCTGTGAAGGGAGTGAAGACAAAGAGTGAAGTAACTGCAAGCCTCTCCACTGCATCCACAAATTGCTCGAGTTTCTCCAGCCCATCAAATGTGTTCTTCAGGACACCACTCAGCTGCTTCTCCAGTTCTTGACGTCTGGAGTCAGCTGTGACCTGAGTGAAACTGCTCTTCAGGTACTCTCCGATAGCCTTGCCTTTGTGCTTCGATTTCTTAATATGATCAAACTTAAGACAGATTTTGTCAGATTGATCCTTGATATCTCGCATCTTCTCCTGCTCTATTTTTCTCAGATGAGTCCATACATCTTTCTTGTCACAGAAGTCCCTGACCGTCTCGATGTAGCTGAGGGTGTCCCCAATATACATTGACAGTAACTCCTGAAGTTTTTCCCTGTATAAAGGGGTTCAATGACAGAAAAAGAGAAACTTGTTTGATTAAATAATTTCCGAAGCAAATATGAAAAACGTCTTGAATTTTCTTCCAAAATTGTAAACGATAGAATTAAGTTTCCGTTTTGTCGCTTTAGCCTCCAGCATGCATAACTTGTTTTTCTTCTGTTGTGTTTATCGTGTAATAAACTGAACACGAAACAACTGTTAACAACTGTTGTTTCTCAAAGCAGTTGTTTCCTTCTTGAGGTAAGATTCTTAAGTACCAATAATACATACATCTACTCACCTGGGGTCCATTATGTTTAAAAGTAAACCAGTCTGCGGTGGGAATTTAACATTAACATTCACTGAACTGAAGGAGATGACTAGAGAAAAGCTTTGTTCTCATGGAGTTGGGCTGGGTGAAAGTTTCGCTTTCTTAAGAAAATATCTTGCCCCACCCATGATTACAGTGTGAAACACATGTGTCAGATAATATGCACCTGCAACTTATATTAACCTGTGGCTGGACGGTTGGAATATGGAGATGTAATTGAACAACAACAATAATTTAATAACAACAATAAGTAAAAAATAAATATTTGTATTAGTGGTGGGCCGTTATCGGCCTTAACGTGCTGCGTTTACATGAGACTCTTATCGGGCGATAAAAAAAATATCGCCTTTAATCTATTCTCAAAGTTGGGTTGGGAGCTGCGTCTATACAACGCAAGCTATGATGACTTTTACCTTGATGTTTTTGCGTGAATGTATACGTAGCCGAGTGGCACAGTAGAGGGCGAGAGTGAGCCTTCGAACCTGTGTGTATGCCTACTGCAAAATTACAACATCAAACGTGACAACCAAACATGGATGCACCTGTGAAGCCACCGGGTTTTCTTCTTGGAAAATTGATTTTTAAGAAGCTTCGCAATGGAAACCTCGACAAGACTAAGGTTGTTTGCACCTTGTGCAATGCGGAATTAGTTTACTGTAGGAGGTCTTCCAGTCTCAAGTACCAACTAAATGCAAAGCATCCCTTAGCTAATGCGAAAGATGCCGGGCCAAGCACTGATGTAGTACAGAGGAAGAGTCGTCGTCAAACTACTATGTTTGAGTGCAACCGAGGCAAGCCCGCCAGCACAGCTCTATCAGCCAAGCCAACTAATCTCCTCGCTCAGTGGATTGCCAACATCTGATGGGCTTGAGCTTGTTCTCCAGGCGGCCACAGGTGACTCATCTTACAAACTACCTGCGAGGCGACTATCTTATGAGAATACATGACCAGCACGCCGCAAAGAAAGCCGCAAAAGATTAGAAGATGATAGAGGCGAGGTGTGTAGCACTGTCTGTCAACAACGATAATTACCTCTGCTTTACTGTACAGCTCATCAATGCCGGCTGGGAACTTCACTCCTTGGCTTTAGGTAGGCGACGTTATGTAATTTTAAATTACTTAATTTAATTTACTTACTTAGCCTATTAATTACCACAACACCAAGAATTACCCCCACATTATGTTTGCTTCTTGATGATTGCTAGTTGTTAACTACTAGTAGTGAACTTATTCTGATCTACTTTGTCTGTCGGTTAGGTGTGATGAAAAAAGAGGAGCGTCACTTTGCAAAAGCGTGTGCCAGTAAGTTTCTCGACATCCGTATTGGAACAGGCCATATTGTGCAGAAGAGGAGATCTAGTTGATCTAGTAAACTGAACTGATCCAAACGCACAGATGCTAAAATGAAAAAGCAATTTTTGCAAAGGAAAAATGTGTTGCAAAATCAATACTGCTTATGTTTTTCTTCGCAAAAATTTACTTTTCTCCCACGACTTTCTTTATTTTGCAAAACTTTTATTTTCTCAATACCATGGTTTTATCTTGCGATTCAATATTTTTGTTTGCAATCTAATTGTTTTATTACTCAATATTTATTTTTATTTTGCAGATATATGTTGCCCTGTCTTGACTTCAAATTAATGAGCTTGATTTTAGATTAAATAGTTTTTTCTATATATTATAAAAAATCCTTTTTTCCGTATAAAGCTTGAAACTAGTCCAGACAAAAACACACAACAGAGCTGTCTAAACTTAAACAGCTTGCAGTGATATAACTTAAAATACCTCAGTACAATTGTTTGTTTCTGAAATGGCACAAAAGCCATGTACTGACTTACTAATATATAATTCACATTCTTCACTTCTGTCTCTCTGACTATTCTTATTTTTAGTCTCTCATCTTCTATATCTGACAAACATTTAGCAGTTTTTCATTTATATTTCTTTTAAATAGTTTTTAACATTTTTATATCAAATATTTTTTAAAGTCCTAACCTGAAAATAACTTAAGCAATAGATTGTGTACTACAGAAATAATTCAGTTACTGTTTTTATAAAATATTTTTACATTGTAGTTTAACAGTTTAAGATTAAAAGCTTGTTCTTATGTTTTTATCATTGTGACTACACTCACATTTCTTTAACACTTTTTGTAATTATAGTGTTTCAATTCTTAGTTTGTTTCTTCTTAAATGTATTTTTCAATTTAAAATAAAACTGAAATTACCTACCCGATGTCCATTGATTTTTAGATTAAATCTACAGCTGAGAGATCTAACCTCACAGATACAAAAATCCAATATACCAAACCGGTTTGTGTTTGAGAATTTATATTCTCTATGTGTTTAATTTTCAGTTTCTTTTCTATACACGTTTGGAGATTGTCTCTATTTGTTTTAGAATTTGTAATGTAGGTAAGAATCCACTTTTTGAGATTAACTGATATCTTGCAAATTTCACATGCCTATTAAGATTTTGTTTTTAAAGGCTACATGAGTAGTCTGTAAAGCAAACCAGCAAATGAGTATGTGAGTCATGTATTACAGATGTCTCTGTATGTCAAATCATGTTGAGTTATTATCATGAAAAGTCATTTAAAATGAAATGAGCAAAGCAGGTTGTAGACCTGGGACACACTACTGAATCAATAAAAAAATATAAAACCAGGAGGCACCACACCACAGACATAAGACAAAACTTGAAAGAAATATTAATGTAACTTCTCTTAATGCAACATTAAGATATTTACAACATAGTGACTATGCTAAGGAAAGTCCACATGATGGCACTGTAAAACAACAACTGATGTCAAACCTGTGTGGGCTCAATGTTGCATTACTGTAATCAAGATCAATTCTTTATTACAGTGATTTAATACAGTTATACCATAAGTGAATGTGCGTCAAGAATCTTTAGGGTGAAAGGTGAGAATTTGGTCACTTTGGAATAACACAGTTCTGTGTGCATTCTAAGTTTTTACATTACCCCAAAATGTTATGGGAACTAAATAAAGAAAAACATATCTTTTATACAAAAATCTGCATGATTTAAGATGATGATCGTGTCACAACATGCACATATAGGCAACAGGTCATAAAGGTTGACATTTAAAACTCCAACAAGTTTTGTAAAATAGTCCAAAACTGTATGATACGATAAAAGTGTAAAACAGCTCCCTGTGTAATATTAAAGTGTTTCTTTAAGTGCACTTGAACAGTGAAAGAGAGTATTGGCAAGGTGATTGGTAAACTAAGTCTGTTGCATCACTGTCCACTGATTGGCTTTCATACTGGGAATGATTACATAATGAAATTATGACATCATATTCAGCATAAAGCTCTTGCAGCTGAAACGCATTACAACCACTGGATGTTTTAGAGATGCTATGAATGGTGGTGGCAGTGTCGCTCTCTCTCTCTCTCTTTCTTGCCGGGAGACTAAGAAAGAGCAGAAGGTGTAATTAGAATGCGAGGGAGCAAGCCGCTGCTGCAAATTGAAAACATATTGATTCTCCCTCAGCTCTGTTCTCCCTAGCCTGAAAACAGGAGAGAGGTCCACACAAGGCAGGGAAGAGGACAGTAAAGAGGGGTTTGGGATGGGGATCGAGAAAGAATAGAAAGAAGATTACGTCACACTTGGAACTGGAGGAAAAACAATGGCAAAGATTGCGTTGTTTAACAGTTGAACTAAATGTTGTTGACTAATTTTGACCCATATGAAATAAAAAGACCGCACCGGTTCACTGTACTGACGTCAGGAAGGAGATATAGTTAAAGCAAAAAATGTGCTTTAAGGAAGATTGGTAAGATGCTGTGTGTGTCTGTAAGAACAAAAATAGGAGCTGAATAAGAGAAGGCAGATGGTATGTCAGAAGTGTGAGACTGTCAAATGCAACCATAAACTGTGTGCTGTATGTCTCTGTGTCTCCCACAGGCAATACAATAGATCCCTCATCCATCATCCATCCACGCCTGGCATTCCAACCATAAGAAAAGTTTGGGGATGTGAATCTTTATTCAATACTTCTTAAGCATAGGGTTCATGGTTGTTTGTTTTAAACTGAGGCAACCAAGGCAAATAAAGTTGCATAACTGCTAAATTCAGATTTACCCGTTTACGTGTTTTTATGCATCGAGCCATAAAGATCAAACGGCGTGTTTGGAAAACTTACACCTTTTAATGTAGTAACATATTATGTGAAGCAAACTGTGTAATGGTTTAATCGCTTTTCCAATGTGTTCGTGAAAATGCTCAAAGTTTGTTTCTCCAGGTCTATGACTGCAGTTGTATCATGTAACCAATCACATTTCATGAACTTTATAGTAACCTATAGAAGCAGGTGAAGACTTATATAGACAGCTTTGTTTTAATGCTGAGTTTGTGACAAACAGAAGTTGCAATAATTGATGTCTGGGGCACATTTGTGTCCAAAATATTTGCTTTTAATCATTTTAATATAAATACGCAATGAAATGAATTCTAAACTTTTAAGATACACTATATTGCCCAAACTATCACCCATTTGGACGATTCCATGCTCCCAACTATGTAGGAACAGCTTGCAGCTGACCCCTTCCTCTTCCAACATGACCTCAGTGCACAAAGCAAGGTCCACAAGGACACCTGCACAGAAACCTGACCTCATCCCGATAGAACACCTTTGAGATGAATTAGAGCAGAGACTGAGAGCCACATCTTCTCATCCAACATCAGTGTCTGATCTCACAAATGTGTTTCTGAAAGAATGGTTAAAAAATTCCTAAAGACAAACATCTAAACCTTGTGGACAACCTTCCCGGAAGAGTTGAGGCTGTTATAAAGGGTGGACCGACATATATTGAATCCTATGGATTAGGAAGAGGATGTCACTTAAGTTCTTATGTGAGTCAATGATGGTGAGCAAATACTTTTGGCAATATAGTGTATTTATGGGTCAAATTATTTGGCAACAAAGCAAACTGCAGCGTACCAGAGTTTTTTTTAATTATACAACAAAAATTAAAATGCTCACAAGAAATAATCCATATATTGAGTATCGCTTTAACTGTTGAATCTTTGTTGAGGCTGTCTTGTGATACTATGATAGTCATTCTCCTGAACGTGGTCTCCTTTTGTCCAAGTCTCTCTAAATTATTCTCAAAGCTGTGATAGTTTTCCTTAAAATAAAAATTCGGATATGAATTGCTCACCCCCTAGTTGTTTTGAGCATGGATGCATTTCTTTGTTTTGTTGAACACGAAAAAAGATACTTGGAAGAATGTTGATAACAGAGTAAAAAAACAATATTGTATTTTTGTTTTAGGAAAACTTATTTTTCAGAACCTTTAACGACCATTAGATTTTTTCTACAATGGAGCTCAATTGTACCCCAGAAATCTAAATTGCTTACATTCTTCCAAATATCTTTCTTTGTGTTCAACAGTCAACATTTATACAGGTTTCAAATTTGAGGTTGAGTTAATATTCCAAACGCCAGACTTCTGGATCTTTGAATTAGCTAAACAACTGAGAGGTATATTCAAACCATTGAATAAATAATCCATAGGACCTTCAGCCCAGAGAATACGGCCTACCCCTAAGACAGAGTGTGCCCTGCGGCGAGTTTTACCAAGAGAGTCCACATAATCACATTCAATTAATGAAACCACAAAAAAAAGAGGGCAGTTGAAAGAACTACCTTATCAATGACTCTCTCTCTTGTGCTCTCTCAGATTCTCTCTCTCCTTTAAAACACAATTCACTTTAAGCATTCCTTAAGCCAATGCTCAGGGGCTGTTTTAACAAGCAGTTGATTAGCGCTGGTCTTTTGCGAGCTAATGTTGAGCAGACATTAAAGGTCCACGTGGGAAGAATGTACCACAAGCGCGCACCGGGCCTCAGATGGGCACTCTCTGCTCAACGGTAGGCAACAATTTCCATCGTCAGTTTTTTCATGCATCAGTGTGGCTCAAAGCCAGCAGGAGTCGCAAAATCAGGAAGTGATGCTAAAACTGCACGATCGCCCCCCGCTGATCTGGGATAATGGAGCCATGCTGAATTTCGGTATCACATTAAACCTAAGATAATAAACTCCATGCACTTTAAAATGTTGGCTGTAAACTGCTAACAAACACAGCGGTTGCCTGGCTTATATTTCAAAGGTAATACATTTTGCTGTCAATGTTACGTACTTCAAGAAAGTTATTGCACATCCTTGAGTCAACTTGGGTTTAATATCAGTCTTGTTGTGAGCATGCTCACTACGCAGTACCCATCCATACAATACTCATGGAAGACATAAGCCCCCTTACAGCTTAAAAACATTGATTCATGTTCAATTAATAATTCCCTCCTGGTTCACAGCAGATCACACACACAGGCTCAGTGGCCAAAGCCAGAACTTCTGTTTGCTCATTGTTCATTCCAGTGATCATGACACAGCTAATAGAGGCCGGATTAGTGTGCAGGAACGGAGTGGGCAAACACACAGAGACTAATGATGGAGACCAGCCACTCATGCCGCCAAGCCCATTATCTTCGTCCTCAAAATCACGCGCCTTGCATACCATATTTCTCCATTCACCTTAGGCGTAGATTTGAAGGTTGGACTAGATTGATGGCCTGTGCGTGCCGTCGCGCCGTTAGTGTCTGCTGCATCTGTTTTATCGCCACTTTTCAATCGTGACTTCTGTAACGTGGCGTTTCATACATGTGCATTCACCAGCACATGCCTTCGACGCTTCTTTAACCTCGCTCAGGTCTGACATCCCACCATTCCCCACTGGATCTACTACCCTATATATTTTGTCCCCTTCCTCTCCGTGTCCTGTCTGCTCTCCTCATCTGTCGTCTGCGCTCTGAATCCGGAGTGGTCCAGCACTGTACCAGACTAGAATTTTAAGCATGTCCTTTGGTCAGGATAAGAGGGCAGAAGAGTTGGTGGCATGCATGCAACTTAAAAGCGCTCTTGGAGAGGACACATTTGATGGAATTAGGAAATAGGCGTGCATATATATATATATATTTGCAAGAATGTTTGACTCTCAAACATTGTGCATGTGTGGCCTATACAAAGAACAGTTTTATGAATGATTTTGCTCATCAGAACTGTCCAATGACTGTCCAAACGATCTATGTTAAAAACGCAATGCTGTTTCCAGAAATAACGTGAATGTATTGCTTACTATTAAAATAATTGGAGGGGCGCTTTCATGCGCCTTAAAAGGGGGGCAACAGAGGGACGCATAGGGACGTGTCTGTAGGATCGTGCATAAAGAAATTGCGATAACGCAAACGACAAACGAACGAATAAAAGCGCAGTTAGTTTACAACGCAGACCGTGCATGCATTATACAAATAAAACGGGTTTAGACAGGGCATCATTTCTCAAAAATAATGTGATTATCTCCATGCAAATAAAGGAATGTGAAATGCAAAATCGGACCGGGTTCAATGCCCAATCTGCACCCCTCTCAAAGCGGCCTTTTTCAGTCGCCGCACATCCCTGGTTGTATAACTCTCTCTCTCTCTCTCTCTCTCTCTCTCTCTCTCTCTCTCTCTCTCTCTCTCTCTCTCTCTCTCTCTCTCTCTCTCTCTCTCTGAGCCACAGCACGCCTGCCTACATCCCCTTCCCAAACTGTCACTAGCACACAAGCGGAGGGGAGCCAGCCAGACCCTTATCCTCCTTCCCCGGTACATCAAGTTCCTTCATCTCAGGTCTTTTTTTCTTTTTCATGGCGCAAGGGCTCTGCGAACGGGACGATCCTGGTTGCGGTTCCGGGTGCGCCAGCACGGATTTGGATAAGCGGGCATCGGTGACGGGCGTCGAGCGCAGCAGTTCCGGCGCCTCCGCCTCTCCGTTCTCCTCGCGCCGGCTCTATGACGAGTGATGCTCGGCTCGTTCTGCTGGATGCTGACTGCCGGATCGTCGACGGTACCCTATCCAACCTCAGATTGCCATTTTCGGAAGAAACCCTCAAAGAACTAGGAGATCCATATGGAAACTGGGGATCAGAATTTTAGGAAAAAGGATATCTAGTTGTTTTCCGTTTTCATTCATTCATTTCGTGATTTTTCTCATTCCATTGATGTTAAATGCATTCGATCTGATGAACTGAACGATCCTGCCCATCCATCTCTCCTGTTCTTTTACTAAACACAGTCCCGCTGTATCTTAAGGGGGGGGTTCGCTTATTTTGCGGCGTGTTTGTTGAGCGTTTTGGGGGGTCAACAGTTGTTGAATTGTTTCGATTTGTTCCTCCATCGCATATTTATCCACCAAATCCAACCCCAGGCTTTTACATTCAATATTGCTTTGATGGGCTCGAGATCATCGAGATAAAATTCTACAGATTTATTCATAATCTATTCAAGTGTATATTTCATGTAAGTTTCACGTCACCTCTCTCTGGGTAAAGCACCCCAAAATCAGCAGCTGTTGGACAGCATTACATAAGCAGCATCTTGAGAAGCAGCCATAGAGGCTCACCCTGTTTCTTCTTTAATCGGTTCTCACCCAAACGCAACCATAAGGTTCCTACCGCATCCACCCCCTTCCCCCTCCTTTCGCTCAAATCTATCCCATTTTTTTAATTTGGTTTGGTCCCGTCAATTTTCAAATATTTATTTCCTATACATCAAGAGGAAGGGGGGTCCCCCTTTCATGGAATGCGGCAACATGGGTGTGTTTGACCGCGGAGTTCAGATGCTATTGACCACGGTGGGCGCGTTCGCTGCCTTCAGCCTCATGACCATCGCGGTGGGCACGGACTACTGGCTGTACTCCCGGGGGGTCTGTAAGATCAAGTCCAACAACGAGAACGAGACCAGCAAGAAGAACGAAGAGGTGATGACCCATTCGGGACTGTGGAGGACATGTTGCTTGGAAGGTAAGCTGGTGGTGCACGACGTTGTCTCATTTTCAGTTCTTTGTTCGAGGATTCTAGATTAGAGGCTCTGTCTTACCATGTGCACGTGTGTTCCTATCCGTTGTTAAGGAAACACACCCCCACCTTCTTGCTTTTGGGCCTGCACTGCTGTGATGGTATAGGGCTGTGTTCAGCACCATGGACAGCGGCGGGCACATACACGTGTGGCATCACACTAGATACAGGGCACAAGGATGTGTGTTAGAATGAGTTTAGCTGATGAATGGAAACACCTCTGGAAGTGGGAAATATCACCCGGGTCAGTATGCATGGGCGCTTATTTCCTGCTGGGCTCCGGCGGAGACACCGAGTGCCCGCTTTGGCTTAGCAATGTCACCTTGTGAGGTCATCGGGTACACGCTCTTGGTTCTCACCGGGGCTCGGGGGTTCACACAAGACCGGGTGTCTTCAGCACACGTCTGCTTGTAATCTGGGTTTTGTGCTTCTTTCCATTGCATGTGTACCGGCACTGAGAAATTCCGTGTCCTTATTTTTGATTTGCCAAACGAGGATGTCTTTCATTCGGATGGAGGACGGTTCTGTACATCTTGAACTTAGGGGGTTGCCACGTCCTTTGGAGCATGACCACATGTTGACCGAAGCAGGACTTTGGTCACATGTGCGATCGTGGCCTTGACATCTGTTCGCGTGTCGTTTTATGCCTAAGGTGTTCGTCTATCATTGACCCGACAGGGTTGAAGCGCACAACTTCTGACACTGTTTAACATTTGAAAATACTTGGAGGAAGGGGCGAAAGTTTCACATGTCAGTCTGTGATTTTAGAACTTGGTTGTTAGTAAGACGGTTCTCGCATAGTGCATTTAGGGTATTTTACCCAAAATGAAATATGTGTAATGTTTTACTCTACTACACTTTTCAGTTTAAACCTGTGGCTTGCTTTCGTCTGCAGAATACAAACATGATATTTTGAAGAATGTTGGCAACTGAGTGGCTAATTTATCTTCATTGGATGTGTATTTAAAAAATAGAAGCGAATAGGTATTGTCAGTCTGCATAATATCTTCTTATGTGTTCTGCAGAAGAAATAAGGTCAATCAGGCTTGAAATGACGTGATGACCTGATTTTCATTTTTGGGTGAACAATGACTTTAAATGTCCCGTAATAGTTTGATTCTGTTTGGATTGAAAGAGAGTTATGTGTGATCTCTCTTGTGTGTCTCTTATTGTGTGTCATCAACTAAATAATATGGTTTGAAACAGAGTAGAATATATATAGGCTGGATAAACTCAAATTCAAACTCTAATGTATAATGTAAATGAAACAGCTTTAGTACAACATACTGTTTAAATGCTCATTGTACTCGGCTCATTTGCGAAACAAAGTTGGCAGGTCCATAATAAGTCTTAATTTAAAGATAACTTTGCCACCTTAATGGAAAACATATGATTTTTTCTGTTCTCTGTTAAGCCTTTCACAGATCCCCAACTATGACACAAGCAATTAGCTTATACAGCAAATAACGGCCACTCTTCAACCTCCTCGGTTCTATCTATCAAGAAGGTACCGCCTTTCTCAACCAGTTTTCTCATAGACCGTGCGTTAGATGGCCAGGGATGTAAATCTCAGTGGTCAGTGCAGAAAATGATTTGTTGGGGAGGAATAGATTTACAGCATGCAGGTGGGCAAGAGTGTTAGTGTAATTTGTCCCAGGAGTGTTCCAAACTGATGAGAGAGGGGAAACACCCTCTGTGGGCTGCCCTCAGCAATATTACAAGCACTTCAGATATTTACCATCAACTCTTGTATCCACCCACATATGAAGTGCACTAAAGACCAATCTAGAGTATTGCACCTACAAAAGGATAATATATCTTCTACGGCTAGAATCAATGACCTACGCTGTGAGATTACTTGTATTAAATGAACTTTCTGTTTGTGTTTGTACGTTCTGAAAGTATTAAATATATTTCTTTAGGGTGTTCCTTGAGTGGTTAGTTGCTTTGATAGACTGCTGTGTGATGTACGATGATGCTGATTTACAAACAAAAGCTTGTGTGTTTTGTGACAGAGGGTTAAGCAAAAGAGAAAAAAACAAGGATGAAAAGATCATTTGAAAAGTTTTATATTTGGATATGCTATATTAAGAGTGACATTGTTTTATTGTTGTGTTAAAAAATTGTCTGTCTTGATTATTGAGGTTTATACATGTCTGCTTAAGGCAAAATTGAAAACAGAAAGAGGTCAGCAGCTGTTTGAGGTTTAATTTGTGATGTTCTACCGCTCTTTTTGTATTTGTTCACTCTTTACCCCTTTCTCATTAAGAATTGATTTTTATATGCTGTATATATGTATTTATTGCTTGTACAAGTACATTTATGTTGTCCCTGATAAATCTTTAGCAGAGTTTAACAGTCAACAGCTAACAAGAACAGATGCCTTGCAAAAACCTTTGAAGGGGCAAGTACTTTTTATAAAATGTCTAACTAAATGATGAAATTCACATGAACTCTGTAGAAGTATTGTTCATTGTTAGTTTATGTTACCTTACATTAAATAACTGTTGACAAATAATCCTTGTTGTAAAGTTTAGAAGTTTAAAGTTTTAAGTCATGGAATGTTTTACAAGGTTTAAAATGAAACAATACATATAAGTTAATTACATTACAATTTTGTAATTTCCCTGACACTTCTATCTGAGGAGACTAACATTGCATATACATTTGTTTTTGAGTATGTGCAATTACTGGCAAATGTACTTGAATTAATTCTTAAAATACTGAAAGTTCCTTTGGGTTGTTTTAAAGCATAAAAGGAAAATCAATTCAAGTTATCTCTTATGATGGATTAAAATTCTTAAAGATTAAATACATACAGCATTAAGACTTAAATTTCCACATTACATTACATTACATTTAGTCATTTAGCAGACGCTTTTATCCAAAGCGACTTACAATAGTCAAGGAGACAATGAAGCGGTAAATAGCCGATACAACAATAGGTCAACAAGTGCTACAACAATGCTACCAAGTTACACAGAGAGAGAAGTTACAAACGTTTTTTTTTTTTTTGATAGAGTGAGTAGGTTAGAAAAGAAGTGAGTTAGTGAGTTAGATTTCAAAATCCTTTTTAAGAAGCACTGCATATTTTTGAAAACTTATTAATTCGATTGAGATATGTGACAATGTCTTTGATTTTTAGGCTTAAAGGTCTTGAAATCAATCAGAAAATACGCAAAGCAAATTGTGATTATCCGATTTAATTGTTTAATTGTTAATAATATGGTAAATATTATGGTTAATATTAAAGATATAAAGGTTATATTTTCAGTACGTTTATTCACAGACTGGGTCAATAGAAATGTATACTTGGGGCAAAGATTTGATTGCTAATCTTATACAAAACCACACTAGAAAAACCTTATCACCTCTCAGTGTAAGTTACAGGCTCTTAATTCGGACACCTGTAGAATCATTGTAAAAGGATTAGAATCTCCCAAGAGTGAATATACAAAATGTAAGGTAAATCTTCTAAGAACAGAAAACTGTGTGGAAGTGCAAGAACAATGATAAGTTACTATAATAAAACAAATGCTGGTATTGTGTGTGGTGGGCCATCAAAACTAGGCACAGCCATTACAGAGGTGCCTCAGACTCAGGTGTGCTGCACTTAGATGGGGTCACCATAAAACTAAAGGTAATTAATCTTCATTACACCAACAATGGATGTAAGGCTACAGTGCACAAACAACAAAGCACAGTGACAAAGGAGCTGCAGTTATGTTCTTTGCATTTTCAACACTAACTAACACTTATCATTTCGAATCTTTGTGACAGCAACTTTACCCAAGAAGACGGATCGCTTTCCCGATTGCTTTGAGTTGCCGTGAATATTTTCTGGGCCGTGGGGGGTGTTACTAATGAATGGACTTCCTGTGCTTTGTTTTCTTTTGCATGCGGCCAAATTGTGCATTCGAAGAGATAACCCGCGCCGCCTCAGCGGGAGGGACGAAAAATACTCTAGGATTTTTCTCACCTCTCGCTAGTTCACGCTTACAAGTCTGCTCTTTTTACGCAAACGCACGTGTGGTCTGGTATTCATCGTTCTCTCAGGTCAAATGAACTACAGTGTGGACGCAGTGCGGGATGTGTGTCGGTATTGATGAACTGCATCCTGGAAGTCACAGCTTGCAGTGTGATTAAAATGTTTGGCTATGCGTGAGGGTGATAGATGTATGTAAATCCAGCAACAGTAAGCTGTTTTTGTATGATATGATTTCCTTTGTGTGTGTGTGTATGTGTGTGTGTGTGTGTGTGTGTGTGCGTGCGTGCGTGCATGCGTGCGTGCATGCGTACGTGCATGCGTGCGTGCGTGCGTGCGTGTGTGTGTGTCACAAGCAGGGATACATTTAGAGGCATTGGACCTTAGCTTTGCCTGGCGCGGCTGTTGAGAAGGATTATTCTCATCAACTGATCAGATAAGGATTACCAGCCTGGCATGTATCTGCCAAGCTAATGACCCAAGCCCAGAGTGGCATTGCATGTTGTATTATAGCACTGATGCAAAGTTGTCTTAATGCAATGGGTTTGTGAAACCCTGCTCATCTCCTTCAAATTTCGTAAATCAAGCAAGTAAAGACAAATTCAACTGCAACCGCAATCCCCAACCGCAATCTGCCCTACTATGGCATCATAAATTACATAGTTTGTTTCAGTGACAAGGCAGACATGGCTTTTCTCTCCTTTAGTAACACTTCAATACCATGATCCACTTATCCTATAAACGCTACTGATGTGATGAAGAGTGAGAAAAACACTATTGAGTCACTGGCCCTTTAGAGTCTACACACTGCCAAACATTCTGGGGGTAAACGAAAAACCTCACCATGATACCCACACTAGAGCCTATCACGACCATGTAAAAGGTTGTTTATTTGGTCATAAGGCATTGTATGTTGGCACATTGTTGTGTACACATACGTGGGTCATTCTCCAATTGCAAGTTAATCTTGGATTTCTTAAAAAAACACACAACCCTAAATTAAACCTTGTACACAAATACTCGGTTAAATCTCAGGGTTATCTGATTTACCTTTATCTTATATTTTTACCGTACTCTATATAGATTGAACAGTAACATAGTTGAAATTTTAAAACATTTTTGGCCTTTACTAACTATCAAGGCCAAGAACTGCAGAGCACGTGGAATGTTTAGAAATGTGTTTTCAAACGCATAAGTTTGACTTAAAATTCCATAAATTTGAATTTGCAAGAATAAAATCTAAATAATGTTAAAGAATCCATTATTGACATCTTTTAACAAATAATTTGGCAAAAGAAATAAGTCGTACCTACTAGAATATTATTGAAACACTTCAATGACACCACAATATGCAAATTGTTTGGGAGGATTTATTCCTTTTAAAGTGAGGTTTGACTAGTGGGTAACAGAGTAAGTAGTTGTTCCTCCAACACACGTGGAATAAGAAATATCCAAATTAAAAACTATGTATTTTAAAGAAGAAATGAAATTTGACAGAATGTAAGCAACAGAGATTTCTGGGGAATCATTGACTAGATTGTAAACTCTACAGTCAAATGCAATAATATCAATTATTGCACAATTAGTCTTGGTGTCAATAGGAAGAATTGGAAATCTACACAAGTTATAACAGTGACCAGACTCTCAGTCATGTCTTTGAATGCTCAGCTGCTCTAGCTATGCACATTTACAGTTTGTCCAATGTTTGGTCTCTCACGCTGTGTTTTGAGCATCCCGCCACAGTTGTTGCGCTTTTAAGATGTGTCAAGTTAAAAATAGTCAGCCATTTTAAAAACACGCCTTGAGAGCCCAGCATTCTGTTTAATTCCCTTACATCCCTTCTAGCTGTTTGTCAATACAAGAACACATCTTTTGTAAATGTGTCATAACAACACATATAATCAGGATAAACCTGCTGGATCAGATGAGTTTTCAATTGAACCAAATAGTCGATGATTCACTCAAAAAACACATTATTACACATCCCTACTAGTGTGCTATGTAAACCTCAATGAATTACTTCCACCAAAGAAGAAATTTTGAGAAATGTTGGTAACTGATACTGGCACAATACCCATTCACTTGCACTGGTTTTGTGACCACACATTGCCACACATGCCACATTGCAGTGCCATAATCTTTTATTTTTGAACATTTTACGACTCATTTGTTATAATAAAAAAGAAGCTTACTCACACTGGCAAGCTCAGTCTTATTTTCCAATGCAGGACGCTAGGAAGAAAAAGCAGATGACATCTAGACAACCTCTGTCAGAATCAAAGGACAAACTTCTCTCCAGCTTAGAGCAGAAGGGAAAATAATGAGGGTCTCAGGGGCATTATTTATATTGGATTGGGAGACGGCCCTGGTAAAATACAGCTTGAATCATCTCTGTTCCTATTCAGCTTTGAAAGCAGGTTGAATGTGGTGGCAATGATCAGAGTACAACGGAACAGTCTGTTCCAGATTCCTTATTTCTTACCTTCTCTTTCAGTTTCTCTATCACAAGCGTTCTCTCTCTGGTTTTGCTTTACTCTATACCTGATAGCTGGCAGGTGCGTGTGTAGGAGTTCTCCTTCTATTCTAGAACTTCAATCTCCCCCACTCAGTTGACCCTCTACATGAGAAGCACATCTGCATAAGTAAATAAAAAACTGCTTACCAGCCTTTCACTTTTAGAACTTTTTCTTCTTCCCATCTGAGACAACACATTTATGGATTTTTGCGTTCGTGTATTAATTTTGCCTTGATTTTCTTTCTTGCTGACAAGAACAAGAGTGTTAAATGATCTGAGGGCCCTCAGAATACATTTCTATCGCTTAGAGGTTGCTTTTTTACAGCGTGGGAAACTTGACTTCACAGCTGTTTTATTTGTATATTTTGTATAGTGTTTTGTCGTTATATGCATGTCTCAGATGTTTTTTCATTAAGGCATAGTTCATTCCGAAATTAGAATTCGGTCTCATTTACTTCCGTCTCGTATGATTTACTCACCAAAACCTGTATGCTTTTCTTTCTTTTGCAGAACACGAAATAAGATATTTTGTATAATGTTGTAACCCATTCATTGGTTTTGTTACTATACAACAGTTAAGTGAATGAGTACCAGCATTCTTGATATTTTTTTAAATATATTCTCTTGTGTTCTGCAGAAAGTCATACATGTTATGAATTACAAAAGGTTGGAAAATTACAAAATATTATCAATTCTGGGTAAACTATTCCTTTAAGCTAGATACCACATATCTACATTGCCTGCATTGTTATTATTCCGTCTTAAAATATGTTTGACTTGTTTTATTATAAAAAAAGAAGATTTGTGTTTAGTTAACATAAAAATTTCAAGTGGCTCTAAGAGAGGGTATTTGACCATTCGATTTCCCGTGGCTCCGCTCTGGCAAGTGGAATTTTCTTGTTGCTGTGATATATTTATAACTTTACTTTATGTATTCTTGTGTGGAATGGCAAAATCTCAGCGAGCATTACACCGAGCGTGACCAATTATAGAGAATTGATTCTATTTCCCCCTTTGTGGACCACCCACTCAACATTAGGCCAATTTTGTGATAATGTTTAAAGGGGATCATTCATTTGATATCCCCCTGCTCCTTTTTGGCGGCCATTTTACAGATTTTAAGCAGAAAAAGGAGATACCACCACAAATGCTGATTTACTCTATACCTGCTCCATTCATTTAAAGTCCGAGCATTTTGCTGTTTTTCCCCTGATAGCAGCGGTGGAATCTGCAGCCCTCTCAGGTGTGATGAATTGGTGGTGTCCTTTGCAGAGTTCATTTGCAATCCATTACAGCGCATTAGCTTTGTGTCAGAGAGGAACCCAAACACCATGCATCACTAAAATAAGGGGATGGGATCAGATACCCCAACATACATCCACATATCATTGTCTTGCAGGGCACGTTTGAGTTTAAATTTGTCTTTTATAAGGTGGGGTAAAATTAGGCTAGAACTGTTAAAGGAAGTGTAAAATATTCAGATTAGCAATTGCCTGGAGGAAAATGTTATTGCTCAGAGACTGCTCGCTCAAAGCTCTAGAGATATAATAGAGATATCGTCATTTTGTTCAGTTTTGTCTTACATGTTCAAAGAATCTTTATTTTGTTGCTATCGATTTGAGTCTTTTCATCATCTCTAACACAAAAATACTCACGTCATTCCAAACGGGAATGACTTTCCTACAAAACCACTAAGACAATTCTCAAAATATCTTATTCTGTGTTCCAAAGAAGAAACACAACATGAGTTGTACAGATGTTTTATTTTTTATCTTTTGCTGTACAATACTGCATATAATTCTTAATAAGTAATAAAAAAAAATACAAAACTGAAGATTCTATCATCGTCTCATTCTATTTTACGGACACAAAAGCAATGCAAATCATTGGGAAGGCACAGTTATTATAACCAACATTCCTCAAAATATCTTCTTATGTCTTTTCCTTCTTGTGCAGAAAAACAAAGAAAGTTGGATGAAAAGAGACATGATTACAGAATTTCTTCTTTGCATGAACCCTTGCTTTTAAATGGTTTAAAATTCAGCAATAAAACTAAAAAAATAAGTGAATAACAGATTGACCAAGTAGATTCTAAATTTTTAATGTAAACATATTTCCCAGCCACCTGCTTTAATACCCACTGTAGTATGCATACTTCCGTTGTCAAATCAATGCTGTGGAGTCGCAAGAGCTTTATAAAGTTGGACCTGGTTAAAGGAAAGCGATAAGGAAAGCAATTTCCTAAGTTACACTGTGTTGCACAGTAAGTTCTTAGCATCAATGAGATGACAAAGTTTATACCTTTTCACAAAATCCCAAAAGATAACATTAGTTCAATCTGTATTTTACTTTATAAGGCACAGAGTGGTAGAGCCCATTAGGTGCATTTTATTAGTCTGCTTACAAAATATGTGCATTGAGTTACAAATATCATTGCAGTCCCATCGTCCTTTCTGAATCCAAAACCACATAACCATGTTAACTGCAGTTAGTTAAATGATGTGCTCAGCCAGATTGAATTGAAACACATGCACTATAGCATCAGCTTTCATACTAATATATCGCCAGCTCGCTTCTTCCTCCCCTCTTCTAAGTGGTAGATCAGATGTAACAGTCCGCATTTTGTCTTTATTGATTTCAGGTCTGCAAAAGACTTTGAACGCTATTGATGTGCAGCAAGTGGTACCCTGTGTCCTGCACCAATGGTACGAAAATGTCTTCCCATAACCTGTGATCTTTCTTCCATTTGACCTAGAGTTCATTGTCTTTTGGTCCAATAACACCCAATTTGGGGCAGAGAATTCACAGTCATTTTTAATAGCGGGCTTCAAAGCTGTTGTGAATCATGGAGGACTGCTTGGTATGGTGTCCTGGGCCCAAAGGGGCCAAGCGTTGATGTGGTTGAGCAGAGCTGCTCAGATGGCTGTGTTTACATCAGGCACCAGTGTTGGCAAAGTCTCCAGTCACAGCAAATGGTGCTGTTGGCTAAACACACTGCTGTCAGGAGACTGCCACTGTCAACTTCATTGAGGAGAATTCAACCAGACGAGCAATCTCTGGGAAACCAAATACATGAATAACAGTGGTTATAGGTACTGTAATAAACAGCCTTAAATCAGTTTGCATTTGTTAGTGCAAAACAGTTACTGTGGTTTCCAGGATGTGTTATGATTGTTTTGGCAGCAGGTAAATGGAAATTAGCAAGGGTGTTGCAATGACCCTCTTAGTGGTTACCCCTAAAATAAGAGATTATATTCTAAAATAAAAAGTCTGCCATTATTTACTCAACTCCAAGTTGTTTTAAACATGTGTTAATAGCTTTATGTTGATGAACACAAACAAGGATATTTGGACAAATTCTTGTAAGTTTTTGGTTACCATTGACAACCATAGTATGATATTTTTCCATTAAACATATAATAAGATATTTTGAAATATAAAGGACATTAAATAAACTTTAACCACCATTATTTTACTATAGTAGTCAATGTTAACTAAAAACTGATTACAGGCTACAGGTATTCTTCCAAATATTGTACTCGTTGTGTCTGAAATCACAGACAACATACACTATAGTAGGTAAAAATCACATGAAGTATGTCCGAAACAGTAGGCGGGAAATACCTAAATGCTCTACTACTGCCGGCCAGATCACTCAATGTACAATGTATTGAGACTATCCAATGATGCAAGGGGAGCTGATCAACAGCTATACTTAAAATAAAAATTGTGGAAAACTTCAAAACGGTGTCCGTTTCTTAAATGTAAGTCCATATAAATGCATTTCTTGTTAATAGATAAATGATCTGTGTTGACGCCAAGGTACAGGGTGATGCTGGTACGTCATAGGTCAAAGAGCATGCAGGTCACATGACAACAAAACATGTCAGATAAAGTTTGTCTTAATTCTATTCATAGTATCCCCACACATACATTATAGAACATACTGTTTTAAGAGTTGTTAAATAGGTACTTCGTTTTAATCAGAGCATACCGAGTAGTGTTTTTAGATGCAGCTCTCTGTTTAGCAAAACCAATTAATTAATACAAGATTAGAAAAAAGGCAAGTTATTCTAGATAGAATTTAAAAAATTCTAAAATTGTAACTCAATTGTACACGACAGAAAAGCTAATTGTTACGAATTTGTGATACTTAAGTCCAAAAATAGAATTTTTTATGTTATGTTTTATTGTGAAGAATAATATTTCAAATGAAAAAGATTGTTACTTACTCTCATTTTTAACCTGTATGAATTTCTGTATTCCGCAAAGCACAAAATAAAATATTTTGAAAATGCTGTTAACCGAACATTTCCTTAATTTTTCGTCAACTTCAAGATTAGGACTTAGCATTTCTGCGATTTTTTTAATTCTAAACCCTAAGCATAACCAATAGTACCGATGATGCTTGTCTTAGCACTCACATCTATAGTGATTTCTTGTGAAGAAACCCTGAAGAACGGGTCTGCACTATATTTCACCGACTAGAGAAGCTCTCATGCTAATATCCAGATCTCAGCGGTGAAGTACACTGCAGAACACTGGTTTGAGATCACTCTGAAAGCAGATCCATATAAACCAGGAAACAAACATTAACACTTCACAAAAACAGCTGACCACATGTTTCTCTTCTGGAGATAACCTTTGGAACAGGTTACACGAGAGGTGTCGAGCAAGGCCGCTGCTAAGCAGATGTGGCTGGGATAAGAGTGTGATTCAGGTCAGGGAGGATGTTAATGTTGATCAACTTCCTGTCAACTGTGTTACTGCTGCCCTCTACTCAAGATTTGCTCTGACCATCTCTGATCTCGGCTGGGTCCAAACTTGAAATCGCAAAGTGTGTGCGTCTTTTCCTTAGAGTAATAAGGAACAGTATACATTTTTAATGAAGAGCTGCGTGGCTTCTCTTTGCTCTCTCATATCGCTTTCCAGGACAAAGAGTCCGTCATCTTCACAGCGCCTGGTGCTGTGTGTGTAGACTATATTTGTATAGAGATGGACAGTAATCTATGGTGCTTAAATGTGAAATGTGACATGTTCAAGTGCACTCTCATACCTCCGTTTAATATGCAGAGACAACTATAAATCTGATTTCCTGAAAAAGGGTAAATCTAGTGGCTCTGTGCAACTGTATTTTAAACACAAACGCTTTAAAACTTCATTTAACACTTAAGTTATGAGATAAATAAGAATTCATTTAGACAAACAATTAGAAAAGCACTTACATTCTCATCCCATTAAGTTCTATGATTGTAAATTAAATAGTGCAACATAAACTTAGTACTTATAAGTTAATCAATATAAGTATACAGTATAATATTCTGGATATATTGATTTTGATATGAATTATAAATATGAATATGGATACCAAGAATAGAGAGACGTTATTATTGTTATAAATTAACAAATCTATTGTAGCAGCAATGTGTCTGATTTGTGGATATCACTTAAAGGTGGATTTAGTCTATTTTCATTGGATAGAAGTGAAAAAATACAGCATTATGGACACAACATTTTGCCTTATCTACGTGACATAAACACGCTCTTAGAAAGTTATTGTTTACAGTAAACTTAAACAATTGTTTATATTATACAAACCCTGGTTGATAGTATTTAAACATTAGAAAAATTACAGTTCCATTATAAAAAAAGGTGAATTAACCTGACGGTTACAAAAAAGGAAAAAAGGTTTTTCGGAGACAACAAACTTCTTAGGATTTCTGTAAATTAAAATGTACAAACCAGAATCAAAAATATCCAACAAATGGCCACGCCATAGTTCTCTATAGCACATAAGATAGTAGTTTATTTTCATGTCTGTTTTTATCAAAATGTATGTGACAATGCTGAAATAGACCCAACTTGACAATGAAGAATCATGTGCTAAAAACAAATAAAATGATCTAAAAATTTTAAGTGAGATCTTACATGGGTATTTGGACAAATATATGTTGACATCGTTGCTACAACTAAAACTCGATATTTTCATGGTAAGGTGGACATTTTCATGGAATTGCAAAAGTCTAATTTCAATAAATGATAAAAATCTTTTTTCTTTTTTAAATCACACTGACTTCAGACTTATATATCATGGCTTAACAACCTTAGAGCTCAGAGTAAGTATGTGAAAGGTTTATACAGTTTCATTAAAAACCAATTTCTCTATGGAGAGAATGAATTGAATTTTTACACCCAGAACCCCATGTTGCACTCTTTTGTTCATTTTCTCTCTTTCTTTCCTTTTGCTCTGTCAATGTGACCAAGGAAATTTAGACATGACTACCTGTTAGATTAAACTATGGAAGACAAGGGCTGAGCCAAAGCTTTATCCCATTTGCTTTTAGTTTCGAGCCAAATAATTCGGGTACTGGGGCTATGTGACATTGAGGAAAAACGCGATATGCAATATTAAATCTGATATTTCTTCTTCTAAAATATTTATTTAATATATTTTAACAGTAGTATAACCAACATATGTTTCAAATCATTTTAGAGAAAAGAAAGCATCATTATCACGTTTGAAAGTTATTGCTTTCTTACATGGCTTGCTTAATCACGTTTCAGAGAGAGGTCCAACGTACATGCATAATGTTCAAAATCTGTAATTTCTATCATGATACAGGGATAGCAATGTGGGAAAAATAGGTCACAGAGGGAATACCATACATAACTTTTTGAATTGATTGGCTCATTTATTCCAAACATTTGCAATATTTCGCTAAATTGCATAGCTGTAGAAAGTACATGAAATATGGTTGTAATGTTTTTTTGTAATACAGCAGTTGTGTTAGTAAAAATGCAAGGTGGTCCTGATGGTGACATTGGAAGCACTCGTCTGGTCTGAAAGTGATAGGTATGGCTAGTGGTTAATAATGTAACTATTTATGTTTAGTTACATTTACTTATATTAATTTATTAAATAACAATTTGCTGAATTTTATTGTATATTAAATAGCCCCCAATATACTAACTAGACATTAAAAGTACAGGAGCTCAACTCTTTGTGGATGATAAGTTCAGGCCACAAAATTGGGCATGCACATTTGTATTTGTTGCTGTGAAACTTTGTTGCATCTATAGTCAAGGGCAGAAAGTATCATGATATCTAATTGACTGGCACCAAAGGCAGCCATCTTGGATCTTGGATTCATATCATTGTCCATTTCACTTTCATTTTATCTCCCTTTCTCATTCTACTAAACCCCCACAACCATATCCATGCATCTACGTGGCGAACATGCTCAAAGAAGCGTTGTTGGCACAAACATTCGCATGTGCCCTCACGGTGGTCAACTAAACGCTGAAGCCCTCTCTCTGCGTTTCATGTTGCGTGTGTCTGTGCCCGTCTTTGGCATTGTCCCTGTGTTTGTAGGGGACCAATGGCAGTCACACTACGTCAAGCTGCTGTGTGTCACTATCAGGAAGTATTTGGATGAGAGGACAGCGTCACGAGTCACAGGCTCATAGCAACAGCGAGGGGAAGAAAAGAAAGCTAGAGAGGGGGTGGAGCAAGGAAGATTGTGAGAATGAATTAACACCTTTAACAGCAGCAGCTTATTAGGGCTGCAGAAAACCAGAGGCATGAAAAAAGAGAGAGAGACTGAAAGACAGAGTGACGGAGGAGAAACATGCATATTGAACCTAGGGAAGAAATGCAGCATATGTATGGCAAACTGGCCTGCTTTTCTAGCAATGCAAATCTGAAAATGTGGTACAAGACTTTAGTATTAAATGACTGAATAAAGTGTGTTGTTCTGGCCATGGATGTTTACCTGGTTTTCCACTGGCAGTAACAAAACATCCTCAAATTGATGAAGGGTACCTTTTGAGTTGCACTAATAAAATAAGCAAGAAATAAGAATTTGAATTTGGGAATAGGCTTTATTTATATATTTCTTAAAAAATCTTAACGTCTCATTCAAGGGGTGGAAAATTCATTAAGGTTGTTTAGGATAAACATATATAAGTATATCCTGCAGGACTAAAGACATGGACTCTCAATTAATTCCTAGTTTAAGTTGATAATAAAAAGCAAGGATGCAAAGGGAATGTGTGTGGGAATGAAAGGAAGTAAGATAAAGTAAGAGTAGAGAAAGAGATGGGAGGTGGTTTGACGCATCCCGACTGCAACCAATGGCTTTTTTCTTCATTAGGGATCAGAGGGAAAAACTGCAGAGATGCAGTGCATTGAATTCTGGATGCATTCATCTCTCTGTCCTCTTGTTCTTACTTCACATCCATCTATGCAGAACTATCTACCATCATGACTAACGTTTCTGTCAACACTCCTTAAAGGGATAGTTCGCCCAAAAATAAAAAATCTATAGCCACACACACTTTACATTCCAAGCTTGAATGAGCTGTTTTCGTGTGAAAAATGATAGTTCACCTGAAATTTAAAATTCTGCCATCATTTACTTACCCTCCTGTCAATTCAAACATGTGTGATTTTTCTTATCCAGGATATTAAAAAGATATTTGGAAAAACGTTGGTAGCTGGCACCCAATCACTTGCGTTGGTTTTGATTCCAATAGAAGCGAATGAGTGACACTGCTGTTTGGTTACTAACTTTCTTCAAAATATCTTAATTTGTGTTCTGCGGATAACAGAAACTCAAACTGGTCTGAAATAACAAGATGGTAAAAGAAACGTAATATTTGGGTCACTTTAAAGCTGCTTTTTACAGTGTAATTAAGTAGATGGCAACTTGAGACAGTTGTGGTCACCATTCACTTTCACTGTATAACCCTTTTGTGTTTCAAAGAAGAAACAAACTCAATAAGGAATATTTGAAGTCAGAATTATTTTGAAGTAAGGGGATTGATATCAAAATCTCCTTTTATCCCAATCTACCTGCATATGTCATATAGCTTGAGCTCACTATTGCGATACTCATTCCTCTCCGAGAAACATGTTGTCTTTAACTCCTAGTTCATCCTCGAGTTCTCAATTTCTCTTCGCCCATCTCACATACATGCACACAGACGGTACGTGATCCCTTGGTCACTCTCTCGGCTCAGGAAGAGAAATCAATAGCAACAAATTAATCATTCTGCCTAAGGCAATCCAGTAGAAAGGGGGAGGGCTTGAGAGGTGTGCATGTGAATGTGTGTGTGTGTGTGTGTGTGTGTGTGTGTGTGTGTGTGTGTGTGTGTGTGTGTGTGTGTGTGTGTGTGTGTGTGTGTGTGTGTGTGTGTGTGTGTGTGTGTGTGTGTGTGTGTGTGTGTGCGTGTGTGTGTTGCTGAGGAAGAATTGGCAGTAGTGCATGTTCTGACATTTGATTTCAGCTCTCCTTATGGCTAAACCAACATTATTTCATATCGGGGGGCGGAACGGATTTTGTTATGCTAACAGGTCCTTTGCTTGTTGGGGTGTTTTGTTATGGAGCTTGTTTAGATTATGTCAATCAGGATGTTGTTTTATACAAAGGCAAGAACTTTCATGGAAGTTAAACCTCCACTCATTAGAAAAAGAATAAAACTATAAAAAATACTCTCCAACAAAATCCAACGTCTTAGCCAACATCACAAAAATAAAGAGTTCCCCAGAAATATTTCTCTGTTTTAATGTGAAAAAAATTACAATAAAAAATCTGTTAATTTTATATTTTATTTAAAATAAATGTATACATTTATAAAATTTGAATTCATCAAAAATAAATGTGTATTATAAATATATTTTTGTTAAATAAATACTTTTTCATTAAATAAACTCTTAAACTAAATTTTTTTTATAATGTCAACTGAAAAAATCTATTTAATGCCTTATTATTTAACTTATGATATTTACAAAGCCACATTAAATATTTTACAGTGATACATTACATTAATTAAACCAGTTAAATTAATTTCAAAGATGTTTTAATGGAACATATATGTATTTACAAAGATATACAAAATAAGATCTTAATAATTAAAATTCCAACAGATAATTTCTCAAAAAATTTACATAATATCCAGGGTTTTTTTTATTTAAAGAATATAAGATTAATATCATAATATCTTTGGTGAATTTAAGTAGAAATAGACACTTTTTTAATCGTTCCTTAAACTTACTCAACTTAAACAGTACATTTCATTGTATTCACAACTTTGAAATCATTTTTTTTGTATAAATGTGGCAAAGTGACCCTCAATGTTTTTGATATATTGGGTTTAAAATAGATTTTGAGTTAAAATGTAATAATATTTGACTCTTACAGATGAAACTATGACATGAATTTACACAATTAACCTCAATAATCTCTGTTATACATGTATTCCACAACATGGTTCATGAAAAGTCAACACCAGACTTGGTATTACGAGGCATTACGATAAAACGTACCGTATTCACATACACAATTATGCAACTAATAATGTTTACAAGAATACGTGTCACACGACATTAAACACATTCCACTTTTAAGAGCACCGTAGTGTAGAAGTGAGACTACAAATGAGCTTTTCTACCTGAGAGACAGAAAATTACACAGGAGGCATAAAACCAGATGTTATTGATCCACCCCTCAACCCGGCACCTGGTTAGCACGAACTCTCCCCGCAGCCCACACGCACCACAGGGTGCTGAAAGCAATACCTTGAGCCAGTGCACAGAATAAAGATGTTTACACACACAACAGCTCGCATGACGTGACTGTGATGGATCGAATGAGGGAGAACATGCCCTTGGATGCTGATAGAGTATAACGCTAATCTGTTTCATAATGTTCCCCCCGATAGTTCATTGACCTCACTAACATGCAAGCATCTTAATGCTGAGCGTTACTTGTGTGTGGGAAGCATTTGTGTTGGAACATATGATATTTAAACTCTTGATCTGCTCTCATTTGACTCATGCTTTTAATATGGTGATACCAGAGACGTCATAGGTGGGGGTGGCCCTCGTCCGTGGTTGTGTGATGGGTGGGATCTGTCAACGTTAAGAGTCAGAGGGGGGCAAAAATCAATTGTAAAAGTATTGCAACATATTGCCTCATAATGATGTATTGATGTCCTTATGACATTTTTTATATTTACGATTCGAGGGAAATTAATAGTTGAGACTGTTCAATGTGTGCGAGGACAAAACGTTCTGTTGCATTAGGTCAACAAACATCTATTTGAATCCATGGTCATCTTAAGCCATGATTATAATTCAAAGCACCTACATACATCCAATAAAAGACTATAATTAATAATATTATATTTAGTAGTTAGTGCCTCTCCGATAGTGATAAACTAGGGATGCTAAATTCAGTAAATATTCCTATCCAACAACCGCAGGTCGTTATGTGAACATTTACCTTTTACGATCGGATTAACTGATAGTATTAATATGAATTATTTCGGTTAACAGTTAAATGGTCAAAATGAGCATCCCTATGATAAACATTAATAATTGTATTCTTTATGTCCTCAACTATACAAAAATGCCATAAATGTTCAAAGATTTATTAGTTTAATTATTTATTTTGTTGCTTCATGTCTTTCCTCCTCTCTGAAAAAAACTCACGTTTAGTACCTTATTCTTTAAGGCCTGCCTCCCAGTGTACTCTTATTGGGCAAATTGTCTAGCCTATTGTTATTGGTCAAGTCGGTTTTTAGTTTCTGTATCACCACCAGTGACCAGGCGACATCATGTGAATCCTGTTACTTCTGTAGCAGATCTCTGCCGACACATCACGAAAGTGGATGACTACAATTCTGGCGCTTAACGTTGTTTGATTGATTTATTTGATTTATCGTGAACTTTTTGTGTTTGGGTTAGTACCTGTAAATGATTTGTGAACTCACAAATAAGAAATGTAAAATGAGGTTTATAATACGAGAGGCACTTTATAATGATAATATTATGATAAGAAATCTATATTATAGAACATATTACAAAACATGACAGAAAATAATACTGTAAAACTACTTATCATGTGTAAACTTTTATTTTATTAATTTTTCCTTTGTGCTGAATAGGAACAATAATGTAATTGAATGGTAGGTAAATGGTATTTAGTGATCAATCATATTGCTTCTGCATAGTAATGCTAACTGAATGGGTTTTTTGTGATGAAGGATTATTAAAAAATATAGGTTTTGTAAGAATATAAACCCGTGTTGGAGTGTAAATTTTGGAATGTCAATTTGTTGGAGTGTCAAAGCTCAAACTTGTGTAAATGAAACTTCTAAAGTTTTTTTATTTTATTTAACTTTATTATTTTATTGTTTTGTAGTCAAAAGTCCTCTGTGATACAGCAGATACTATTAAAGGATCTTTAGACAGACATGCAATATAATATACATAACTATGTCTTTAGACGTCTATATAGAACTCTCATGTTTTTATTTCTTAAGAATGAATAAGATATTTCTATTTACTCACAGCACAGGTCCATATCGCTTTGAAAGGGAGGGTTGGTGTGGACCATTGGTTTGAAAATTATTTTTTGCCGCTGCATTTAAATGACTGGTCCTTTGTCAGTGTCAATCTTCAAAGATGTTGCTAGTTCTGCACCTTTGAATTTGTGGAAAACTGTGTGATTTTTCTTTTGTGATTATAAACCATATCAACAGCTCCTGGTTCCCACACCTCCACCTCTATAAACATCTCACACCCTTCTTTCCTTTTTATTCACACTCATATGACATGAGCCTCTCTCTCTCTTTCTCCGTCTCCCTCTCTCTCTCTTTACAGTGCTTTTTATAATCTAGGAAAGCATCAACATCGATTGCCTTTGATTTGTGATCTTTTATGGCCACTCATAAAAGTAGCCCGCCAGATCCATGCTCATGCATACCTGCTGCTATTAAAGCAGGCTGGTGAAACAACTGATTTACATAAGAGTACAGTTGTCTCCGTGATCCACGGCTGGCTGCGTTAAATGCCGATTTATGTCTTAGTGGGTGTCTGTGCTACCCGTGCACATTTCAGCGATGATCGCATAAGCTAACGTTTACCAGGATGATGTATATCACTATTTGTAAGGTCCAGAGAGGGTTTGAATGCTTCTGAATACTGCATGGGTCTGGTTTTAACGGTTAATGTTATTGAATGGTACGTAAATGGTATTAAGTGCTCAATCATATTGCCTTTGCAAAGTAATGCTGATTGCATTTGTTATTAGTTCGCAAACCTGTTTTGAATCTCTGGACTAAAACTCCAATTTGTGCAAATGCCATTGCAAAAATTATCTGGGATGATATTGTTTAGTTTGTATAGACTTGAACTGATGTCACAATAACTTTTGTATACAGGGTAGGGAATTTAAAAATTAAAATAAGGAGTGCTGCGAATCACAATTTGTTACCTGTATAAAAGATACCAGTCCACAGATGCAATCAATCTATCAGATTCCAAACTCTCCATCATGGCCAAGACCAAAGAGTTGTCCAAAGATGTCAGGGTCAAGATTGTAGACGTACACAGCGCTGGAATGGGCTGCGAGACTATCGCCAAACAATTTGGTAAAAAGGTGACAACCGTTGGTGCAAAAAATGGAAGAAATATAAAACAACTGTCAATCTCCCTCGGTCTGGGTTTCCATGCAAGATCTCACCTCGTGGAGTTTCAATGATCATGCGAACGGTGAGGAGTCACCCCAGAATTACAAGAGAGGATCTTGTTAATGCTCTCAAGGCAGTAGGACCACAGTCAACAAGAAAACAATCAGTAACCCACTATGCCGTCAAGAACTGAAATCCTGCAGTGCCCCCAAAGTCCTTTTGGTCAAGAAAGCAACTGTACAGGCGCCTCTGACGTTTGCCACTTAACATCTGAATGATTCAAGAAAAGGACTGGGTGAGAGTCTTGAGGTCTGATGAGACCCAAATCGGGCTCTCACCGTGTTTGGAAAAGAAGAGTGCTGCTTTAACACAAAGAACACCATCCCAACAATCAAAAAGGGAGGTGAAAACATTCTGCTTCAGGGTTTCTATTTCTGCTACTGGCACAAGACAACTGCAACGCATCAAAGGGACTAGTTAAAGTTTCAGCTGACAAACATCAGCCTCAAAACTACCACAATTTGGAGGGGATCTGTGAAGAGGTCTAAACAAAATTCTTGTGTGCAAACCTCGTGTCAAACTACAAGAAACGTCTAAACTCTGTGATTGCCAAAAAGGGATTTCCTACCAAGTACTAAGTCATGTTTTGCAAAGGGGTCAAATACTTATATCACTTAATAGAATGCACATTAGTTCACAACCTTTTTGACATGCATTTTTTGGAGGCTTTTCTTTCTCTGTATGTTGAAATAAACCTACCGTTGGAATAATAGATATAATTTCTTTGTTAACAGGCAAACAAAAAAAAATCAGCAGGGGATCAAATATTTTTTCCTTATTGTTTTATTACTAGGAACAATGTATACCAGTATAAGAATACTTAAGGACTTGATTTGACCCTTGACCTTGGATTTATTATAAGTTACTTTAAAGTATTTTTACGAACCCCCCTGTGTTTAATAATTACATCTCTTAAAACTTGTCCTTGACCTAAACATCAAAATGTCCGGCTACACCTAACTCACTAGGAGTACCTTCTTTTCTAACCTACTCACTCTACCTTAAAAAAAAAAATAAAACTAAATAAGACTTTTTCTACTTTCAGGTTTTTATCTCGCTCTGTGTCACTTGGTAACATTGTTGTAGCACTTGCTCACCTATTGTTTAACGGCTATTTACCACTTCATTGTCTCCTCGACTATTTTAAGTCGCTTTGGATAATAGCGTCTGCTAAATGCCTAAATGTAAATGTAAATGTAAATGTCCTGTCTTAGCTTAACTTAAGGCCTAGCTTTACTTCACCACATGCTAACTTAATATTGATTAATCATTACAATAATAATAATAATAATAATAATAATAATAATAATAATAATGAAAACAATAAATTATAGTGAGCACTTTAGATCCATTTAATTAAATAACAAAACAAGGAATACTAAACACTGCTCAATGTAAATATTTTAACATTACCAAAAGATACAGAAAGACTAAAAGTTGTTTTCTAAATGCACTCAATAATGTGATTTTTCATATGGTAAGAACAAAATTTACAATATTGTCACACACAATATATTTTGCACACCCCACTCATGAAGTATACATGAATGTGCACATTAGCACACCATCATTGTATCACACTGCAGTTCTATACGCTTCTAAAACTCAAAGTGAAACTAAGAGCTGACACCGCAGTGCAGGAATCTTTTAAGCCTGAATCTGTGCGCCGTCCTTGTATATCTATACCTCTAACTGCTGATCTAAAGGGTCAAATGAGCTGATGTGATCGGTTACATGTTTATGACTTTATTACAACTATCCTTTATAAACTTGGTTTGAAATAATTTTGCACATGGTTTGTCCTAAAGCATGTCTAAATGACCACATTAACATATAAACAACATAATAAAAAAATTACCAAAGGGGGTGTTTAAAAATACAAAAGTATTTTTTAACAATCCATACATTGTTTTGAATCCTGCATAGTTTTCCACGTTTCACATTTAGTCTAGATTTATTATTTACAGTTATTATTGTGGCCTTGTGCATGTACATCTATATGTTTGATTTAAGAGTTGAGGAACAGGTTTGATGAGCTGTATCTGGGTGGATTTGGAACGGAGGCTGCGAGCTAAATCAAATTAGCACCTGGTCAGTGAGGGTTCTTGGTTTAGCCGTGGTTGTGTTAATGAGTGCAGCCTTGCCACAGTCACTCTGTGTGTTTTACAAAGCACGCGCCACAGTGAGCCTGCACACTTGCGTACACATGCGGCGCAAGGGAAGTGTGAACACACCCCCTGCGAACCATGTGTATTCGGAGCTACGCATGTGTGTGTGCGTTTATTTTGCCACTGGATATGCACATCTGCATGACGGAAGCTGACGTTACACATGCTTCAGCAAAATAAGAATAGACTGTATTTTGAGTGCCATTACTGCCATCTGATATGCATTTATTTCATATATGTATAAAATCTGATGATGTGATATATCGGATTCTGATAGTGATACATCCATACATATATACCTTAACTGTGTCTCATATGGCTCATTGCCTCTTAAAGACCATTCAGATGATTTGAACGCAGTGCTCTACAGTCCGATACAGATACTGAACGGAAAGAAAGGTAAAAAAGGGAACAGCACATTCAGATCTTTGACCGACTGTTTTTAGAATGCCCCCAGGTCTCCACCAGCTGTACCAATTCCTTTGCTTTCCACCTCACCATGTCCTCATTTATTCTTTGTGATAAAGATGTACACCCATCAGCCGGTATCGTGTATTTTGGTTAGTATACGATTCCACTTCTTGATTTTCTTTTTGGGTATACCCTCTTTGTCTAACGTTTTCACATCATGACTCCTCATTCAGACAAACATTTCACAAGTCTGTGGTCCTTTGTTTAATGAATCTGTCTGTATCTTTAATTCTGAGCTCTTTTCTGTTCTTTGACATTTTTTGAAGGTGAAAAATGAATTGAGGATGACCTACAAAAAGTTTGCCTGGAAACTAGGATAAGAACAACTGTTGTCCTACTAGCGGCACCATGTGCGGTAAATAGACAGGGTGACATTTGAAGTATGAGATCGAAAGGAGTCCCTTTTCTATGTTTTTTTTTACTTTAAGAGAAAAATATAGGGTTCAGTTGGCAAAGGATGTACTTACAGCTCATTAAAAACTAAGAAAGCCTCTACTGTTTAAATTGAAGTTCACCCAAAAATGAAAGTTGTGATGTCAAATGAATATATCTGAAAATAAATGGTGAATGAACAGCGGTGGTACCCATTCTATTGTATGGAAACAAAAACAAAGAAAGTGTATAAGTGCAAGTTAATAACATTCTTCCAAATATCTTCTTTTGTGTTCTGCTGAAGAAAGAAAGTCATAGAGAATTGAAATGACAGAATTTTATTTTTGTACATGTCTATTTGCTATGAAGCCATTTCGTTAGTGAAATTTGATTAATTTTGCAATGCAAAAATGCAAGCAACTAAAATAAGGAGTAGCATTATGTTTAATACCTATCAATATATAAAGTTGAATCATTATTTCTATCTAAGAGTATCATACTTTTGAAATAAACAGACCTGCTTTTTTGTTTAATTCAGTTCGCTAGCATAGATGAGCTCATTGTTAACTGTAATGGATTAAAAGTCATAAACCTGGCAATGTTTTGCTTTTTTCGCCTTTTGCTGGTGTCTCCATGTTTAGTCTTACTTTATCTTTTGCTCTGTGGTATGCAGTCTAACTTACTCTTTACCTAAACTTGGTTTCCTTCTCAATGCTTTCTCTCTTTCCCTCTCACGAAGGTCCTGTCAGTTCTGATGACCTAATTCTTAGTAACTGGTTTGGGGTCTCAGATGAGTGTTCTATTGAAGGGAAATGAAGGAAGGATCATGTCAATGGCTTTGATGTAAATTTCTGCTGGGTCCAATACTCTGACTGCTCTCCCAGTGTAATACTTTTACTGTTTTCTGCACAGCAATACCAAAAACACACAATCTAGGAACTTAAAAGCTAGAAGATCAGCTAGCCGCACACTTCACATGCTTTCTTGTAACATGAGGGACATGTGGTGACCAGACACAGGCTAAAGAAGAGAATAGATGAAATAACATAAGATTAGGTTTTGCAAAAAATGTGTATGGAGGCAAGTGGGTAGAGAAAGGTAATGTGGGTTAACCCCCCACAAATAGAGAGAGAGAGAGAGTGAGAGTGAGAGAGAGAGAGAGAGAGAGAGAGAGAGAGAGAGAGAGAAAGAGAGAGAGAGAGAGAGAGAGAGAGAGAGAGAGAGGGACGGAAGAATGACTGTGGGATGCAAGGCCCTTTTGGCTCAGCATCAAAGCTGATGCCCGGGGATCTCTGATCTTTGAAAAGTCAACTAAAATACTGACAGGGTTGTGTGTGTGTGTGGGTTTGCGCTGCAAATCTCTGTCTAAACCATCTTCAACACCACATGACCTACTTCTAAACTACAACAAAATAGTACAGCTAACAAGTTCAGGAGCGTGGAGTCCCACCAGTCCCAACAAAACAGTAAGAGTCTTCTCTTCTTACATAATTGATTTTTAATTGATTTATGTCATTCCAACATGAATTCCTAAAATGTTGGTAACAAAACCCCACTGACTTCAAATGTTTGCATACTTAAAATATGCTAAGACAACATAAGGGTGTATAAATGAACTTCTAGTGGGAAGCATCACCCTCAGATGCAACAGGGAAATGACTAAATGTTTAATTTTTGGGCCTGTTACCCAGTACTATCCAAACCGCACCTATTCACCATTCAAGCATAATTATTAATGCCAGAACACATACACACGCCGAGCACCTGCTGGGTTGGGCTTGATAGAGCTCTCCTGGCGATGTGCTTCAGTACACACCTTACCAGCAGGAATATTGAGATTAATAACTGGTGATTATTAAGATGAATACACCGATTATTGCTGTTGTTCCTTGTGCTGTCACTGTCGTTAATTAAGGCCACATCATTAGCACACAAACGAAACATATTACCCTATACCCATCCATCCCCATCACTGTGGGCGACGGTCACCATGGCATGCTCGCTACACCCGAATGCGGTTTTGGTATAAAGTCTACGGTTATTAAGATTTACTACCAACATTAAGGGCACTTTTAATACTTCGAAGTATCATTCATTTTCTTCAGTGGCTGAAAAATAGCTTAGACCAACTTAATGCCATGGTCACACTTTTTATTCCATTGACTTCCATTCCTAAAGAACACTTGTCCAACACTGGTCAAGTAAAACTTTTACTTTTTTTACTACACAAACATTTGAACAATATTTATAATAAATGTATAATTTATAGAAAAATCGAAGGTTTTCAGGACCAATGTTTATGTTGCAAAATGGTCTTTCTAAAACAAACTCAAATTTTGCGGCATTCCAAAGGTCAAGTTTGGTCAGCTCTGGCTTGTGAATTTGTATTATGTGACAATGTGTGATCAATAGAAGATCGATACTTCACAGCATGACCTTTCCAGTAGGAGGTATTGGTAATAATAGTAATAATTATTATTATAATATCACACAATACAATAGTGTACAACACAGCTTTCGTACAACAACAAAATAAGCCATAACAAATCCGTTGAGATCCATCTTTTATCACCACTTTCCTGCTTTGATTGCTGTTTTTAAGTAGTGTTGTTGTTGCAGTGTTTATTTAAAATGATAACGACCAGAAAAGTTTTAATAATTATTCAAACAAGATTTGTTTTTTCAAAGGCAATATAACCTAAAGTAAATGCTTAAAACAAGCAAAGATGAAGCAAAAATTAAATTTAACACAACTTTAAACATTTTGATGATCTTTTACAAGAAAACTGAAAATGATAGCTTACCCAAACAACCATTAACTTCTGCTTTTGTTTTTTCAAACCTATATGACTTTCTTTCTTCCGCAGAAAGCAAGAAAGCAAAAGATTATATTTTGAAGAATGATGGTAAAAGTCCTCCATTTACTGCTTTTCGTTTACCAACTTTATTTCACAGAACTCGTACAGGTTTAAAATATATCTAGAATTAAGACTTGTCTTGTTTTGCAATACAAATAGAAAGACTATTATAGATATATTTTATATCAGATGCAATAAGGATATTAAAGTACATGTTCCCCATCAAACAAAAAATCTGTTTTCATAACTCCTCAGTTCAAACCTGAATGGCTCTATTTTTTCTGCAGAGCACACAAAGATAATTTAAAATAGTTGGTAACCACACAGTCATGGCACCTATTCACTTCTACTGTATGTTCATAAAACCAATGCAAGTGACTGGGTGCCAGTTACCAGCATTTTTAAATGATCTTTTTTGTGTTATGCAGAAGACAGAAATTTATACAATTTGAAATGACAAGAGCATGAGTAAATGATGACAATTTTCATTTTTGGATAAATAATCACTTTAATATCTTATTCATTTTTGCATTTTAAGAAAATGCATCTGGAATTAAGACTTTCTATTTGCTACCATCAGACAAGCACCACTGGTTTTAGATTTTTTTCACCAGGATTTTTTGACTTGGCTCCGATATAGCTATCAAATAGGTCTAAACTGTTACCATGGAAACTCGTAGGCTTATAATACATGGCTCGGAAGGCTGCTGCTAAACTTTTTGAAACTACTACACCCACCTGCAAATGGGCAGAGAAAAAAGATGAGATGGGGAGGAGTCTGGTGGAAGAGCCGAGCTTTCCATCCATCCAAAAAGCCCTGGCCTCCTCCTCCGCCACCGAGCTGAACTGAGCTGATTGACACCCCCCACACACCCTCACATACACAAGTACATCAAACGAACACACAAACCCTCTTCAGCTATGTCTTTAACTGTGTGGGCAACGGCATTGATTTTCTCTTGAGCTGAAGGGATGACATCACTGTTAGATGGGAACAGCATGTGGGCGGGCTCTTCTGCACGCCAGTCATCAGTGGAGTGCTCTGTGATAGGACAATGGCTTCAGAGGGGTCGCCTTCGCAGCCGTAGCGGCGGGATTACATGACTATCCTCTGTCCTTCTTAACATCCTCACAGGAAGCAAGAAAGATAAAGAGCAATGTTTATAGTTATTCATGCATCGATATTTACATATAGAGTGAGTGAAATGGACGGCATAGTATCTTAACAGGACACTGGCTTCAGATATCTAATGGGCCGAATGAAGGGTGGAGATGAAGAGAGAGGAAGAATAGAGAAGAAAGCTCCCAATTATCTTTAATAATCCCTCTGTAATCTTTCACACTGAATGGAAATTGTGCGGAAGGGAAAGCATGAGAAGATAAAGATTACAATTAAAGTAAAAATCACAATTTTTCGTGCAGTAATCTGCCGTCGTAGCGCAAAAGCTTTATGAGTTTTCTGCTGCCATTCATCTCCAAGAGGCCAAAAGGAATTAAACGAATAATAAAACAATGAGAAGAAAAAAGGGAAAAGCACCACTTGAGCCAGATATTGTTACTAGTACTAAGCAATTCAGTATATTTTATAAAAAGTATAATCTTTATGAATATGCAAAGCTAGTAGTGATTATCCAGTTCAAACGGAAGCCATGTCTGTAATGCCCTTATTTCCACTTATGCAATGTTGTACCTAAAAATATAAACCTCTACAATTCGCAAAGTTATGTGGTTGCAATGAAATTTGTAGATTTTAATAGAGAGTAAAGGACAGCACAAAGGAGTTAAAATAATGCAGATGAATAGGGAGAAGTTTCAGCAGAAAGACTGTCCTACTTTAGAGAGCACATACTCAGAAATGGTACATGCACCGTGATCTCCTTTAGCAAGCGTGAAAAGTTAAAAAGAAACTTTATTGATTCACATGTCATTCAAAACCTAATATATTTTAGAACCTGTAAAAGCCAGTAAGAAGTGTTCCTGAGGCACCAACATTCTTCAACATATCTTCTTCTGTGTCAATGGGGACCTATGGTTTTCATTCACAAGCATTTTTCAAAATATCTTCTTTGTGATCTGTAGAAGAAACCATACAGGTTTGAAATGACAAGAGGGTGAGTAAATAATTCATTTTGGGGGAGAACAATCCCCTTAAGAAACCTCATAGTGTCTACGGAGAAGGAATATTTATACCAACTATATAAGAGAACACAAGATGCAGGTTCATCGACTGATGGTGACTGGGATGGCCTGGTGCGTAGGCTGACTAGGGGTTTCTGCTGCACAAGCACTCATAAATTTGTTGTCCTTTTTCCCCACCTCCCTCCACCAATCCTCTCTCCTCACTTTTCCACCTAGACCCCCCATGATAATGATAATTGCATGCTTTATGAGAAACTGAAGCAGGCCGGTGTATACGTCACAAAGACTGAATGGGTACGATGACCTCTCTCAGCCATTACTGTGATTAAATAAGACTGAATTTGTCCCTGTGTCAGTGATGCAGATCATGGGCTTCTTCAGCCGTTGAGGGACATGGGTCACCTGACTTGACTTTGGTAGTGATGGATACTGTAGTTTTATACATGGATGGACGTCTATAGCCGCTCTAAAAGATGTACTCTTGCTCTTTGTTTGATGGGGTGAAAAAGTTGAGAAGTAATGTTCTGTCCTTTCTATCTTTGGGTGTATAGAAATTTACAGAAAGTTTCACTCATATGGAAAATGCTGAGATATTTTTAATATATTTAATGACATTGCCATCCTATTCTCTGCATCCTTTAGTTCTACCTTGTTTCTTACTCAAAACTGTCCTGCTGTTTTTTTTCTCATCCTCACCTCTCTCTCTTTCTCTCTCGCATTCCTCCCCTGCTCCAGCTAATTGCCGCAGAGCTCATTGATAGAAATCAATGTGCAATGTTTGATTGTGAGCCAAAGCACAGGAAGGTGAAGCAGAGCAATGAACACATACAAATACACATACATACAAACTCAGCGCTTTTATATTTGATCCTCTGACTATTAAGGGGTACCTTACACAAGACAACACTATGGTAAACCCTATAGTGTGGGGACCAAATGTTCCCACAAAGATAGTAAAAGTACTAGTCAAAGCTGTGTTTTTGTAATGCCTTGCAGTCATGCAAAATAAATACATTTTGAAACATCATAAAATGCAGTAACAGTTATTGGGGTTATTCAAGTATCCTTTGGGTATTTTGGGAACTTTTATAATAATATTTTAAAGCAGCTAATTTGACATAATATTTTTGTATGTAAACCTCTGAAGATAGCTGGCATTTTAGCGCTTCCCGTTCAATCTAACAAATGTATTTTTAATGGGTAAAATAAGGTCTGTGGACAACACTTTATATTTTCATGTTTTATTTTATAACGTAAAACACGCCAGTTTTACTTTCGTGATTTTCAAAGCTTTATAATGCAGTTGCTTACAAGAATATCAAAAGCAACTACATCTGTTGGCAGACATTAAATGCCATTATGCATAAAAATAACCCATGTTATGCAAACATGGGTACAAATCTCAAAAATTTGGAATGAGATTCAATCATAGAGTATTTACTCACAAGAGAAAATGTTGTCGGAGGCTTGTAGATGGTGATTTTCTTTTTGTGCAAACGTGGTGTAGTATCATGTTTGCTTTTTACCTTGGCTGATTGTTTTTAGGATTTTAAAAAAATTGTATAATGTGGCCTAATGATTTAGCAAATAAAAGAATATCTTTATATTCTATTAACAATTTCTTTGAGAATAAAACCAACTCTCATTCCTTAGACACAATGTAACAAGAGTTTCCTTTTAAAATGTGTTATTTTCACACAACAAATGCTGTCCAAAATGAAAACCAATGATAAAAGCCAAAAAATACACTAATACTGTCATAAGCAGAAGGCACTGCTCATCTTTCTTCGTGTCCTCAAAACCTAGTGGAACAGACTGTATGGACTAGAGAGAATAGTGTAAATCTGTCTGCTACATAAAAGCGTCTTTGATAGGCCTCTGCTCTCCTCTCATCTCCACAAGCATGCCGCTAATGTTCTGCCTTCCAGCCAAAATATCGCCAGCAACACCTGGCATCATGAAGAAGAAAAATCTGATTAAATCATTAGAGAAACACATGGGAGATTGGAAAAGAGAGCGAGAGATGAAGGAGAGAGAGTAGTGAGGTAATGGGGGAGGGCTGAACAACTTCATAAGCTTGGCACCGTGGTCCTGGTGCTGTGCCCGTTGTTCATGTCCACACACATCAAAGGCAACAGTAATCGCTGCTGTTTGCAGGCCCACATCCTCTGCTCACCTTGACTGACCTGTTATACACTATGGGCTTGAGAAATGGTTGAGCAGGGCAGGAAGCATGTGAACCTGGACACTAGCACATAAGGGCACCTAATGATGAACATCACGGGATGATCTTTCCATAGCACAGAGGCTGGAGAAGATCCAGGACCTTCACCAGCTGTGCTTCTCTTGTTTACATGTCACCACCTGCAACGTCAGGCTCGCTCAAGTAGCTGTACCCAAAACACTATTTGAACATTCATGTGTCCCGTAGCACTCTTTAAATAAAAAAAGATGGCAGAGATGCTGTGCTTAAATGTACAAACCTAACAGCAACTGTTTCTCTCTTTCTCTGTTACAGGAAACTTCAAAGGATTGTGTAAGCAGATAGATCACTTTCCAGAAGACACAGATTACGAAGCAGATGCCTCTGAGTACTTCTTGCGTGAGTGCTTCTTTAATTTTTCTGTGACCGCATTCACTGTCTAAACAACTTCTATTTAAGGATTTGGTGTCCAAGGAATTTTAAGCCATGTCAGTTTACTACTTTTGACCTACAGGTGCATTTGAAACGTAATTTAAACATTTTGGGGATGCTTTTTTCACAACTAGCTGATGCCGGCAATGAAACATGGAATTTAGTTCAAGCAGGGGCATAGCTAAGAATTTGCGACCAGTTTGGTATATGCACACGTAATTTAACTTGTGCAACCTAAAAAAATTGAGAGTAAGGTTCATGAAAACATTTGGGAGCGTTTGTGCGACAGTTTCTTCCATCAGACGGCCTTGCTTTGTTTCCAGGCTGACCTTTAAAAATCAGAATGCGACTTTCAACTCTGCAACTTTAAGTGTTTTCAGGAAAGTCTGTGTCTGGATGTTTGATGCTGTGACTAAAACAAATAATACATTTTGTCTTATTTGCAATATACAAGTTTTGTAAGATAGTTTCCGTAAGACCAGGGTGGACACTTCCTCGACCATCGACCTAATTTCAAGTAATCGGATCTTGGTTTTATTTATCTCTTAATTTCCACATGCCTCGTGCTATTTAGCCATGTATGGACGGTTTGTTTGATGTGTGCTAATGCAAATGCTGTCCGCTTTGCTTTGAAATTCAACAGTGGAAGCTTCTCACTCGTACAGTACAGCGAAACTAGGCCCTATTACGGTACACTGGCTTCATCGTAAACACAGGCCATTGATTTCCACTCTTTTTTCGTCTGCGCAAGCAGGCCCAGGAAGCGAGTGTCAAACAAGCCACACGCATCAATCCTAAACTCACAAGCAGGACTATCAGTTACTGTCATCAAAACAAGGGCCGGGATTGACCGGAAACAACATGGTAACAACTGGGAGTAATTGAAATTCTGTAACCGAAAAGCACAAAGGTGAAACATTCGACTAATTTATCCAAACTCGAAAACCTCTTCAAAACAAAGCTCAGATATAGACCCGTTTGCTCTGTTTCTTCAACGGGGAGATATTATGCTAGGAATGATCTACGGCCAAGAGCCTTGGGAATCAAAGCTAACCTTATCTGTCAGAGCTTCTGCCCATCGACTTCGAACTGTTTAACCTACTTAAATGAGCACCTATTGGTTAGATGATAATATTAGATAGAATACCATACAATTATCCCAGTATATGGCAGTCTTAAGCTTCATGCATCACCTCTAACAGGTAGCTGACCTGCAGTAATTGACTCTTCACTGCGCCTGTGATTATAGCTTATGCAGTTATACAGCACAGGCTACACAGTTATGTAGCAGCAATGACCCCGTTGCCGTTTATTGTTAATTGACACTGACATAATGATGCACTGCAAGTGTACAGGTCTCAGACTGAATATCAGACCTGGATCCGCTCGAGCATGTCTGCTCAGATGGCTGCTGAGTTCTGAACTGTTTTGAGCAGGGCATATTGTACAAGATTGCATGGCCCAAAATGATGACCCTGAGGTGTACCTGAAAACCCACCGCAGACCTCACGCCCTGTATGTGCGGGCGTTTGTGAATTTGTGTGTTTGTCCTTTTCCTCAGCTGCAATTGGACGAACAGGCCGCAATGCTCCCAGTGGCATGTGAATTAGGACATTCACTTCCATAAATATTTCAGCCTCTTTCCTATATAGGTCAGTTTCTGTCTTTTTCACTCCCTTCCTTCCTACTTCTCATCTCCCTGCCGCTCTATGTCTTATCTTAACAGACATCTGTTCTGTAGCACCTTCGGTCTCAGACTGTGCCCTAGGTTAAAGAAGTGTGATAGACGATATGTGGAATTAGCAGATATGGATTCTTGTAGATTATGATGACAGACTTCTACAATAATTTAAATAGGACATCTGGCAGACATTCTCCAAAAGTTTACCCTGAATTGGACTATTTGTACATGTTTAACAATGCCTGTAAGTCTTATGTTCAAGTCTTATTCATAAATATGAATTTCTGAAATCTCAACTTCAAGTTTTTCCAAACTGAATAAATGTCCTTTGTTCAGTTGAAAACAAAGAAAGATATTTAGAGAATACCACCATAACACTTAATAAAATGGCTTCGTACATTCTTCAAAATATCTTCTTTAGTGTGCATTTAAAAAATATATACATTATTTTTTCTACTGTGGTAGTCAAATCTGTTGAACAAAGGTTTCAAAAACTTAAGGGTCCAGTAATTCATTTTTGGGCAAATTATCCCTTTAACATTAATTTGTGACACAGTACATTCTATTTATTTTAACAAGCAGTATTTCACCTAAACTGAAAATTAGAAAAACAAAAACTACATATGAACACAAATATTCCTATAATAAAAATGCAATGATCTATGTGCTAGTATCTCCAGTTCACCAGCCATGAATCTGTTATGTAAGTCATCTGCAGAGTCATATTAGTGAGGTCATACAAGTGATGTCATGGGTGGCGTCACTCAGTTCAAAGACATGCCAAAAGAATTGACCATGAATTAACTCAAACGCTGTGAAAGTCAACTAAAAACTAGTGGAAATGAAAACAGGTTAGTGTGCACATCTCAAAAACACTAATGTATATATATATGTATGTATATTCATGCTTGTATTGTAGGCCCCTATATTTGCATACTTACAAAATTATGGTAAAGATTCATTCACACTTGATAATGGGGGAATTGTGCACCGATTCTCAAGTACCCATAGGCATCGTTGACGTTTATCATGAAAGAAAAATCCAAAAGGACACAGCAGTACATAATCTGCATACGCATTTGTAGTGCGTAAAATGGAAATACACATGCACAAATACCCAGGAGCGCACACATTAACACAGGCCCGATCAGTGGCAGGCTTCTCTTTGCTGGAGTGATCACGAGAACACAGCCCAGGCAGCAAAATCAGCCAGTTCACACATCCACACACAGTTATATAAGAGTGCTGAAGCATTCTGAAGCGCCAGTGGGTTTTTAGATCATGCCGTGTCAGAGCTGCAATCTTCCCCAGCACTACCGAGGACCAAACAGCAGTGGGGGAGGGAGCGGTTAGAGAGAGAGAAAGAGGGGGGGGGGGGGAAGGAAGGAAGGAAAGAAAGAAAATAAGAGGTAGAAAGCAAGTATTTAGAGAGAAAGCGAGAGCGAGAGAGAAAGCGAGAGAGAAAGCGAGAGCGAGAGAGAGAGAGAGAGAGAGAGAGAGAGAGAGAGAGAGAGAGAGAGAGAGAGAGAGAGAGAGAGAGAGAGAGAGAGAGAGAGAGAGAGAGAGAGAGAGAGAGAGAAAGTGAGAGAGAAAGAGGGGGGGGGGGAAGGAAGGAAGGAAGGAAAGAAAGAAAATAAGAGGTAGAAAGCAAGCATTTAGAGAGAAAGCGAGAGCGAGAGAGAAAGCGAGAGCGAGAGAGAGAGAGAGAGAGAGAGAGAGAGAGAGAGAGAGAGTGAGAGAGAGAGAGAGAGAGAGAGAGAGAGAGAGTGTGTGGGGAAGGAAGGAAGGAAGGAAGGAAGGAAGGAAGGAAGGAAGGAAGGAAGGAAGGAAGGAAGGAAGGAAGGAAGGAAAATAAGAGGTAGAAAGCAAGCATTGAGAATTCAGAACAACTGGTGTAGAAAAAACATATATGAGTGGAGAGAGAGAGAGAGAGAGAGCGAGAGAGTGTGTGAGAGAGAGAGTGTGAGAGAGAGAGAGAGAGAGAGAGAGAGAGAGAGAGAGTGAGAGAGAGAGAGAGTGAGAGAGAGAGTGAGAGAGAGTGTGTGAGAGAGAGAAAGAGAGAAAGAGAGAGAGAAGTGAGAGAAAGAGAGAGAGAGAGAGAGAGAGAGAGAGAGAGAGAGAGAGAGAGAATTTTTTCACCCTCTTTACATTTCAAACCTGAATGTACTGTAAAGAAGATACTTTATTTTGGGTATACAATCAACCAAACTGGAAGGAAATTGTACAATGCTTATGTCATGGGTTCAATTCTTAAGGAATTTAGGCTTGGGTAAATATTCCTTTATACCTTATTATTCCTTAGTGACGTGTAGATGATGCATATCAGTTGGACTGATAATATTCAGACACTGATTAAACCTATGTCAGCCTTTTTAACCTAAAATACTTGCCCAACCAATAAAAATAATAATTATCATTTTCTTTCCTATAATTAAGACAATTAAGTTTAATTAAAGTACTTTCTGCAATGTTGCTTAAAACCGATATGGCCCAAATGCCTATAATTTCTGAGAGTTTTATATTAACCAGGCAGTGATGTACATTGGTTGACATGACAACATCAGACCCATCAGTAGGCTCTCAGGAGTATCAGTGATGGTGTGGCTCTCACCCTCATGGGCACACAGAGAGGATCCGACTCTGGCCAAAACTGGTTGTCACTAGATGACCCAGACACATGCAAATGCACACATACCCGAAATGCTGGCCGATAAAATCAATGAGGCTGGGGCTGGACGAATAGCGGGTTCCCATGTGGGGAGGCCGCAGTAGGTTAGCTCAAGGCAGATGATGAACTGGTCCTATAGCAGATGGCAATTAAAGATGAAAACACTGCACAACACACACTGAATGTCCTGATCACTGAAGCAAAGAGGAATTTAATGAATCTCTTTTCTTTACCTGCTTCTTCTACAACATTCTTAGTCTCACTTTCATTTTTTTACTATAAACACAATAAACCATCAGACTAGTGGGGGATGGGGAACGTGCCACTTTAGCTTTGGGCATTGGATGTGAAGTACACACACATGAATGATCACAAATGTATGCTCACCCATGTTAGTTCAGGATACTGCCAGTGTCACCCGATGCAACAACGCTAACCCTATAGACTGCATACAGGCCACACACACAGATCATAATAGCTAGGGTCATGCTCTGCTTTATTGATAGGTTTAGATAGCAGTTGTCCTGTGATTTAAGGTCATGTGAATGGCATCGTTGTATACCATACAGGGTTCAACCATTGTTTCAGCTGTTAATATTCAGCATGTTCCAGCTGTAAAATAGCGTTATACTTTTCATAAAGTGCATATTTTAAAAACGGCATTACAACTTAAAGAGACTGTGTGGTGAATAATTTTCAGGTTGTTTATGTGGTGTTTCTATTATTCTTTTGGTTATACATCTTTTTAAAGCACAGCGGCTTTTCAAATAGAACTAAAATTTACCAAAAAGAGTTTCAAAAGAAGAATTTCAAGAGTACCCTGTTTAATGACACCATAAACCTGTGAACAATCACATTAACTCTGTGAATCAGCCGTTCAAATATGCAAAGACGGCATATAGATTTAGGCTGAAATAATCACTGCACTGCCGTGTCAGCTCTCAGATTCACTTTCAGTTTTAGCTGCATCTGGAATGGCCAAGTGTGATTTGAGCAAAGCTAATTTCAAATATGAATGTATCTGTGTATACCTAATGAATCTGGGTTGTTGAGTTACATTCAAGCTATTTTAATGCAGAAATGAAACATTTTGATGTGTACTTTTGATGGTCGAAGATAGTTTTAAGGGATCCACTTGGGAATAGTTTGCCACACAATAGAATTCAGCACAATAAAAGTCGTTTGATAACCCTACATCATCTGTTAATTATCCGAACGCAAAAGAAGAGGTGCCACTCAACTCTCTTAAAAATATAACGTTATTTTTCGTGAATTAATTTACACCCCAAATTTTGTGTAAATGCAAATAAAAATTGAATCTGATTAAAAGTTTTTCTTAAATTAATGTACCTGTTTATTTTGGTGATAATTACTTTGCCACATTGATTATTTGTTAAAGCATGTAGACTCCAATGAAACCAAACATGAAAGTGCTGAAAGTGGAACGCTCAATGGAAACCAACAAAGTCATAAAAAACATTATAAAACTGTCTATAATCATATTCAGCGCCTTGATGTTGGTTTTATTGCAGACTAGGACATCATTTCGTGGGTGAACTAAAACTTTGAGTATGTAATATGACAATAAAAGGAACCTGAAAATGATAGATTATTACATTCTTGCCACATATAATGATGTTGGGCAAGATATTGGCATACATCTCGCACATGCAGCCTATGATAAAGTTGGGCAAAAAAAAAATGATGTCATCTTATAAAAACAGATGCAACATCAACTTCTTAAAAGTTTTTTGTCTTGCAAGGTTCTTACTTTCTAAGTATTTTTGAAAATAAATGTGTTGTCTTGAGAGAAATACTCCCCACTTGAAGAAAATGAACTTCAGTGATGACTGTTTTTATGCATCAGATGTGTTTGTGACTGTTTACACTTACAGAAATAGCCGTGACAAGACAAAGCTTAAACGGTTTAAAAAAATGATTCTCTGACTGATTTGGTTTGAATAAAACTAGCTTTATCTGAGACTTCTAACTGTTTTTAAATAGCCAATGATAACCTCTCTACCTAAATTGGTGGAATCTATTTTCTAACGCAAAAAATAGGTTCTACATAACGCTTCTACAAATTTCCTTTTTTTGAGGTTGGTTATCTGTAGTTGTTGAAGCGTGAGACTTTGTTTGCATAATCATAACTTTCACCAAATATTTTCTAACATTTTATTGCTTAAAAAAGATCAGAATGAACAGATGTGAAGCCTGTGACCTCTGTTGAATTGCTAAATCAGGAATCGCTCAAATAACTTGTTTTTTAAGGTGAAATGTGTTTTTTTAAGGTCAAATGTGATCTGTTCGCATGTTCAGGTTGAAAGGGCTCAAGGTGTGTTAAGCTTGATGGCTGATGGTCGTGTGCATGTGTGTGTGTTGAGAGGCCTAGGAGATGGGGCAGGGCTACATTAATAAGTGTTTGTAGTATACAATCAATGCGCCTGCTAGTTAATGCACCTGATTAGCATGACCCTCTCTTGCACATCAGCACATTCAAGTCTGTGGGATGCTGATTAAGTGTGAATGCTAATTTCCTTACACAATGCTGTCAATGAGCGAGAGAGTGAGGGAAAGACGAGGAAAGCATCGAACAGAATGAGGCAAACACAATGTTCAAAGATGGCCTCTGTCGCTGTTATTGTATATGAATATGTGTTAAAGAGGTTTTACCCACACACGAGTGGCAGCTCTTTCTAATGCTTTAGACTGTATGCTTTACACATGAGCATTGAGTTTTAGTGTGGTGAACTCAAGGTAAAGTGTTTGGATAGCTTGCATGAGTCCAGATAGACGATATAAATCAATGTGAGCCCAAACCAAATCTTTCAATAGTGATTGTGGAGAATAAACATTGTTGAGATAATTTGACTTGTACCAAAAGGAAGGCTTAGACCTTCATTGAATCGCACACTTCTTAACCCTTTACCCTGATTAAAGGGATAGTTCACCCCTCAAAACAATCTGTCATCATTTTTACCTTGAAGTTGTTCTAAATCTATAAACCTTTCTTTGTTCTTATAAACACAGGAAAAAAACTTGGAAGAATGCTTGTTACAGTAGCAGTTCTTGGAACCTTTTCACTAGTTATTTATATAGATTAGAGAGTACATTTTAAACTACTAGAAAGTAAGTATTCCATGACCAAATTTTCATTTTTGGGCAAACTATCAGGTTTTCCTCTCTTGCTTGCAAGGAAAATACATTTGTAAAAACAGTATCCTTTAATTTAAAAACAATCTGCCCTTTTTGGCCTTACTAGGTATTAGCTGTTAAACAGAGAGAATGATCATTTGAACTGGGTAATTTTTAATTGAAGTCCAGAATAATGGATTTACTGCTATAATATGGAGACAAAACCAATTCAAGTTAATGGGTGCCAGATCCAAGCTTTTTATTTCATTTTATTCTGTTCTTTGGAAAAAAGAAAGTTAAACAGGTTTGAAATAACAAGGGGATGACGAAAAGATGGCAATTTTCATTTTTGCATGAAATATAACTTTAAGTGTACTAGGGTACCCGTTCTGGTCTCAGCAACATTACAATATTCGTAAAGCCGGTTTAAAATCCTTAACTACTCTTTAGAAAAATAAATATTTTTTTATCTTCAAAGTCAATTCACTTATTTTAAGCTGTGCCATCACTGACACTAAATCTTCAGAAATAGCCATGGCTGTATAGTTCTTTATGTCTGAGCTGTTCAGAGCCCCAGTTCACCAGTGCACAATTCTCTAATAGAAGCTGGCATAACAAGAAACACTGCTGCTTCACTCCTTTCTTCTGCTCTCTCCCTCGCTTCAGGCTGGACTTGCCCCTTCTCCTCTTTGCCTATTCCACAATGTTAATAACAACCCGCAGGCGCTGTTTATGCCCCTGAAAGACCCTCAAATGCTGCACAGGGCTTGTGCAAAAATTTCCCTGTGCTCTGTGCCAGTGTCATGCCCGAGGAGTCTGGGCAGATCGCCAAGAGAGCTGGGCTTGCCCTGGGGCATCATTATCAGTTTGGTTCCCCAGAAGCACCCATACTAAAGCCCTCATTTCAAAGAAAGAAAAACAAAGAGAGAGGATGTTCCAAGCACTCTGAAGACGTTGCTTGCAACATTTCTTGTGGAATTAGTTTGTCTCAGTATTTTCTTTCTCCATGTAATCCCAGGCTGATTTCTGTGTGGGCCATACCATCTGTTGTATGGGATATATATATATATATACATATATGTTATATACATATTCGGTACATGTTCTCATCCTGTTTTTCTTAGAAAAGGATAAAGAGCATCATTTGCAAGAATATTAACCTTAATAAAAAATGATGACGTGACTGAATTAGAATTTTAATATTTAATATGGTGTATAATGTGCATGCTATTTAGCTATTTGCATACACTGTATAAAATATATAATACGGTTTAGTAAATTTGCCAAAAAACATAATATACACCTAATATTTTGGTCAATTATAAATAAAACAATGCTTTTAAATTTGGCAATTTTTTGTAAAATTGTTTTATACGTTTTTTTACATTTAAACACCGTAAAAATAATTTTGAGTGTTGTATTTGTGCTGTGCATTCTATACTTGGACAATTTTCATTAACTAAGTGTTTAAAACCATCAACTGAAATGCATAGTCACTGCATCTTTCCCCCGGGATGAAAACTAACCCGAAACCCTGGTCTCTCAGGACACTTCTGTCACCTTCAACACATCAGCAAGTCAACAATCAATAGATTTGGGTTATTATCTGTTCCTTTGTTCAATTTCACCTTCTGCCTTACTTCTGTTTCCGTCCCATTCCATCTTTCCATCTAGTGTCGTTGTGAATGAGGCTGAGGGATGAGAAGGAGGCACTTTGTCCCCTCTGTGCTTTGACTAGCCATGTCAATATCCCCTCTGGTTAATGTGAGACTGGGAAAAGTGTATAAGAGAAAAAGAAATAGACATTTGGCAGAAGGCTCTTACGGGACAATAGGAACAGGGGTCAACACCCAGCGCACCTTAATATTTAATCAGACCATTCCCAGCAACTCTACACCCTACCGAGAGAGAGACAGACAGGAGAAAGAACATGCAAGGACATCTATATAAAAATCCACCAACTTTAATGAAATTATATCTATTAAAATGTTATTGTTATTGTGGGAATTAAAAACATAACAGGGTGCATTAATAATAGCAGTAATTATAATAATGGATTTATTATTAGAATTAACACAAGGTGTGAATTATAATAAAATTAAAACAATATATACATCACAAAATATGTACAGTTTAGAAGGACAACTGCCATATAATAAGACAATGTTACGTAAATTATGTAACATTTCATTTTTAATTTCACTATAACTTACTTTTAACTTGACAATTTTACTAATGGAAAATAAAATGGATTTCTGGGCAATAGGGTGAAGAGAAAAAAAAACTAAATTAATTCATTTTAAAGTGTATATGATCTGTGGAAAGTGAGACTCAACTGGACTGACCAAATTTATGAGAATGTGTCATTTTAGTCAAATACATTATCAGCATTATTTGAAGTTGCATTTTAAACACCTTCACATGTTAAACGGGCAATTCCTGGCCTCATGAAGTCTACTAGAAGTACAACACAGTGGGAAATGAAAGCTTAAGAAGGGACTGAGAATTATGAAGGTCTCTGTAAGATTGAGTGGACAGAGAAAAACAGAGAGAAAAAGACAGATAGGAAAGGACAGAACAAGGCGAAAGAAAATTAAAATGCTGTTCATCACATTGAGTGAAGTCTCGTTTAAGTTTCTCTAGAGAGGGGAAGAACTGCAGCAAATGCAAAAGAAAACCATCTCATCCTACCTAACAGTTGCCGCAAAATAAGGAAGTGGTATTAAGGAAAGTCCTTATCTGCTGCAAACAAAATAACAGTAACATTAAAGTATAATTTAAAATGTCTGTTTGTTGTTTGTGTTGCTGTAATGTTTCTATGTCAAAAGTGTTTGTAAGGGAACAGCAAATCTAGCAAATCTTTTGATTTCACCCAGTCCAATTGAAAAGGTATTGTATGTGTTTAGTTGTGAACATTCTTCAAAATATATTCTTTAGTGTTCTGTAGAAGAAAGTCATATAGATTTGATATGTCAAAGGAGTGAGTAAATGATGTCACCTTTTTATTTTTGGGAGAACTATCACTTTAAACTGGCGTAAGTTCAAAGTGTTATCATTCTGTCCACACATTTCAAAAGAGAGAGACTTGCTGATTTTGCAGACTAGACGAAGCGGTGAAAACTTAACTAGCCTGATGAAAGCATAACTTTGCATGTCAAGTACTTTGAGAGAGAGAGAGAGAGAGAGAGAGAGAGAGAGAGAGAGAGAGAGAGAGAGAGAGAGAGAGGAGAGAGAGAGAGAGAGAGAGAGAGAGAGAGAGAGAGAGAGAGAGAGAGAGAGAGAGAGAGAGAGAGAGAGAGAGAGAGAGAGAGAGAGAGCGAAAGAGAGAGAGAGAGAGAGAGAGAGAGAGAGTGTCAGAGAGAATTCAGAACAACTGGTGTAGAAAAATAGAATACGAAGGGAAAGTGGAAATACATCCCCCAAAAAAGGGATAGTTGAGAAGTTGAGAAGAACCTCTGTAAAACTTTCCTTTATGCCTTGCACATGTGGTATTCAAGAAGTACTGTAAATCCCAAGGCAGAACAACTTCCCACAAAAGAAAAGTCACATCACAAATAATTCGCAAATATAAGAGAATAAAAACAACAGTAATATGTTGGCTCTCACTTCCTGTTCAATCCTTGCCTTATTTGAGAGATTGTTTGGTGGGAATCTTGACCTCAGATGGCTCTTGTTCAGGTGTTTTAGATGGTGTGCAAGCTGTTTACTCTACTGGCAAAGTGTTGATTGGTTGTGCTGCTCACCCGGCGCTGAGAAAAACAGCTGCTAAAATGACAGCTTGCTTTCTTTCTCCATCTCGTTTCCTTCTAACACTGTGTTCTGAACTCAGATCTATTCAACAAGTGACACTATGGATTTTACATATACGCCTGTGTCCTTCCGCTAAACTTTCTCTTTTATTTCCATCTTTAGGAGCCGTGCGAGCGTCTAGTATCTTCCCCATCCTCAGCGTCATCCTGCTCTTCATGGGTGGCCTGTGTATAGCTGCCAGTGAGTTCTACAAGTCCCGCCATAATATCATCCTTAGCGCAGGCATCCTCTTCGTGTCTGCAGGTGAGTCCATGTAACACGTTTATATCAGTTATATTTACATTTATGCATTCAGAAGTTGCTTTGATTCAAAGCTTATATGCTCATAACGTACATAAGTGATGATGGCACGGAGACCTGGGTTCAGTTTCTTGTGATGGACTTTCATGATCAGTTGTACTTTGTTTAGGCTGTACAGCATCACTTTACCTCTGTGATCCAGTCTATATGCCCATATATGTCCTGAAAGCCCTTCTCCATCATTTGAATTACTCCTGATAGCTAGAAAACATACACAAATAACTTAATCAAATTCCATTTACCGCCTACATAATCCACACAGAATGGAGGTGTTAACACAGAAAAGAATGACAATGACTCAGTTTAAATATGATTTTTCAGTGCATCAAGTGGCTGGTTAAACTCAGCTGTGGGTGGTTGTAAACAAGACGCAGGGTTCGGAGTTAAAAACGCAACAAAGTGCCGCAACTGTTGTGTGAATTTCGTCACACACACTTTTTAAAGTTCTATACAGTAGCCAGTTAGCAAGTCGATTTCTTTCCTGTGTCTTTTGCTCCTGATTCTGTTGCTAGGCATACAGAAGCCTTTTGGGATTAAACTCTAAAAATATGGTGTCCCTGACACACTTTCCCAGTGATCCATCATGGTGGTTTCAGTCTGTCACACACAACTCGAACAGGGTGTGACTGAAGTCAGCAGCGAGCGACAGATCATGTTCCTGTGAGGTCACCCACTCCAATCGCCGAGATCAATTTTCTCATTTACTTCTTAACCCTGACAAATTTATGCGCTCTCCTTTTGGTTTACGACTCATGGGTTAAAGCATCATTTGGGATATTGTGAAGTCGGCTGTTAACTTTGGTATTTAGAAAAGAGCTGAACTTTAAGCTGAAAACAGAATAATTTGGTTATGCTTTTCCACAATCAGAGTGTAGGTTTTACTTTGAGACACAATAGCAAATAGCAAGTTTTTTCTGTCCATAAATACTATATTTATATAAACCTTTTAAATTTTTTTTAATATTGGTCATTAATAAAAATATACAATATTACTATAAATCTTTAATATAATTTTTGTTAGCGGTCAGTACTATATTTTTCATATAAAAATGCATTTTTCTTTAAACTTATTTCACAAGTTAATTTTGCTTATATGCAACACAATCTTCCAGGAATTCGTAACTATGTTGTGAGTGGTCCAATTTGTATGAGTTTGTGCAGACATGTTTCAGCACAGTTTGCTTTCTCGACAGTGAAAAGTTTTTTTTTTCAAATAATTCTACAATTAACATTGAACAAATTCCTACGAATTAGCCACCTCTTAAAAATAGTTAGGAATTCCTGTAAGATCAAGCTGATACTTTTGGCAAATCAGGTCATTGTCCCGACCAAACCATCACATATGAATCATAGATGTTTCAGTCCTATGTGAAACTACATCTGTAAAAAAAAGCTACACAAATATGTTACACTAATTTTAAAACGTGATTTTGTTAAAAACTTTTATGCTTATATGCTGTTTAATTCACATTAAAAAGTGAGGCCATGTTGTAAATCAAGTCATAGATAACATTCATCCACTGTCTGAACTTTAGTTTAAAAATGTAGTTAAATTTTTTTATCTCTCTAGTTGTTCCAAATCTGTGTTAAATTCTCTGTACAACTAAGGTAGGAATATATTTTGACGAATGCTTTTAACAAATCAAAACTTGGACCTCTAAACCAAACTATTCTTCAAAATATCTCCTTTTGTGTTGAACCGAAAAAGAAAATGACACTTATATTTGGCAGTGAATGGGGTCCAATAACTGTTTCGTTACAATCATTCTTCCAAATATCTTTCTCTTCTCCTTAGAACAAAACTCATCTGAAGATTTTTATTTTTATTTTGGGGTAAACTATCACTTGAAATGCTACCATTTCCTTATGCATATGTGTAACATCTACAAAGTATAAAGTATATATTTCCTTTCCTCTCCACAGGCCTCAGTAACATCATTGGCATGATCGTGTACATATCAGCCAATGCGGGGGATCCCTCAAAGAGCGACTCCAAGAAAAACAGCTACTCGTACGGCTGGAGTTTCTACTTTGGTGCTTTGTCCTTTATCATGGCCGAGATGGTGGGTGTGCTGGCCGTGCACATGTTCATTGACCGGCATCGAGAGTTGCGCGCAGGCGCGCGAGCTGCGGACTACCTGCAGGGCTCGGCCATCACGCGCATCCCCAGCTACCGGTACCGCTATCGACGCCGCTCCCGCTCCTCGTCCCGTTCTACGGACCCGTCGCACTCCCGCGACGCCTCACCAGTGGGCTTGAAAGGTTTCGGAGCTCTGCCTTCCACCGAGATCTCCATGTACACGCTCACCCGCGGGGGAGACACCCTTAAGACGGGTCACGGCACCCCCACCGCAACCTACAATTCCGAGAGGGACCACAACTTCCTGCAGGTCCACAACTGCATCCAGAAGGACCTAAAAGACTCATCCCACACTAACACAGCCAACCGACGTACCACCCCTGTATGAGGCACAACCTCCCCCCATACAGACAGCGGGGAGATGGGAACAGGGCTGAGGCGGCGATGAGGCCTGGAGTATTACAGATCAAACTTCATGTACCATGAGTTTTCATGACTAAGAAGAGAAGGGAGGATTTTTACTTTTCGATCAAAGATTACACATGTATGCATGATTTTGCCATTTGCCATTGACAAAATAAGTCTGGTTTTAAATGGAGAAGGTAATGCGAGGTTTCAGGAGAAGTGCAGACGGGTTCATTCAGCCTGTGACATGGGAGCTGTAGCTTGTGGTGCGGATTTGACATCTTTTTTGTTAAAAAAGCATTTCACTACTCATGTCGGTCCACACAGAACAACTAGCTACTGCTCCCTCATAGCGTTCTTCCCTTTCTAGCGTATTCATCATATTTATGTTCATTTGTTATTTGCATAAAAGCTGTGAACCTTTGCAGTAGGGTCTTCAGTAAGAAATAGCCCAGTCTGCAAACTCTTACAAAAGGTACAATATGTATACATATAGTATATGTATGTATGTATTAATTTTATAAATAAATTAACATAATAATCAAGACTTTTCTGAGGCAAAAAAACAAGAAAAGGAAACACGGTGTTGCTGGGTGATGATCTGTTGGAAGAAACGCGTGTCCTTGCGTGACCGTGGACGATGGATGACATCACAAGAGGATCTTGGCTGCAAAGCTGCTGTGACAAAAGACTGAGATGTTGAACCTTAGACAAAATTCTATTCTTTTAAAGAACCTTCTCATCTTTTTCTCAGTCCCTGTTTGCTTCCTTTTGTTTTCCTCTCACGTTCGGTCGTCATAGGAGCGAGAAAAACGATGCGTATGCCGAACCCCTTCACTGCGGCAAGCAACGAAAGGGGTCAGAGTTCACTAAAAGACTCCAGAAACGACTGCCAAGACGAAAATAAAGGAAGGAGGAGGGAAGGAGGGAAAGAAGAGGATGCAGAACTCTAAATAAATACTTGCAAGAAAGCAAGCAACAAATAAAAGTACGAAATATTACGAGAAACGAAGCTAAGTGACTCACGAATACAAAGATTAAATGCATGCTATAAATTTACAGCAATCCTGCTCTTGAAACTTAAGTTTTAAAGGATAATGATAATTATAAAGGGAAAAGCGATGTTAAAAAAGTTAAATATTAATGTTTCTGTGTACTCTTTTTGTTTTTTTAAATAGTATTATTATTATTATAATTATTCATTATAATAACATACTTTGGTGATAAACCAAACAAATTACAACAGAACTGCTTTTTTATTTCTGAGTTATTTCTTTGTATGTACATGTATTTCTTTCATTCGTTTTTGTTTCTCAGAATCACACGCCTTAGTCATTTCGTTGGATTCATTTTAACGTGTCGTTTTATTTGAAATGAAATCTAAAGGTGCCAAAACAAAATGATCCTAAACTTGGATGCATCAAGTCCTGATGAATAAAAAGACAAACCCAAGGGGGAACAAACTCGCTGCTTCTCTGTGTTTATACATGGCTCAAAACCTAACGTACCTAACGCGGTTTTAAGCATCATTTAAACCGGCGGAACGGCAGGCAGTGTTGTGAGCGAGCATGAGGCTTTCCAGATGAGTCAGACATGAGTAAGTAACAGTAGGGAAGCAAAGTAACTGGCCACGTAATTACTCATCTGTTCCAGGCTAATCTATATGTGGGAAACAGTCTCTTAAGAATGTAATATATCCATTGCGGTAGTCATGTGGACTCGTGTGTGAATGTCATTATTTACACACTATTATGTCATTTGATAGTCTTCTGTGGAATTCAAAGTGTTGTTCTGTTTTGAAGTGATTAGAATGAATGAGGACTGAACCTTTTAAGATTTTAAGAGCCAGGTTAAGAAGGTGACATAAGTGATATTCTTTGCCTTTCTTGAAAATATAAAATAGCTTTCTGACCCCTAAGCTGTTATTCCCTGACCAGAACTTGAAATAAAGCAGTCAGATTTGTAAATATAACATTTTGTTTTTTATGAATTGGAAAGAGATTCATTTATATTTTTTATTCTAAAATACAGTTTGGTTAATCTTTAACCTTACCCCTGAGGTAAGGGGTTAGTACTGCGATGTGTCTCACATAACATTTCCCTAAGATTTTTGCATAATTTATGTTTTTGTTCCTAAAATGTTTTTCAGGTCCAACAAAGTATTTTTACCAATGTTTCATTTGGCAAAATTCAAGACCCAAGATAATATATTTAATTAGTGAAATTAGCTTCTTGCATCTTTTAGTCGCCCCCTTGTCATTTCCGACTTTCTTTCTACCACAGAACACAAAAGAAGATATTTTGAAGAATGTTTATAGCTGGCACCGATTCACTTGCATTGGTTTTATGTCCATGGAACAGATGTGAATTCGTGACAATACTGTTTCCACTCTCTAAAATCTCTTCTTTTGTATTCTCACGGAAATCTATAGCACTAATTCAGAAGACCCGTACAGTTCCATTTTTTTTCTTCTATTTTTTACAGGAAAAAAAATCATGCCAGTTTGACGAAACATCATGGTAAGCTGTTCTTTTACCATGTTTCACTTTAATACAACGCACTTGCAGGTTCCACAAGAGTCAAGCCAAATAGGTGAAAAAGCAAGAACATGTAGTGGAATATATGTGCAATGTTTTGAGAAACAATACACAGGTTTGTAATAAAACCCTACCACTCCACGCTTCAAGCTTTCTCCTACAAACGGCATCTTAAAAGCTTTGCATTCATGATTCAATGCCCTTGCAGGTTTTTCTTCTAAGATGCATGTAACAGGTACCAAGATGTGTGTGTGGGAAAGAATTGCTTCAGAGCAGCTGAAGACTGGTTTTATTTCCAGAATTACTTCTTTAACTAAGCACATATTCATGCTTAATCTGAGAATGTGCCAATCAAGACAACAAGCTATATTGTGAGAAATGAATCTTGGAGTCTCTGCGGTAATACAGGAGAAATATTTCTGACGCATATTAAATTCATGCCGCCTTATATGAATCATCTATAGGCGACAGCCATTTTGTGAGTCTTCCCTCGACAGAGAAAGCCAAGCGTGTAAGAAATTACAACAGCAAACAAGCAGTGTTTTATGCATTTTGTCCATTCCTCTGAATTAAAATGCTTCCCTCGTTCTCCCACTCTCTATATTCACTCATCCATCTCCCTCCATCTTGTTTGGCCAACATGCTTTACCTTAATTTGCCTCCCCTGCACTATCTCTCATTTTTCTACCTCTGTGAATTATCTACTTGCATACTACACCCCCTCCCCCATCCCTCCATCCATTGCCCTTGCTTCTTTCTTCTCTCTTTCTCTTACACATTTATCACTCGCTCTGTCCCTTTCCTCCTCCATCACATTCTGACATCTTGCGCATCAACTTTTCCATTCGTCTCATTTCTCTTCCCGGCAAATCAAATTCCCTCTTTCTCCTCATTACAATATTGTGGAAAAAAGCAAAAAAGAAAAGAAAATCAACAGATTTAAACAGACAAATCAATCATCCGGTAATAGCCTCTTCGTTCCCAAGATCAAGATTAGCAACTGATTAATGAACACTCTCACTCTTCAGTTTCTCCTAAATGAGTCGCTGTCTCTTAGTCTGTGGGCTGGCAGTACACAGTGAACTGTTTTTTGTCCTATACTTTATAAAGGAATGTCGAATATTTAAATGTATTTAAAAGTGTCTGTTTATGTATATTTACATTCGCCGGAAGAAATATGAGAGACCCTTTTAAAACACTACATAACAATTATTTTGTATTCCATACTAAAATATAGGGTTTTTTTGCATTAATTTTCATATGCAGTGTTTACAGATCTTGACCATGTGTGAACAGGGCACAAACTTATTGTTACATAAATGTTTTACATAGCCATATACAACCGTGAAACTTGTGTTTTTCTGTCATTGCCAGATAACAGGCATCAATGAAGTATGTGAGTCTGCGTGAAGATATTGGACAGTGTTGTGGCACCAACAAAGTATATTTCTTTATATTTCTTATTAACTTAATCATTGTGTTGTTGCCTTAAGCAAAGAACAATATTGAAACATGTCAGCCATCCCTATCCTATCAGCTGTGAACAAGGCTTTGAAGTTCTTTTTACAAACTATAAGTAAGAGTTCACAACTACCTTACAATATGAAAATGTGTACAAGACATTAAGACAAAAACATAATACATTTTAGTAACCAATGACAGTATCAGGTGAAATAAATGATTTTTGTAAGAATTGTGCAGTATTTCTTCATGTGTGTTGTGTCTTATGGTGAGCATAACAAAATTCCATTTTAATTTTATATTAAAAAAATAAATATAAAAGTGATAGTTTGCGCCAAAACCGTTTGCGCAAAAAACAACAGTTTTCGGTTACCCCAGATTTCCTTAGAAGGAAACATGGCGGTCAAAGGTACCCAACATTTTATTAATACGATACTTTGTTCTTTAAAGCATCGTTTTTTGTGTTCAAAATATTTTTTCCTATTATGGTAGTTAATTGTAACCAATATTTTGCTCTTTGTTCGTTAGAGCAAAGGCATTATTCAGATTTTACAGTAAAAATGTAAAGAAATTTTTTTTTTGCATGAAATATTCCATTAAATATAACAGATCAATGAATATATTATTAACAGTTTGTTTCTTAAATTTTTGCAGGTCCACCATAGGACACATATTGAGTATTTGACCAGTACCCACATATAAATGTATATATTCATAAATATGTATCTCTAATGTACAAACCATTTCCGCCTCTAGTTATAGATAGTTATATTTGTTCAAACTGAATTCTCTAGCAAATGTTTAGCCAACAACTATCTGTCTGTCTGTTACAATTAACCCCAACCTAGGGGTGAGTTGTAATGTTTTCATACCTGTCATTATTGTTGTTTCAAACGAACTATAAGTTCTTATATGTAGTAGAAATGTACAGGTTGTGTAAAAATACAAATTAATCAAGTGATTGAGCTATGACCAAAAGTTGCTTGTTTGTGCCCTGCTTTCTCCTACTACAAAGAAAACAACTTCATATTCATGTTAAAGCACAATAATCTTTTTACATGCATTTAAGGGTGACTATATATTATAGAATAAGCCGGATCTTTTTATTTATTTCATGCATCATTGCATTTCCTCCGTCTTTCGCATTGCTGCTGGGTGACTTTCCATCATTCTTGAAGTAATTCAACAGACCCTGGACTGAAAATGCCACAATACATACAAAATTGCAAATTGAAGTCAAAACTATAGTGGAATCTCAATTCATCCAAGGGATGTCTACAAGCACCTGTGAGATGTTAGATGATTTTTACTTATATGCTAAAATTGTCTCAACAAAAATCATTCTGATCTACTCAAAGAAACAACCCAAGCAGAAATCTGAGTGTGTGTGGTTTTCAGGAGTTTTGTACGGATGCTGGCGCCGTGGCTGAGGGCGTACAGCGAGACCTACATTCCCTTCTCCAACCTTTCTCTTCAGTGGCCTTGAGGCACGAACTGTCAACTCTGAAATCGAGTACTGTCTGTGTGTCTTTTTCGCTCTACAGCCCAAATTTTTATACAATTCCCTTTTCCATCAGTCCTCTCTTTCTCTCTATCTCTCTCTCTCATTCCCAGCTCTTATCCAGAGTGTCAATATCTGCATCTTGCTGTGAGACATGATGTTAGGTATTAGCCCCTCGCTGTGTACCTGTCAGTGGCTGACTGTCTACCTGTCTCTAGCCTTCTTCTTCTTGCTACACCTCCATTTGACACCTCACACTTTCTCTTCTCACCCTCCATTCCTATTTCCTGTCACTCTGTGAGGCTATGTTAGTAATGGATACATTTATGCATTTGGCAGACACTTTTATATAGTGACTTACAGCGCAACAAAATACACAGAATATACTGTAATCCAGTATGTTCCAGTAAGCGGTGAGTATTAAAAAACCAAAGTATCAGTCATTTTGACCGTTCTAGATGGATGATGCATCAAGTCTAGACTTTTCATGTCCGTATGCATGAATACTAACTTACTAAATATGTATATTCCGAACATATATCGCACTTTGCCAAAATAATTATCATCTTATAGTCAGGCCGTATCATCTGTTTCTATGCACTCATAAAAATTGCATACGGTTCATGGCAGACGTACTACAAACCGCAGTTACATTAATAGTAGTAGGCCAAAACCAAACATAGAATATGTCTATACACCAGCATCTGTTTCTATTCTATCTCTCTTGCTCTCTCTCTCTCGTCCTATTGTGGTGATACAGCATGCCTTGTGTGTCTCTCTGCAGTCCTGTGTGATCAGTGTGGAGAGTGAGCTAAGACATAGCGGAACACAGAGAGAGTGAGACAGTATGAGATTGATATATGGGAGACCCATGGAACATGCTGCCCCCTTCTGGCTAGGAATACTTCATATTCTTGCACTTCTTTCGGTCTCCTGCAATGACCATGACTTAATTAAGCCCAGATCATAGAAGCAAACTTTTCATTTATCATCGATTAATACAGCTTGACACAATGCATACTCTGATATGAACACATCCAATAGGAAGTTTATGGATATCAGATCTTTTAAATCTAGATTTGAGGTTGCCATTAATGAAAGTGTAAAGGAATGTTTTAGAAAGAAGGGATTGGCGAAGGGATGGTTTTATATATTCACAACAAACGCTATTTTTGTATTATCGTTATCGGTCCAAAGATAAAATTAAGTCGATATCCTTTCGGCAGATAAATTAGTTATTATTTCTGCTGCCTGAAACACTTTTCATGCTTGCTACTGGCCACTGGGGATTTAATCGTTTTTTTTTCGTTTATTTAATCGATTTGCTTTATTAGTGTTTTATTTTTTCTCAAGCAATATATTTTTTGCAAAAAAGTTGGCCGTACAAAATGTATACTAACTATAGTTCAGAGATCAGTTCAAACTTTTCTGAAGTTTTTAAAATAAAATCAGTTGTTCACAATATGTGATTCCCTTTTGTCTCATGCTTAGAATAAAAAAATTATCGGCCAATATATCCGATATCGGCCTCCAAATATAAAAGAGTTATTGGTAATCGTTATCGGCCTAAATTTCCATATCGGTGCATCCCTATTAAAAGATATAATTAACATGTTCATTATTACAATTTCTGTTTTTGATCAGGTTGATTCTCTTTTTGCCTTTACAAACAAATCTAAAAATCAACAGATAATATACAATGCTTTTGAAAGCGGATGGATGGCACCTGTCAGCACCATTTCTGAAGTCTTAGTTCCGCCCAAAAATGTAAAATCGTGAACCAAAGTAAGATATTTTAAAGGAAGTTGTAAACCAAAGAGCAGTGGCACCCATTTACTTACTATTATACAGATACTATCTAATCCTGTGAATGTGAGCCAGCTTTTAACATTCTTCAAAATATCCACTTTTGTGTTGTAGGGACGAAAAAGTTTCAAATGACAAAAGGGTGAATAAATGACGACACTTCCTATGACAAGTTTAAATTTTTTTATTACTTTAAATTACTTATTTTGTTAATACAGTTATTGGAAAGTGGTAAAATGAGACACATCCTCTGTTTGCTTATTTAATTGCTGGATGTGAAAGTTAAGGCAGCTGACTTGTGAACTTGAAATCAGATTTTGCAGTTTGTAAAAAATTAAAGTTTGAATCAGTTTAGAATACTTTAAAATCTGCAACACCAGAAGTCGTAAAAGCGAAAAACAAAGCATAAACTTTACAGGAAACAGCACCAACAGCTTTTTATGATGCCGTTTAATTTTGTTTTAACATAAAACACAAATGGGAGGCAAGTAAACATCTGATTCTATGATTTAAATATCTAAGATCACCTCTGCTGGACTTTCAGAACATGCTCAACTATACAATAGTATGTTTCATATATCAGTAATATTAGATTCACCGTATTTAATTTATACTTTGTTTGGATTATAAAAATCTCACCTATGTTTGTTGTCTTGATCAAGCTGAGGAGTTCTGTCCGAGTTGTGACCCAATGCCTTTCCATAACATCAGTCACATTGAGAACATAGCGATAATCACGTGTTGTAAACAGAGAATTCTGCAAAAAAAATTTATTTAATATGATGTGATAATGACTGCCTGACAAATAGAAACAACAAATAATTGCAATAATCCAGATTAAATATTTAAAACTCAAACAGACGCGACTGCACAAGACCTGATTCGCTTACAACGCTGACTTGTGATTGGCTGAAAGAACTCGGATTGAGGAAATTTCCCGCCTCGGACAAAAAAACGTCTGGATTTTTTTTTAAGTTTAAGCATCATTGAAAGATAAGAGTTACAACTAACTTAGAAACTTAAAAACATTATAATTATTTAGAAACGTTAAAAATGCGCAGTGCCATTGTTTCCGAGTTGATCTAGGAAATATCTTTACTCCGAGTTGTCTGGAACGCAATACAGAGTGAGGGTTGCCAGATATTTGTATTTGTACGTAATTTTGAAACATACAAGAATTAACCTGATAACAGATGATAATTTATGACACTTGAAATACTGGTCAGGCTTTTGAAAACTATAAGTGTTTTTAGGTAAAAGTGTATAAAATGTACTGTAAAATATACTGTATTAAAATAATTGGTTAATTGATGCATATAGTCAATTGACGAAGCCTCTAAAATCCAATAAGGTACGACTAGTAGTTTATATATTGTGGTAATATTCAGGTCGATTTTTTTTATATTAGAATTTTTGAGCTTCAACCACAATTCTTGGGGATTTCCAATCTGGCAACACTGGTCATAGCACATGTGCAACCCTTTGGCAATGGGCAGAAGCCCAAACAGCAAAGGTAGGTCTTGAACTGTGCTGAAGATCTGGAAAACATCTGGTGTGTAAAATCATCTACTAAAACCACTTATAGTTGTATTACCTTGTCATGGTTTTATTTTTGTACAAGTGTGTTTTTGTCGCATTAATCACTTTTTATATTTATCTGCTCATTCCTGACCAGGGAAACTATATCCATTGCTCAGGCCAGTGATATTCAAGGCCTTGGTGGGATGTTTTGCGTCCTCTAGTGTTTAGTTGTGATCTGTGGGCGTCTCTTCTGCTCAAGAGTCTGCTGATGCTGTTGCTGTGTCCATAGGAACCAACTCAGAATACAGATTCCACAGTGCAGTACTTGTGCATTAGAGCTGCAGTCACGCACACTAGCCAAAGACTGTCTGGAACATCTATATTGTCCTTTTATTCCAAACAATCTAAATTATTATCTGCCATTTTTGCAGAAAATAAATCCTACCCCTTATAGAACACATACATCTAGCAGACGTCTATTTGATTTTCATCAGCTAGACACCTGGAAGTATTGTTTGCTCATCTGAAATACATCTGTGAAACATCTACTGTCATATGTCAAAGACATCTAGATGTCTCAAAGATGTTTGCGTTAAGGATGGATGTCAAGACATTTAACAGATATACCTGTGCTATCTGGGAAAATAAGATGGGTAAAATGGAAACGACAAACGGTACTACATGTATTAATACCATGATTTCCAATATTGTAGTCAACCAACGTATGGGGAATCTGTTGGCATCTTACTTTAAGCAGCATGTTTGAAGAGAATAAACAGTGTGATGTAGAGGAAAGTCAGGACATGATAGAAGGTTGAAGAGAAGGGGTAATAACTGTATGCCCTTCTAGAGCTTCTTATGTAAGTGCACAATGCTGAGAGGGGACCAATGCAGTAATCTCTCTGACTTGCCCCATGGCCACTACCCAGCTTTGGCTCTTTCATCTCCCACTTTCTCCTTTTTGCTACACACTCCATCATTATTGTGTCCCCCCGGAGGAATACGTGTCTGCTCATCGTCACCCTGATGGTATGGATCTTATAATTCCAAAGCATTACTCTTCTTTCTCCCTTCTTTTCTGCTCTCAGAGGGTGGAGTTATAGCAGTCCAAGTTTAAGCCTCTGCCTTTCAATAAGCAACAAAATGTGATAACACTAAGCTCATCAAAACCAAACGAGTCATCTTTGATAAAGCCTCATACACTTTGCTGGATAGGTTCTCATCAGGATTGCCAAATATATACAAGGCATACTAAATACTGTTCAGATGTGGTCTAAATAGCATCTGATGAGGATCCAATTCATATTACGCTCTGACATGATGAGAAGAATTTTTGCAACAAGTTGGCTTAATGAGGCAAATTCCCTTTGTAAACAAAAGCAACGTTCCACACTAGATAACCCATAATGCTGGAATAATTTGGTGCCACCCTTCATACAAGTTTTCTGGCCACATCTCAAGAGCCTGTAACTCTTAAAAGAAATTGCCTTTATAACCAGTATAATGAAAACTAGAACTATGACAGCAGTGGTAGTATACGGTCAATTCTCATCTAACAGTGATGTAATAGTGCAAATGGAGGCCAGAGGGAGAACCAGCTGTTTGACACAACTGTACATCTTTTTAGTTTAGACATTAGCTGGAAAGAGAAACACCAGTTATAAATCCAAGCCCCCTAGTTTTACACTTACATGCAATGGTTTTTCACATTAGAATGAAACTGCATTTTATTTCACAACACAAGCACAAATAAAACTAACCAATTATATTGCATACCACAAAACCTTTCATTAAAGCCTGATGAACAAGCTTAAGCTCATTCCAGATAAACTTTTGTCCTCTAGAGAAACCTTGTGAACGTACAATACTAATTAAGGTATATACAGCATTCATTATCGACCAAGCACCTCAAGGCTGGGAATTTTACACAGTCAGCAGGATACACAAGGCTGCCATTGATTTCCTTCCTCCTATGCTGCATTGCCTTCAAAGATAAACCTTTCCCAGAGGTCAACCTCAAAGTTATACATATCTTTGAACATGCACATTTAAATAACTTGTAAAAGAGCATTTGCAAAAACGCTTGAAATGTTGGCAAAAATTCTTAGGTTGTAAAATACCAGCACAAATTGTACTATAGGCAACAAATTGTTAAAAGCCTAAATTAATTTCCAAAACAATGTAGAAAAACAGGAAAGGTGTTTTAATATTTTTATTAAACAACTCTGTAGTACAGCACAACACCACCACAGACAGAAGGGGCATAGCAATCTTATGCAATTTCCTCCTTGGCGAGACGATCTTTCTTGAGGGGTCCCTGTAAAAAAGAAAAAGATCTATTAACAACTGCAGTCATTTCTGGGGAAGAAATCCCTGCTTGTCAATTTTTAGGTGATGTAACTAGTTTTATGTCATCAGAGAGTGAACAGGGAGAAAGCACAGATTAGGGCACTACTCCCCTGCCTCACTGTGTTTTAATTTTGCACTGGAATGGAACCCAAATCTCAGACTGATGGACTGAAACAGGTTACGAACAGTGCAGCAGAGGAACATATCTACATTTACAATGCACTGCACAATTATAAGCAATGGAGTTGCTTGACATCAGCTTAACACTAGATGGCCAAATTTTTTACATTAAGACTTGAAAAGAAAAAAAAACTCCATTAGTGAAAAATTATCTTGAGAATAAAGACAGGGTGAATGCAACAATTTTTTTATAAACATACCATGAAATTTTTCTTCTCCTCGATGGTCTGGAACCGACCATGGCCAAATTTGGAGGTGGTGTCGATGAATTTGAGGTCGATCTTCTCCAGGGCACGACGGCTGGACTGAACCAGAAGAGATTTGCGCAGTGTCAAAACCCTCTTCTTGGTTCCAACAGTGCAGCCTTTCAGCATCAGGAAGTCATTGGTCACCTCACCATAATGCACAAAGCCACCCTAAAAACAAACAGAGTCAGTTTGTAAATACAACTTTAGTTGATTATTTTTAGTCAACAAATTGTATACTCACCAGAGGGTTGATACTCTTGTTAGACAGATCATAATCAGTAGAGGCGTTGTTTTTAACCACTTTGCCATCCTTTGTATGATAGCCTGTACCAATCTTGTAGATCTAAGATCAAAGCATGAGAATCAAGTCAAAAAAAAAAAAAAAAAACACAAGGAAAGCAATTAATTTAATGTCTCACCTTCTTGTTGAGTTCAGTACGGTGGTGGTAGCCCTTCTGACCAGCACGGGCAACAGAGAAGGCAACACGGGCAGGATGCCAGGCTCCGATACAGGCCACCTTACGTAGACCACGATGAGTCTTGCGGGGCAACTTCTTTGTGTGCCAACGACTGGTCACACCTACAAGAAAAAAAATTCTGATGATCAGAGCCCTCACACAAGTTGTTTTCATGACAATCTCTACAGCAGGTGTGCTGTCAGAAGGAAGGCAGCATGGAGATTTCCTCATGAATTTCGGGCGCCATGCCTGACGCGAATAATCCCATGTTTTTCATCATTACAAGCACCACGTTTATCAAGCATCATTACTAGACAGCCACTCACCCTTGTATCCATGACCCTTTGTAACACCGATAACATCAATCATCTCATCCTGAGAGAAGACGTTGGCGATGGGAACAGCCTGCTCAAGCTTCTCTCTTGCCCAGTCAACCTTATCAGCAATGGAGCCGCCATTAAGCTGAATCTCCATCAGATGGGACTTCTTTTGTCGGTGGGGAAGCAGGCGCATCTACTTACAAAAGAGAAGGTTGAGCAAAAGCACCAGAGGACAAAGACACTTACAGATCAGACTCTCGGCTCACCTGTGTGTGGGCAACGATGCGAATGACCTGGCAGTATTTCTTCATTGAAGCAAAGTCTTTCTCCAGCTGCTTCTTGCCGTCTTCATCTTGCCACCTCTTGCAATACTTGGTAAAAGCCTTCTTCTTAGACTTGTACCTGTAGATGGTAGGAGGGGCAGGGGAAGCACAAAAAAGGTTGGCTCAGTTCCTTCATAACCTAAAAGGCCATTGGAAGGAAACTGGGCATGGCTGGTCACCCCTCCTTACAGGATATGGTGGGTATTTTCAGCACTAGGTTTTTTCGGCTCATGGCACGGTTTCTAAGGAGCCCTTTCCACCGGCCAGAGGAGCCCGGAGCTCATCAGGGCACGAGGCACCTGAGCGGAGCTGCACCACACCGAAATGTTAGATTGGCTCAGAAAAATATGAATGTTTACTCTGGCCAGCTCCAATATGTGTACCAAAAACTTATTTAATTTGAAGTTAGCCTTACCAGTTTTTGTAGAAGCGACGTTTGCACTCATCACTCATATGCTCAGCAAAGACGGTCTTGAAGGAGCGCAGACCACGCGGAGTCATGACGTACCCAACAACACCGACAACAATCATGGGTGGAGTCTCCACAACAGTTACAGCCTCGACCACCTCCTTTTTGTTGACCTCTGATAACAAGAAATGGTTCCATAAAAAAAAAAAAATCTAAATTGGAATGGTTCATCAAACACAAACCGAAATCTGTCATTTGTTCAAAATACAGATGCTTTAGAAAGAACGTTTAGAGGCAAACAGATCTTAGACCACATTGTCTACCATTGTAAGAAATGCTTGATATGGTCAAGTACCATTGCACATCTAGCTACTCTATTAAAATCCCAACTAAAAATCCTACAATGATAGTCAGTGAGGCCATAAACCCATCCAAGGGTTCAAATCATATTTAACTTAACGGTTTATTTTAGGGTGAACTATCCATTAAAGACGAAATATTGAGGTTATCAAGCTGCTCTCAGTACTCGACATTCAGCAGGGGCTTTAAGCCCAAATATGTCCGCCCGTCGAGATTATCATCACTGGCAGACACAAACACCCAGTACAACTGAAATCAGAGCAGTTCTTCCAGTAAAATGGACTCACTTGAGCCAGGTCTGTCAACCTCACGGACAATGTGGGTCATTCCAGCCTTGTAGCCCAGGAAGGCGGTCAGGTGAACAGGTTTGCTGGCATCATCCTTGGGGAAACTCTTCACCTTGCCACGATGGCGACGGCTCCTCTTGCGGGGCAGGAAGCCCAGAGATCCGTGACGTGGGGCCGAAAATTTACGGTGAGACTAAAAACACAAATGAATCAGGGTTACAATTCTGGTAAACTAACAATTACACATGTCTAAAACAAAACTTAATTGCGAGCTGCCATATTAAACTTAACTGTGTGCAGCATGCGTGACGTCAGCTAAAGTTAGGGCCTACACACTCATATGAGGATACTACATTAACTCAATGCAGTATATATTTCAAGATAACTCACATTCGATTATTCTTTATAAACATTTGCACGTTTATGAATATTAACGAAACGTACTGAAAGCGCTTTTAAAAATCAAGTGTTCAATGCTAACCCGCTAGCTGTCATATGGGTAATCATACACGTGTAAATTACACTAAAACGTAACATACCCAAATAATAGTTACAGATATGCGTTCTTTAAATCGTTCGAGATATTTTGTGCTTAAGTATTCGTGTTAAATTAAAAGGATGGCTTTGATTGAAGTCAGATTTCAGTACTCACCATTTCGTCCCTTGACCGGTTGAAAGAGAGCGACGGAGAGGCGGCGCTTCTTTTTATAGCAAGCCACGCGCCTGTACGTCTTGCGTCATCACGTACGCGACACGCTCTTGAGCGATACGTCCTCGTGTTCCTCGTGTGTCGCCCCCCATGGTTACAACCTTTACTTTGAGATGTTAAAATCCCATCAAATAATTTTTTTCTCAATTAAACCACGTTAAATGTCAAACATATTTATAGTTTAAACATAATCAACACGACAGATTTTAATCCTTAAAATTAAAAATGCATGAAAACAATTCTTGATAAGGTTTTTACATTTTTTTCAAGTGATAGTTTATCTTTAAATGAAAATAGTGTCTTAATTCACTCTCCCTGTTGTCATTTCAATCATGTATTATTTTTTCCACAGGACACAAAAGCAGATATTTTGAAGAATGTCGGTCACTAAACAGCAGTGGAATCTATTCAGTTTTATTGTAGGAACATTAAATCAATGCATGTGAATGGGCAACACCCTAATAGACAGCACACATACATCTGGCAGACATCTTTATTTTCTATCTGCAAGACGTTGTTTTCTGAATCTGCAAGACATTTCTGAGACATCTGCAGTCAGATTTCATAAAGACCTCTAGAAGATGTCTGTAAGATGTTTAGAATTTACAATAGATTAACAACAGGTCTTTCTAAGATGTAATTGTTTCAGCAAATATCCGGATCTTAAGCAGACATTTAATATTAGTGACACGGCTATCTGTGCAGTTTCCAAGATTTCTCAAAATACCTTCTTATGTGTTCTGCGGAAAAGGCACATTGGTCATACAACTATCACTTTAACATTATTAAATGCATTTACTAACAATGACTGACACTTCTTTAGCCTTCATTAACCTTAGTTCATGTTACATTAGGATTAACAACATATTGTATTGTGCACTGCTTATTCAGGTTAGCAAATGCATTAATTAATGTTAACACATATAACCTTATTGTAGTGTTTGCAAACCATTTTCTAATTGTTTTATAACTGTTGTTAAAGTTCTGTTCTGTGGGACAGTTGAATGCAGTCTTTATTTTGTATGATGTTAAACTGAAAAGTATAGAGCGTGGATTAATGGCAGGCATGCATCCGGCTTATAAAATGTTTATTCTTTTCATTCAAGTGTGTTTAAACAAAATTTCAAAGAACATATAAAACAAAAGGTCACACAAATTCCATTCAATGACATAAAACAAACTAAATGCAACTAACGAGTTCCCAAGCTTAATTGGCACTGCTACACAACCTTAAGAATAAACATTCCACTGGTTTTACAGTGCTGTCCCAAGTGCTGTCATGGGCACATTCAATTATTTATCATGTGCGTTCTCTCACATTAACTTTTAAATTAAATGAATGACTTAAACATGTGCTTGAAGTATAGTATATGAATGCATAAATATATACACAAACTTTTTTCTAAATCCAGCCTTAAGAATGATAAGTGTTTAATAGGTATTTTATTACATTGTGTGAGAACTGTCATGTACAACATTAGATTAACAAATAACTGTTCTTATCTAGAACAGTGCATTACATTCTGAATGTAGTCCACCCTGAACCTGAAGAAAAATTATTTATCATGACTTGCTGAATAGGAGGCTTCCTAAATATAAACAGCAGAGGGCATCACAGTATCTTTAATAAAAGGAACACATGCATGCAGACATATCCTGGATGCAACATCCAATCGGCAGCCATTTCAGTAAATGGGGATGTTCAGGAGGTAGTAGTCCGGCAAGCATGCTTTGGTTTTATTCCCGTTTAAGGCATTAGAGGGTTGTAGGGAACATTGTGCATGAATCACTGCATCATAACAAAAAGCTTAAGACTCAGATACAAGGTATCATTTAAAGTCTCAGAGCTTGTGATTCCATTAACCAGTCTTTAGCTGACATTGCAGGAATATAGTCATCACCATTTGCAGTAGATAAACAGCCATGTTAAAAAGGAGGAGTCTCTCTTTTGCTAAAAAAAAAAAAAAAAAAAAGAGTCAGCTTTTTCTCAATGTGAAGCTTCAGCTTGTTTGGTCCCGAGTTTGGAAAGGGTTAACGAAAAATAGCAGGTCCTCCTGCCCACTTTAGAGTGCACGCTTTGCCCGATCCAGATTGCGCTTTTGAAAGAAAGTCTTCCCAAACTCGTAAGTGCTGATCATGACAGCACATGCAGGAGCAACTTTGATCACTCTTGGAAGAAAGCCTGGAAAATGCAAACATGTTTTCTTGTTGGAACATCTTTAACAGGTCTAACAAACGACAACACCCAAAACGTACAAAATTGGATGAGAAAACAATAATAATAATGGAAAAACACTCTTCCACTTGATCCAGTGGTTAATAAGACCCACGCTACTGTAAATAGACAAGTTATACAACTACTATTTGAAGTCAATGATACTGAAATACTAAACTTTACCTGCAAACAATCCCCTGTATCCCATGTCCACCCAAATATTTTTCAGTATGTTCCATGTGGAGGATGGTTTCTTCATAGGCACTCCTGTAAAATTTCGAAAAAGGATCATAAAATTTTGTGCCTTATATAACTACAATCCTATTGTTCATCAAAGTGATCACACAATTACATTACGAGGTTTCTTGACATCCAGGTTAGATTACATCACTCTCTCTGTCTACTGACATAACCACCCCACAGGTAACACTATACACAATACCTTCGCGAGCATCCATTTCTCCAAGCTGGATCTGTCTTCGTGTTTTTACCACATCGAACGGCAGGGTGAGAATTGCAGCGATCTGTGTCAGAAATAAAATAATTATATTTGAATAAGAGGAAGGCCACTGCTTTCATTTAATTGTGAATGCATTATTTCTTATATATTACGTCTATATTAATACAAAGATCAGGCAAATGATATATATCCCTAATTAATTGGATCATTACTGAAAAATAAATATATTTATGCCACACATCGACTATGTTGATGTTTTTTTAGTATGTAAATAAACATAATTAGATTTCAATGGAGCTTTTAAAGGATTGTTTTTCCATGTCTTATTTACATCTGGGACAAATGTCAGCCCAGCATTTGTCCACAAATAAATTTGTCTCATTGTCATTTATGTAAACCAGATAAGATAAAATCTCCTTGTTCACCTGTGCTGCAGTTTGCCAATCTCATGGTTTCATCTTTCCTTTACATATAGACTAACTGAAGCTACTGAAGGGGATAGTTCACACCAAAATCAGTTATTCCAAATCTCTAAATTACAATTTCTTTTTATTCCAGATGAACACAGACAAAGATATTAGTTAGAACGCATAAACCAACTAGTTCTTAAATCCTATTGATTACAATAGAAAAAAATATTTTATTTTATTTTTGATTGGTTGAAAAGATATTTTAGATATTTAGATATAATAGATATTTTCAAATTTAGGGCATCAAAAAAGTACTAGGTTACTTTTGACTTGCATTGAATTCAGCCTTTAATGGTGGTCAATGGTAACCAAACCCTGCTTGGTTAAAGGCATTCTTCCAAATAACAGTCTGTGTTTGGGTAAAAATGGTAAAAAAAATTTGGGGTGAACCATCCCCTTTAACATTGCTAAAAGTGTCTATATCGGTTTTAGTATTATTAGAATTTAAATGTAAGTTAATCCGACAGCATCTAGCAGGTGACGAATTGCAACCAACAGGTCAGTTAGCCGTAGGACAAAGACGTTGTCACGTTTTTATATCTTTTTCAAGGAAGAAAACATATTTAGGAGGAGTTTGTCTGTTACTATCAGGGTTACTTTAGAAAAATGGCAGTTAATTCCAAGAGGATCTATGCTTTACAATAAAAATAGCTTGTTGCAAGGAAACAAAATAGTTCATTATGTGATTATCTTATTTTGTAGTTGGATTTTGTTTTAAATATCAATTGGTAATAAATAAACCTAAAGAACAGTCAGAATAAAAATCAAGATACACCGGAATACGGTGCACCACAAACAAAATAAACTGATCTTGGGGGGGTAGGATAAGCATATTGACCTTTGGGCAAGAGATTAAATGCTTATTCTAGCAGCAGTGAATAGTAGTTAATGGGCCTATAAAAACGTACAATCCCTCTGAGCTCCATTTAGCAGTTTTTTATACAAGCAAATGTTTTGTCTATATTGTCCCTCAGAGTACACTTACCGCACCAGAGATGGCCCCTGCTGTAAAACTGATGCTGAAAGAGGCCTGTGGCACCATGTATTTCTCACACAGCTGTGCCTTCACCTGCTCGTAGTTATACCAGTATAATGCTAATTACAAAAAAAAATATGTTTTATTAAATCTGTGCATCAAAACAAAGAAAGACAAAGTAAACAGCACTGACCAGAGAAGGGAACGTCTCGCAGAATAGTGGGTCCCCAGCCTCTCCAAAGAGACAGCCAGCCACCCTGAGCTACAGCTGAGCGGATACATACCACCAGCTCACTGTAGGGAAGTCTGCGAGACTGCATCTTAGTCCGAACTAACTCCAAAGGAGTAATCACGGACACTGCTCCCACTAAACGCCAAAAACACATACACCATAAGTTGTTCAGTCTATTTTCGGGTTTAACATTACAGGTAAACACATGAAAATAATGACACAGAAAAACGAGTGTCTACTCACATCTGGCTAGCCCTCCAGCAATGAGAGGGACATGGTCTCCCTGATAACCCATGCCGTAACGCAGCAAATCTCTCAGCTGGTCGTAACAGGTGAAGTAAATGATGGTGGCAGGAACCGCCATCATACTTCATAAACAAACAAAAATTCCAATAAGCATCTACAAAAACGTTAAAAGTGTAATTTTTTATGTTAGAATTTGTTTTGTTATGCAGTATGTTAAAATGTTTAAAACTGCTCTGGTAAACTGAAAAACAATGACGTGTCATTTTGTGTTATATTGTGTATAAAAGTCCGCCTGTGGCTAATAATTTTACCCCTTATAATTAATATTTGACCATCAAAATTTTATATTTAAAATGTTCATGCCTTAAAATAGCTTTGATGTAACAGAACATCACGGCTTAATTAAGTTTAGGTAGGTGAATATGCAAATTACTCACACAGTACCATAAAGATAAAAATGAAAGTGAAACTAAGAGCTTCAACTGCCATGCAGCCATAGTATCATCTTTCATGTAAAACATTTATAGTGGGATTTAAAATAAAAAATCTAAAGAACTCTCTTCAATTTATTCTTTTATTATCATTTTTATATTATTATTACCATTTTTTATAATTATTATAATATTTATAATTATTATTATTATTGTTGTTGTTGTTGATGTTAAGCTAGTAGTACAATAAAAGACTTTTAAGACAAACAAAAATGTACTACAATAAGACTTTCTAAAGACAAAATTAAATTTTTGTGTGATAATGTTTATCAGCAAATTCACAGCTGATCCACAAAGTCAAGTTTATGGGATTGGTTACAGGTTTATGATTTAATAAACCCATGCAGTTTCAACACAATTTGTTATACTAAGTCATAGAGAAAGGACAGTTGTGTCCTATAAAACAAATCTAGTACAGACAAGTAGGTCATGAATGCAGTTTGTCTGATACTGTAAACTGGTACTATTGGGCTGAACTTACAGTGTGGGTGGAAGTCCACTCCACAGAGATCTTAGACCCTCATAGCGTGTGATCTTTATAAATGCGTCCTACGATACAAAAACATAATCAATGAGTGTCATTCTAAACATGAAATCACAACAGGAAGAAGCAAACACATAGATTCTTACCAGAGTCCCACTGAAGTGGGTGGGGGTTTTATACCAGCTAGCGCAGGTCGAAACATTCTGACACACATAGATGTGATCCATCAGTCCATTACAGTAGAGAAAACATTTCCCTAGAATGCAAAGCAGAACAACAACTTTAAACTCCTTTAATTTTAAAAGAAATCTAACCTTGTCTAGTTTATACTCTCCAGGTCGTCTGTATTTTTGTATTTACAATATTAAGCAAATAAATGCAACTTGACTTTCCATGATCTTCCAATGTCTGGATTCTGCCTTAATGATGCTGTCACTAGGACTAAAGCCTCAGTTCAGAGGTTCTATAAATATTAGTGACCATGACACCAACCCTGCTGTATCAGTGTAAACCAAATCCAGCTTGGCACAAACAAGCAGACTTGCTACTATTTTTAGACATTCTAAGGCACATGTTCAAGGTCAATCCTTACATAAAAATAAATAAAAATAACTCCGTGGTACTTGTTCTAGTTATTTGTCATTTTTAAGTTAATGTTTTACTGCTCGGCTCTTCAATTGAAATATTAGTAAGTAAACCTGTACAAACAAGTAGGCTTCTCAGAATTGCTGTCCTTTTAAAAATGCACTTTATTAATGTGACCAGATTTGTGTTTGCCTGTTTGAACAAACCAAACATAAGGACAAACTTTGTTTAGACAGACAGCAAATGTTTTTTTAATCCAATGCACAACCTGTTTAACCGTTTGTAATCAGAAAAGCAAAAGCTGCCTAACATTTGATAAACTGTTCAGTTTGTTATCCTGTCTTTCTGGAATGACAGCAATTTGCATCATTTAAACTATTTTTAAGATTAAAGTGGAAATTTCACTAAGCATTAGTGAAGCAACTATCACAAGCAGAGATTTTTGCACAGTGCACACACTCACATCTCGAAGGCCGAAAGACACCGGTCCAAGGCCTTGAATTTGCTGATGAGGCTATAGGGGGAAAAACATGGAGAGAATACAGCATTTGCAACAAAGCAAGAGGCAAGAATAAAAGCCTAGCTATAAGCTTAAATATTGCTGGCACGTGACACGTTTATGCTTAACCCCAGCCTGATCTGAAATGATCACAGATCAACAGAGAAAGAGCATGAGACCCACCATATATATCTACATTACAGTAAGACCACATAGACCCTGAAGAACATTAGTAACGTGTTTAATGGTTGAAAATCTAAACAGAAACATCTGATGGTATACAGCATTGAAGCTACATCTTAGATAGACATCAGGCTAGAGCTTTCTGAGATCAGTACCTTTATGGAGGGGAGCTTGTTGGGATTGAAGTCTGATCTTCACCACATCCAACGGCGTGACTGATGTGAAATTGTAAAATACATTGTGGTTAAGATTTATCCCCATTTTTCACACTGGAAAACACTTTACTATTGAACCACTTAGAGGGAGTAAAACCATGACACCAATTTTTTTCTAATACTTACCAAAAAGAGATGTTAGTAATGCCCCAGTGCCAGACGCCAGCATCTGCTGCACGGGCGTAATGGCTGCCGATGATCCAGCTGCACGCCCTTCCCCCATCCTACCAGCCCACCTGTAATACAGATGGGCAATTCCATGAAAATGTTAACCTTACCATGAAAATATCACGTTTTTAACAAAGGTTTTTAGTATACTTATAATACAGATTTCAACATTTGGTGTTTTAAGTACGGATGTGAGGTCTCTTTTACATTTTTAGAGCAATATTTTTATTTTGAGCGCATAATTTATCATGGTCAAGTAAGTGCTAATGCATAATGTTACATTAAGCTTATAAACAGACTCATGAAAATAAAAATATAGTATTCATGTTATGTTCTATAAAGAACTATCCCTTTACAATGTGATGGATATTTTTGATTGTTGTTTGTACATTTTAATCAAATAAATCTTAAGTTTATTGTTTCCCAGAATTGGTGTCCTGTCATAACGCAGGTTTATTGACCTTTTTAAAAAAAGAACATTTATTGATCACTTCGTACAGCGTCCCTGGGAAGGCCAAACAAAGGCTGTTTGACTCCAGGGTAAAAATTACAGTTTTGACGACATGGCGCCAAACAAACAAGTTTTTCTCTTCTCCGTAAGACAACCACCCTTTTATTGTGTGGGCGGAAGTTAACCGTGATTGTGATGTCACTTATAGAACCTAGAGGGATATTTCTCAACCATAACTGGGTGTTTTATGTAGGCGATTTCTGTTAAATAAAATATCTTGCTTGGCATTGAACTTTGACCTATATAATTTTACAGCCATTGATTATACTCCAACAATAACATTAAACACTATTTAAAGTTTGAAAGATGAAATCGTGAAGAACGGCACCTTTAAGATCCCAATACATACGTCTTTTGATATTTGTCATGTTTTGGCAATGTCAAACACACCCAAAAGGCGGCATGCACACTCAATTATTGACGCGGGGATTATCGTAATGGTTCGACCCAGCGTGCTGATATCTTATCTTTTAAGCACAGAGCAGTGGGGTGGCTCACCCCCATTAGTCCAGTACACTATACAGTAAATGTGACTGGTGTAATGGGCCGAACGGAGTATGAACATTCTATTATGAATTACTCACCCTAGTTGGTCAAAATCTGTTTAAAGTTGTTTGTTTGTTTGAACAACGATATTCGGACGATTGGTTGTAACAGGGTAACCAAATGCTTGGAACAGTTTTTGGACCCTATTGTCTAAGTTAGTAGGAAGTTTGATCAAAAGTCAATATTACCTAGACCTCTTAGTTGTCACCCATTCTTCAAAATATCTCATTTTGTATTTAGCAGAAAAAAAATGATTATGTAATAACCCCTACGGTAGCCAACGGGTCTAAGAACTACTTAGTTACAATTTAGACAATTATCTTTTCTGTGTTCACCAGAACAACAAAGAAATACAAACAGATTAGAAACAACTCAAAGGTAAGTAAATGATAACAGACTTTTTTCCTAAAGTGAACCATCCCAGTGGGAGACTTTGACCACTACCAAACATTCCAGCCCATGTTTTAAGCATGTAATACACCAATATTAAGCAAAACACTTTGATAAACATGTATTCTTTTCATTAGGTTATGGCACATCCATTCAATGCCAGACTCAGCTTTAATGCACAAACACAGGAAAAGAAAATACTCAACATTTAAAATGTAATTATTTCAAGAGCTGGCATTTTGCTGATCTCCATTTTTATTAACATACACATCTGATGAAATCCATTAAGGGAATAAAACAGGATTGTTGAGTGTATATTGTGCAGAAACTCACACAATGCATAACACAAAGCACTGAATGATGTCACTCTTTTAATTCATATTCATGTTTTAGATATTGTGTCATTTAAATAAAAACCCATGCATTTACAACCACATTTCACTTGACAACAGTATTGTATTTTTGCAACACTGCTTTTACACAAACCTAAAGACAAATGTGATCAGGAAGACATAATATTATAATATATAATTATAATCATTTTCACTAAAAAAACACAAAGAACAAAAGTGTCAGGCTGATTAAATCCTGATCCAGCAGGTCCATCACGTTTTGGGTGGCTGAAATATTGCCTGTGCACAATTCATCTAAAATGTGAACTGTTTTTTTAACAAAAACGCCAATACATGAAATATTAACATTACACGACACAACATTTCTTTATTTTTAATAAGAGCAGTTGTTTATTAGTTCTATGATCGAGTAAACGCAATGACGTAAGATGTTTTCGAGTCAATAACTGCCCCACACTAAACTAAGGGAACAGAATTAATAAATGAGGCCGGTTGGGAAGAATAAATCATGCTGTTAACTCACCTTTATCCTAAACCGGAGGAGGTTTGTTCATGTGTGCGCTTCGTGTCATGCTGAAGCGTGACCTTAAGCTTGTGTTTGTGCCCGAACTCCCAGCAGCTGTAAATAAAGTCTGAACTGCGCCCCCTACCGGCCCGTCGGACACACGACGCCCCACTTCCTCCTGTTTGGCCTCTGTTTGTGTAATTGGTGTGAGATTGATTTTGAGTGTGGGCCAAATATCTGATACACCCACAAGCTTCAGTCTTAAATGAAAAGGATTATCATGTACTGTCATGTTCATGACGCTGTCAAGCTTGGTTATCTTTAGGAATAAAGAACATGCATTCATCTGTAATGACAGAACGTTGAAGGTTTTTGTTATGTTATGTAAAGAAAAGATTAAAAGTAGGGCTGTCAAAACGATAAATCATGATTAATGGCATGCATATATATATATATATATATATATATATATATATATATATATATATATATATATATATATTCATCTGTTTGTGTTGAATAAAAAGTTCACGTGCACAAAACAGACAAACATTATGTACACCCACAATTTATTCTGGACGGGATTAATCATGATGAATCGTTTTGACAGCCGAATTACAAAGACTTGTTTTGTGTTTCTTAACCTCATTGGATTTATTTAACAGGCCATGAGAGATCGCTCAAGGCAGTGTCCTCGTTTAAACTTTCCTTGCTGAAATGATTCCATACAACCATAACATAATACATACATACATACTGATTAATGTGTACAGCACTTTACTTGTAAAGAGGTCAGGAACAGGATTCCAAACTTCAGACAAAAATGTAAATTTGAACAAATTTATTCATGGAAATAAACGCATACACTCATCAGTCCATTTTATTCTCAAATAGACAGCACATCATGAGATTTCAGGTCCCATGTATTGGAATAGAGCAATAATATACCAATGCAATTTTTATAAAACAATTTTATTCCCGTTCATAACACTGAGCAACCTTAAAATTTAATGTGGTGAAGACTTAGTTGATGATTGTTGGGGTTAGTTGTGTAGTTTTGATGATTGTTGGGACTAGTTGTGTAGTTTTGATGATTGTTGGGGCTGCTATTGACTAATTACTGCTGATTGTGCTACTGTAGTGATGAAAAACAAGGATTAAAATAGGATTATTTTGTTGTTCCAAACAAAAATTGTCTGTGTATATAACATACTACTTTATGTTATATAACTATTTTTCAAGTTAATACATTATGTTACTGAAATCCACTATTTTCGGGGATCTTCATAAACCTGATTTTCTTAGAATAAATTTCCTTTCTTGTGAAAAATGTTTTGAACACACTGACGATTTGATTCAAAATCGGACATCTCTTTCTTTCCAGTGTCAAAATCCAATCAGATTACTTATGAACAACAAAGTGTGTAGTCTCCGTCTAGCTGTACATAAGTGACATTTAAGAAGATCAGAGGTCAACAGAAGAAAGGCAAGGACTGCTTTTTGGGATTTTTACAGATTTATTTGCGAAACGAACAAAAGCTTAGAATCTGAGCTTCTGGAAGAACCACTTGTTCTTGCCCGTCTTGTACCTGCAAGATAAAAACAGTTCTTGTCATCACTGTAACACCCACTAAAAGGACAAAATGTACCACATACACTCTCACTGATATTTCAATCATTACACAACAAAATCAGATTGGTCTTATTAAAATTCTAAAACCTTACACAAAAATTTTAAAATACTAAGTTTGAATACAGTTCTTTGTTCAGGAATTTTTCATTCATACAACCTGCAAGGTGTATTTAATGATGGAAACATACCTCTCCTCAAACTTAACCTTGGCCTCTCTCCTGGCTTTGCGCTTGAGAGCAGGATCCCTGAAAACATCCTTGTTGACAACAGTTTTGTCCAGAGGAATGTCAACAGAGTACCTAAAAAAAGATGACAAAAAGATTTAATAACATGCAACAACAATCCTCACAATGGCCCATACATTGGCAACTGAATGTTCAGCATTCCCATCAACACTGGTTACAAATGATATATGAGACACTAAACATACCAGCTCATCAACCAAATTACACAGTCCATTTACGACTTCCTGCTTCATCCATTAAACCTACTGAAAACTTAGTGATGATTAAATCTGCATGAATGCCACCCAGACACCCAAAACCCATACAAAACAATACACAAACGATCCAAGGTCCAAAAACTCTCAATCAACTGTAAGATACATATGCGATTTTAAATAATAGGATCCATAAACAGACATAAACGTAAAAGGCCATCACGCACCCACTCGCATCTATTGCCTCAAATGTACAAACCTGGTTGGCATCAGGTGGTTGTAGTTGAACACCTTAACAAAGGCCTTGATCTTGGACCTCTTGGCAATCTTCTTCTTGCCCATGGTTGTTGTGACTTTACGAGGATAGCGGTCAATGCCTGCGACCAGAGCGTGGCTGTAAGGTCGGTCTGTGGTGCCATCATCAATGTTCTGAAATCAGAATATGAGAAGGTGAAATTCAACACGCATGAAGCATGCTTTGCACCAATGGACATCTTGGTAGACATCTTAATGGACAAACCTTGACAATCACAGCCTTGCGTCCGGCATAACGTCCAGCCAGGACCATCACCACTTTGCCAGGCTTCATAAACTTGCCCATCTCTGGAAGAAAAATAGAATATTAGTAATCAGACAAATAGCTCGTTAAAAACCAATGGAGGTCATAACAAGCTGTTCCCCATGGGGATGTAAACATAACTTAATTTACACCAAGCTAATACATGAAGCTAGCACGCTAGTTGACTGTTGGTCAACCTATATCACGCAGAGCAAACCTCTTATATTAAAACTTACCTAGACTTTAAATACATCATTCTATATTTTAAATGATTATTAACTTTTACCACAATCTCAAATTCTGGCGTTTACTCCACACCTATCGTGAACGGGTAATAGGCTAGGAAGGACCAGACTCATAAAACATTTATCTATAAACTTAAAGATTACATTCAATCAATAAACACATGAAACAATCTGTAGGGATGTTCTCTATATAAATGACATGGAAGAAAGCCGAGCACTGCTCATTTATTCATCGATGGACATGGATTATTTTCTCGTGTATGACACTTACTGATGGTGCTCTATGGCCGACGACAACAGGAAAGGAAGTTGAGAGAGCGAGCGTGACCCTTGACACCCGCAAGGTGTGACGTGTTTCCGCCGTGTTGTTGGGCTGTCTGATGATGCGCACCCTCTACCGGTGTAACTGTAAACAGCCATTAAACAGGATATCCATTTTCTTACAGCTGGATATTTAATGTTCTTCATTTCTTAACAAAATAAAACGTGTTATGTGCACAACTTTATTATATTTTAAAACGAGATTAACACTGTGAGGAAATAAAACAGCACAAGATTTAAATAAAATCAAGATATTTAATCACTGAAAATACACCATGTTTCTTTACATCCAAAAATGAAGGAACGAATAAGAAAGAACAGAATTGAAATGGAATTGCAATATTTGGCATTGAGCAGCTATATTTGTCCAAGGTGTTCAAAGATACAGAATAGAACAGTATGAGAGAAACAATAGAACGATGTCTTGAGAAACAGGAAAGTGAGACCAGAAATAAATCAAAAGCACCCAAAAAACATCAGAAATAAATGCATTGAGTACTTAATCTGTTCACTAGACAAGGTAAAAAAAGTCATCATTTTACCCAAAGGTTTGGATTCACAAATGACAAAGGTACAGCAGCAGCATACAGTTCCAGGGATTGTACATTCAATGTTATAAAGTAGTAAACAAGAATAGTATAGGAGTATAACATACCATATATACTTCAGTCAGCATCAATGCACAGCATATGAATGTCTATTCAGAGCGATTGTTTGATAACCTCAATAAATTGTGTAACACTATGTTGTGATGTACACGTCACAGGATTCTGATAATATTCTCAGTTTTCTGCAATCATTTATACAGCAATGACAGGCCGGTTCGTGACACGGGTGACCGTTAAAGCATTTCTGTGTTTACATGCTGCAGTTTTGGTTGACCTGAATGACAGTAATGACCTGAGTTTTATTTCACATGGGTGGGTTCTCATCAGCATGCATGGTCATTCTAGACAGTGATAAGGGCACAGAGTAGACATGACTGGTGATGGACACCATTGAATGAAAATAATTGTTTAGGTGTATTTGTGTGTATGTACAGTCTCAGTGTCATATTCCTTCGGTTGACGCTGATGCCTCTCAATCATACACAATGGTTTAGATTGAAAGTTCAGCCAAAATGTTGAAAATTAGTCATTGTTATGCTCGCCCTCTTTTCATTTCAAACCTGTTTGATTTTATTTCTTCAGCAGAAGACGAAATAAGAGGTTTTGGTTGTTAACTGGACAGCAGCGGCACTATTCACTAAAACATGGCAAAAGAATAGACGCCTGTTATTAACGTTCTTCAAACTATCTTCTTTGGCGTTTTGCAGAAGAAAGGAAGTCTTACAGGTTTGACATGTCAAGAGTGTGAGTAATTTTGATGTATTATTTTGGGAAAAACTATGGCTTGGACGATTTTGATAAAAGCTGAACATCATTTCAAAGGTGTTTTGTTTTTGTGGAAGCAGTCATATGCTCAGGATTGAGTGAATTCCCTTTGAGGTACAAACAATGCAGCACATTAAACCTTGTCTTCACCATCCTCTTGAGAACCAAGGAGACCGAAGGCATTGGGGCTTTATCAGCTTAGAGTCACAGACAAAAGTGCATGAGTTGCTTAATTTCCAAATTATTTCCATAACTGCTCTTGTTCTAGATATTTATCTGAGACTATGTTATATGATTTGCATTTATATGTATAAAAGGAATTAATGCTACACAATAATATCACTACTCTTTTCTCCACTCAGCTGATATTGAAAGGATAGTTTAGCCAAAAAATTCTATTATCATTTACTTTGCATACATTTTGTTGTTTTGATGAAAACCGACAATGATTTTTTTGGAGAAATAAGTGTACCAAAACACTTCTGGGATCCCACAGACTAGCATAGTAGAAAAATATAAAAATAGTAGTCAAAATTACACAAAACGTTTTGTTGTCCTACAGTATATTCTTCAAAATATCTTATTTTGTGTCAACAGATCATAATAAACAATACAATCATTTTTCCAACAATGGTAGTAAATGGGGTCCAAGTACTGTTTACAAGCATTTATCCAAATATCTTTTTCGGTGTTCATCAGAAAAAGAAATGTGTTTAGATTTGGACAACACAAAGCTTATTTTTGGCTAAACTATCCCTTTAATTTTATTTATTTCAATATGCCCACTTCCTAGATTATATCCTGCATGTTATTTCCATTCCTAAAAAGCATCTTTTATGTTTTTCAGTTGCCTGACAGCCAAATCTACAGGCAGTTTGAACTTGAGGTGGCTGAGGCGACCCATAATGCGAAGGGCGCCCTCAAAGCCTGTTTGAGCCATGTAGCTCCAGGGTTGGTAATGACAGTGTATTAGTGTTCCTGATTTGCACAGTAGGTTTAGCCAAGATACCAGTCTCTGCTCATTGAGTGCCATGCAGACTAAAGCCTTGAACTCCGAATCTGCACTACGTTTATATCGCCCATGCTCTTTCAGCACCGTATGTATGGCCCACAACAGAGACTGCTTCGGTGTGATTGTCACCGGACCGCCCCCTACGGGCAAACTGAAGGATTGTGAAAGCTGACGGGCAGGCGATTCCACAAATTCCTGGCCATTTTTTGACTGATAGTACTTGACAAAAAGTTCCCAAGGATGCAGGTTCTGTGGAGAAGAGCTGATGGGCAGAAGGCAGGAAATGGGGGCTAGCACCAAGCTCATGCCCTGGGAGGGAGCATACAAGCCGTGGGCCAGTAAGTCCCGCAGAGCCATGGCCAGCTCCTTACGCACTGAAGAAATCAGGTCGTCCCGAGGTCCTCCCGGGTACAGACAGGTGGTGTAACTGACCACATGTTCCTCCTGAGAAGAGGGCTGATGGCGAGAGGCCTGAACACGAACGTGCTCTACGGCTTGCTCTAGTTTCTGCAGCAGAGGACCGTAGTCTTGAGCTTCACTCCCATGGGACCACAGGTTCTGGGGCACGTGGCCTGTAGCACATCCGAACTGGCTCAAAGCAAAGATTTGCAGGACCGCTAAGGCTTTCTGGATCAACTGAAGGCCAGTTTCTCGCATCCTTTGTGCCTGTTCTGGGTCCACTTGAGGAAAAAAAAAAGAGTAATTATAAGAGGGATAGTTCTACCTAAATGAAATTATTTTGGTAAAATGTAACCTACTGATATCTCTGAGGCACTAATGACTACAGTAGCAGAAAAAAACAATGGTGCTGTTTTTTCTTGATTCTTAATATGAAAACAAAAGAACAACAAAATTCTACCAGTTGATTCTACTTTGGTAGTCAATGGTGCCCCATTATTGTCAGTCATATAAATAAATGCAGGTTGGCATCAACCTGAGGGCAAGAAATTCACAACAGAATCTTCATTTTTGGGAGTAACTATTTCCTCTTTGCTGTTAATATCATGAAGTGTTTTAAGCTATATAGACATTAGAAAGATAATTTGCGATCACCTCGCTTCATTCCCCCAGTGCCACCTCTGCTTGGTCCAGCTGCTTGGGCCTGTTGGCTCTTCACCCCATCATTTAAAAGAGGATTTCCCACCTCATCTGACAAAGACATAAAAAGGAATTACAGAGAGATGGTTTCATTTTGCTCCACCTAATACTGTATGTATAACCAATGATAGAAGTTATAAGTAGCTGACCCTGTATGAAATTAATAAACATCTCCAGGTCTCGGATCTGAGTCTTCAGCTGCTCAACCAGTTGCTCTTTGACTCTCACTGGGTTGACTATCTGAGCAATGGCAGAGTCCACTCTCTGTCTGAGCTCCTCAGGTGTGAGATTCCCAATGTCTTCATTGAAGTTTACATCCAGTTTCTTGATCAGCTCATCAATGATCACCTATAAACATTTAACCCAACAATTATATTGAGTGAAGTGTTATGTTTACATCTATAAAATGCAATATACAATGTAGCATTATATAAACTGTCAACCAATGACAATACCTTCTGCCTTTCCATGACAACAGACTGAGGCAATGAGTCATAGCTGCCCTCCTGGTAGGCGAAGCGTTCCAGGTCATCGAGTTGTGTCTTCAGCTGGAAAATCAACTCTTTCTGCTTCTGTCTTTGGGCTTCCAACCGTTCCCTTTTCTCTCTCTCACTCTACGTTTGCAAAACCATAAACAAATATTCATTTGTAAGAGATATCTCTTATTGCCAAAAATAATCATAACCATGGATATTATTTTAGATGGTACGTGTAAAGAAAATGCTATAGCTGCTTAACAATAACAGTGATGTTTCATGAAATGACCGCATGGGGTTCATGTTCACGGTACTCACCAGTTCACCCTGCAAGTGAAGTGTGTGCATAGGAGGAAATAAGGAAAAAGGAAGGCATGTAAATACTGTAACCCACTTTGAGGAGACAATACAACATATTTAAACATATGAGACACAAAAGGCTGACAAAGACAATTAAAGAGAGATTTGCTTTGCCAAATGCATACATGGTCATATTGGGTTTGATTGTGTGAGTTGACCGCCATCCTGAAAATACAGAAACCCAATAGTAACCATCACAACAACTCAAATGGTTTCCATTATGAATTTAGACACAACATTTATTTGTGTTGTGTGTTTTGGGCTTTTCAATAGGAATAATCTGCCAGGTAACCCCCTAGAAATAGAATCCATACATACCACAAGACACCATCCAAAGCAGTGAAATTTCAATTATACATCACCTATTGTTTTTTGCTCAGGATTCAATTGTTTTTCATTAGCAATGAAGGTTTATGACATTCAAACAAAACGTACGCAACCAAATGAGGTGTACATGCATAGCTGGTGTGTCAAAAGTTATTCTGGTGTGTGAGATCTATTATATAACATACACTAAAGTTTTGACACACTTTCACACTTATGCATACATCCTCAACTTAGAAAAATAACAAACTCACAAAATCTGAAATAAAGGAAACTATGGGAATTATGTAACTTAAAAATCTAAATGTATTCCAGTGTAGTCACCTTAAGACAAGCATGCATAAATGATTTTTAATAAATAAAAACATTATGTTTGCTCAATTACAATGTATTCAAACCTTCAGATCAAAAGTTCTTCTCCAATATCACTTGCATTAGACAGCATCTCATAACACAATGTGTGCATCCCTGCAGATGATCATCTGTCAAACCATCGGTCCCCTACATGAATGAAGACTTAACAAGGACCAAACTCACGGAGTTTTCCAACATCTGGGCATCCTGTGACCTGCATCCAATGACGTGTGGGCATCCTTTGAAGGCGAACTCTTCGAGGTCCAGCAGCATCCTCTCCTTCTCGTCGCTGTGCGCGTGCACGATCTGCTTGAGTCGAAACTGCACCTGAGCGAAGTGTGACGTCAGAGCGAGGAGAGAGGAGTTCAGCTGCTCCTGTTCTTCCTCCAGCTTCCGCAGTTTGGTCACCATGTCTGGTCCAGAGCGCACGCCCGGCTTCCGGTGCTCATCCTCCGGGCTGGCCACGGCTCCCACCGGCGCCCAGCGCTCCCCGGCTCCCGCTGACTCGCTGTCGGAAGTGGACAAATCCTCCGTCGACATGTTGAAGCGGACAGCCTCGCTGCCTCTCTTAACTCTTTAAACTCTCTCGCTTTAAACGAGCTGAACCGTTCCACGGGATTCGCCGCCTTCCGTTGTAGCAGGTGTACAGCTTATCCGTGCGATGACGTCTGCGCAAAACATTGCAACGTAATCGCAACGACTTCGATCTGACAACAATGTGGATGCGCCTCACCGACGACCTACCATAGCTGCTAGTCCATCCGCATGTTGTATAGTGCGGCGACGGCGTTGATTGGATGTTTACGTCAGCGCGTGCTGACGTCACAGAGGCGCACTGCTCTATCTAGGCAGCGCAACTGTTCATATTTACTTTTCTCTTTATTCTCACTGTTTGTTTTAAACACAACGCCCTTGGTTAGGAATGCGTCTCATACCTCGCTTTACTGAACCAGTAGAGATTTATAGCAATAAAACATGGATTTATAAGTGTAAGAGTTATAATGGCCTTTAGATCTATTGATTTCTGAATAATTGGATGGTCTTATTAATAGTGATAGATAATCTTAACACAAACACACACAAGCAAGTGTCATTTATTAACGTTTAACAACTTCACAGAAAAAAGAAAAAGAATTTTCAAGAATAAAAGACAGTCAATCATGTAGATCAATAAAGGAGAATTTGCAGACATGTGTTGTAGTTGTGTTTTTGAGGTTGAATGGTAATCTATGAAGCACTGGATGGCAAACCCTGCACAGATGAACATGCACGCCTGTTAAATGTCAGCTGGAGATGGAGAGCGGTTGTTCATTCATTCTAAATCATAAATATCTCACTGACATCTTCCAGAGTTCTGTATGACATTTGATATCAGACGTCACAGAGGTGCATTGGAGATAAAATGCATTTATGTCTTTACACCGCATTACCTAACACAAATTAAGTTTTACATTTATTAGGCAGTTTTTTAAATACGGAGAACGTGTAAAATTATGCTCACTAAATACACGTTTCACAATGATAACTCGTGTTACACTTAAAGTATAAACAATGACTTACTTTATATTTATTGTGCAAATAAATGTACCAGTTTTGTCCAATAAACTGGGAATATTGATTAGCTCTGATTAGTAAAGAAATGTGGATATGTAAAATGTGTAAAATTTAAAACAATCCAACTGTAAGGATCACGTGTTTTCATATGGAGGATCATATATTTTTATGGAAAAACATGCTCCAGTTCCTCCTGCTGTTCCACTGGAGGCCTGAAGCTTTAACACAAGTTTCATCATCACCGCATTTATATCCCGCTGGACAGCAGTGTTTCATGTCATCACAGCACACCGCCTAGAGAAATATAAGGAAGCGTTGAGAAGGAGAATTGCGAGAACAAGAATTTAGTATGATATGCATTTCTAATTTGACTGACATTCGAACAAACAGTAAAGTTGATAGAGATAAGGAGACTGCCCAGAATTTTTAGTCTTTTATTCATAAGAAATTCAGCCTATGAAGATACAAAATGATGGGATCTCAGGAGTACTTTTAACCAATTACTGTCTAAAAATAGTTTTACTATTTTGCTCAGTGAAATACAAGGGCCCTGACATGATAGTTTACTCCAAAATTTAAATTCTCTCATAATTTTCTCACTATCTTTACGATAAAAATCTGTATGACTTAAGTTTCTCCTGCAAAACACAAAATAAGATATTTTTAAAAATGTGTATAAAAGACACAATGGGTCTCCAATAACATCCATTGGTTTTGTCTTCATAAAAACTGTGTACATTTTTTTGTTACCAACATATTTCAAAATATCTTCTTTTGAGTTTTACAAAAGAAAGAAAGTCAAACAGGGTTTTTTAATGACAAGAGGGTGAGCAAATAATGACAAAATTTTATTTTGAGGTGAGCTAAGATTTTAGAGAAGAGAAGTCTTCAAGACTTTACCTTTTTAGATGGGCAACATGCCCAGGTTGTCTCAGAAGTTGGACAGCAGGTCTCACCATCAAGACAACTATATTTACCCCCACAATGAATGTCCTTTTTTGGGTTTGGGTTTATTTGTTGTGGCTCAGTGTCATGAATGTAAGTGATTGGAACTCTGTCCATCTGCAGCCAAAGATTTTTCACGCAGGATTTCCCACCCATGTCACAAGTGTAACCTTTGGGACAGCAGTGCTCATGATCCTGGCAGCAAACAGCCTAGTGTGGTAAAAGAGATTAGATATTTTTACTGTATGCATCTTCTGATTAAATCACATGCATATCCATACCTCTGAAAGAGGGCAGCAGCCCCAGTCTCCTGTGATCAGGCGGCAACAGGTAGATCCCACTGAGCATCTAAACTTTTCATCACAACTTACAGCCCCAGAGCGAGGAGCTGGAGTGCCCTGGGCAGTAGTTTTATCGTACCATGGTATCACCTTGTTATTTTGTATGCAGGACACCTTGCTCACATCGCACTTATAGCCGGTAGGACAGCAGTGTTCTCCATCACTGCAACATATAGCCTGAAAAGCATTGAGTGACACTTTTAAATGACTAGACAAATGTATACGTTTAGTGTATGTTTAAACTGTAAATGTGTATATCAAGTGCATTTTCAGCCAGCAAGATCTAAATATGTGGCGCTATAGTATAATAATACACCCACCAGGAAGTTTCTAATCCGGTAAAATGTAAGACAAGCATTATTTGTTAAACCAGTTAAACAACCACCATAGCAGATATCTGTTCACTGTTGGCGATATGTTTTGGCTCAAGGAAGAAATCATACAATAACTGTATCTTACTCTCACTCACATTAGGGAGTGGGCAGCAGCCCCATTTGTTTGTTTTTGTAATTAAACAGCATGTTGTATGATCTGGGCATGATGTATGTTCATCGCACAGAATCCTGCCATTATACTTTGTCCCTTCACCCTTTTGCTCTTTCACTTCCTCGTACTTTGCCTGTCTGTGATCCTTCTTAACTAAGCCAGGAAGAATGAGGGTCATGGGCACCGAGGTGCTGCCACTGTCACAGGTGAGGGTTTGGAAGTTGCATGTTGTGCCTTTTGGGCAGCAATGTAAACGATCCCAACAACATGTAGCCTGCGGACAGCATAAACTATCAGTTGTGCTTATGATAATAGTGATAGTTCACCCAAAATAATGAATGTAAAAATTCAACTTGTGTCATTGTTTCCTCCCCCCGTTCATTCCAAACCTCTAGGACTTTCTTCTGGAGACAACAAAGGAAGGTATTTTTGAAATGTGGAACGTGGAATTGGTTTTGTGTCCATACAATAGAAGTGAATGTTTGCCACTGCAATACGGGGTGCCAACATTTCTTGTAATCTTTGTGTTTTGTAGAAAAAAGAAAGTCATACAGGTTTGAGATGATAAGAATAGAAGATGACAAAATTTTCATTTTTCTGTGAAATATCCCTTTACTTCTGTTGTTATTGATAAAACTAGCCTAACTGGGAAGGTGATGGTTGCAACTCTAGTCAAAGGGCAACATTAGTTAGCATAGACTATTGGCAAAATTTTAGGTTAAAGTTGTATTTGTCTCAACGTAAGGGTAATTGTTCCTGTAGCTCAACTAGTCAACAAGACTATGGTTTGATTCTCAGACAATAGAGATTAACTAATTGCTCATTAGCAAAAATGGAACAAAATACGCTATAGTATAAAATTAATTTCTTAAGACCATAAGTAAGACAGAGATATTATCCTGGATTACAATAAATTACCATCATTCCTGGGAATTAACTTCATCATATCTGCACCACTACGTTCTAGTGTCTGTGCAACAGTACTGATATGCTATATTAAACTGTACCTCTGGCATTGGACAGCAGTTCCAGTGTCCATCTATGTTCTTGCAGCAAGTGTTGGATTCAGGACAAATGTGACTAGAGTCACAGCTTACATTCTCAGATACCCTTTGCCCTTCTGTAAGTCGAGCAGGAACCTTCTCAGACCAGGGCACAGAACCTGATTGGCCATTGCATTTCCCAGCAGCCAAATCACAAGTCTGACCATGAGGACAGCAATGGATGAAATCATCACAACACACGGCCTATAGAAGGAATAAATATAATTTTTTAAAAAGCAATTGTTTATCTGAGAAAATGTGTTTATTATGACCAAGGTTCTGGTCAGGGGGTGCAGCAGAAGGACCATGCAACAGAGTTCATTTTTTCATGCTGGTCCAGTGATTTACCTGTGGAAGAGGACAGCACGCCCATCCTGCATCTTTAGTCTTACAGCATGTGAAATTATCAGGGCAGGCCACAGTATCATCACAGGGAACATTAAAGACTGAAGATGGACAAACTGTTAAATGGAAAAGTGTCATATGATTACATGTTTGCATGTGGATGGTCTTTTGACCTACCTTGCGTGCTAACCAAATTCTGACTGCTGATTGGTCGCACAGGGAACTTCTCAGACCAGGGCACAGAACCTGATTGGCCATTGCATTTCCCAGCAGCCACATCACAAGTCTGACCATGAGGACAGCAATGGATGAAATCATCACAACACACGGCCTATAGAAGGAATAAATACAACTTAAAACTCAAAAGCAACTAGCTATCTGAGGAAAATGTAATTTTGTGTTCTAAATGTTTTGTTAGCGGTCAGTTATAGACGCTTATGAGATGATTTACCTGTGGAAGAGGACAGCACGCCCATCGTCCATCTTTAGTCTTACAGCATGTGGAATTATCAGAACAGGCCACAGTATCATCACAGGGAACATTAAAGACTGTAGATGGACAAACTGTTAAATGGAAAAGTGTCGTATGTTTACATGTTTGCATGTGGAGGGTCTTTTGACCTACCTTGCATGCCAACCAAATTCTGACTTCTTATAGGTTGCACAGGGAATTTCTCAGACCAGGGCACAGAACCTGATTGGCCATTGCATTTCCCAGCAGCCACATCACAAGTCTGACCATGAGGACAGCAATGGATGAAATCATCACAACATACAGCCTATAGAAGTATTAAATATAATTTTTTAAAAAGCAATTGTTTATCTGAGAAAATGTGTTTATTATGACCAAGGTTCTGGTCAGGGGGTGCAGCAGAAGGACCATGCAACAGAGTTCATTTTTTCATGCTGGTCCAGTGATTTACCTGTGGAAGAGGACAGCACGCCCATCCTGCATCTTTAGTCTTACAGCATGTGAAATTATCAGGGCAGGCCACAGTATCATCACAGGGAACATTAAAGACTGAAGATGGACAAACTGTTAAATGGAAAAGTGTCATATGATTACATGTTTGCATGTGGAGGGTCTGTTGACCTACCTTGCGTGTCAACCAAATTCTGACTGCTGATTGGTCGCACAGGGAACTTCTCAGACCAGGGCACAGAACCTGATTGGCCATTGCATTTCCCAGCAGCCACATCACAAGTCTGACCATGAGGACAGCAATGGATGAAATCATCACAACACACGGCCTATAGAAGGAATAAATACAACTTAAAACTCAAAAGCAACTAGCTATCTGAGGAAAATGTAATTTTGCGTTCTAAATGTTTTGTTAGCGGTCAGTTATAGACGCTTATGAGATGATTTACCTGTGGAAGAGGACAGCACGCCCATCGTCCATCTTTAGTCTTACAGCATGTGGAATTATCAGAACAGGCCACAGTATCATCACAGGGAACATTAAAGACTGTAGATGGACAAACTGTTAAATGGAAAAGTGTCGTATGTTTACATGTTTGCATGTGGAGGGTCTTTTGACCTACCTTGCATGCCAACCAAATTCTGACTTCTTATAGGTTGCACAGGGAATTTCTCAGACCAGGGCACAGAACCTGATTGGCCATTGCATTTCCCAGCAGCCACATCACAAGTCTGACCATGAGGACAGCAATGGATGAAATCATCACAACATACAGCCTATAGAAGTATTAAATATAATTTTTTAAAAAGCAATTGTTTATCTGAGAAAATGTATTTATTATGACCAAGGTTCTGGTCAGGGGGTGCAGCAGAAGGACCATGCAACAGAGTTCATTTTTTCATGCTGGTCCAGTGATTTACCTGTGGAAGAGGACAGCACGCCCATCCTGCATCTTTAGTCTTACAGCATGTGAAATTATCAGGGCAGGCCACAGTATCATCACAGGGAACATTAAAGACTGAAGATGGACAAACTGTTAAATGGAAAAGTGTCATATGATTACATGTTTGCATGTGGAGGGTCTTTTGACCTACCTTGCGTGTCAACCAAATTCTGACTGCTGATTAGTCGCACAGGGAACTTCTCAGACCAGGGCACAGAACCTGATTGGCCATTGCATTTCCCAGCAGCCACATCACAAGTCTGACCATGAGGACAGCAATGGACGAAATCATCACAACACTCAGCCTATAGAAGGAATAAATACAACTTAAAACTCAAAAGCAACTAGTTATCTGAGGAAATTTTAATTTTGCGTGCTGATATTTGTTAGAGGTCAGTTATAGATCCTTATGATATTATTTACCTGTGGAAGAGGACAGCACGCCCATCCTCCATCTTTAGTCTTACAGCATGTGGAATTATCAGGACAGGCCACAGTATCATCACAGGGAACATTAAAGACTGAAGATGGACAAACTGTTAAATGGAAAAGTGTTGTATGTTTACATGTTTCCATATGCAGGGTCTTTTGACCTACCTTGCAAGCCAACCAAATTCTGACTGCTGATTGGTCGCACAGGGAACTTCTCTGACCAGGGCACAGAACCTGACAGGCCATTGCATTTCCCAGCAGCCACATCACAAGTCTGATCATGAGGACAGCAATGGATGAAATCATCACAACACACTGCCTACAGAAGAAAATAAATACAACTTAGAACCCAAAAATATCAGGTTTTCTTATAGTTAATCCACACCTATTATTTAAAAACATCTACTCTAGATCTGGAAAGACAAGTTATGAGGTTCACCGGTCATGCATCAGATCTAATAAATGCAGGTGAGTTGCTTTACCTGTGGAAGAGGACAGCACGCCCATCCTCCATCTTTAGTCTTACAGCATGTGAAATTATCAGGGCAAGCCACAGTATCATCACAGGGAACATTAAAGTCTAAAGAGGCAAAAACCAGTGGAAATAAAATGTATTATTTTCAACTTTGTATCCATGGAATTAAATTTATGAAACATAACCACTAAACTTAAAATTCTTAAATGTTCTGCTATCCAAGAATTAATACATACTTTCTAGGAAAACTCCCTGGCTGACAGTTGTAGTGATTGGACCATTTGTAGTGGTTTTAGCTTCAGTGTTGATTTCTTTAGTAGCAACTGCAGCTTCTAAAAGAGAGCGAGATGTGACTCTGAAAAAATAAGCATAATATTTCTTAGGAAAGTCATTAATAAACTGATTTGTGGTAAAGCAGCATACCCTTGTGATCTTCCCATTCAGTCCTGATGCGAGCAGGGAACTTGTCCCATATCGGCAGGTCCTGATTGGTAGAGGACAAGCATTTGACGTTTTGGCCATCAATGATAATGTCAGTGAACCTACATATTTAATTAATGCTATATTTGGATTATCCTTTAATATGTATAAAAATATTATATTGTTTAATAGCATGATCGTCATGAATAGCTGTATATAGCATTCACGTATATATATTTTATAAAGCAATATACTAAGGGTAACGTTTACACAGTGGTAAAGACATTTGCATTTTTTATTCCAAGTGTTTAAGTGTTTATAATTTAAATGTCTTTTTTTCACATTTCCGTCATACCTTTGACATGGGGCAGCATGCCCATTGTCCGTTCACATCTGTCTCACAACAGGTGGTGTCCACTGGACATTCTGACTTCCCATCTCCACAAAGAACAGTCTTAACTTCTTCCAAACATAAACAAAGCTACATCACACATAGGTTATTTTACATTTCATTATATAAAAAACTATTTCCCTGTCCCAGACAGAGTTTAGACTATGCAAAAAGTTGTTTGCCGAAAAGTAGGCCACTGGTATGTTTAGAGACATTTAATGGATGTTTGGTCAACCATCATTCCACATTTATTCATGCCTTTGGGTTTAACACAGGAACTGCTGTCTGCACTGCATTCATGACCTGTGGAACAGCAATGTTTCCCATCTGAACATACAATGCCCTGAAACAATGGGAACAATCTCTCAGTGTCCTTCAACAAATTGTTTTGTATTTTCAAACCATGCATATATCAAGCACATCAAGTTTCTGATATATACCCATTAGAGTCTTTATTTAAAAATATATCTCTGGTTTTGTTTTAATACCACCTACCTGCGCGACTGGACAACAACCATATGATGTGGATATGAGCAGACAGGAGAACTCAGAAGGGCAGTGTGAACCATCCGGACAGGTGATGTCATCTTCACTTGCAAGTAACGAGGGAATCATTCTGAATGACTGGTGGATAAAGATTATCAACATATGAATTCATATATCAAACCATTCAGCAATGCCAGGTTTACATGATACTCAAATGTAATTTCTGACTTTGGGAAGGTTGATCCCTTCAACATGCATCCTCTCCATCCATGGCAGTGAATGTGTGGCATTCTGGCATACAGACCCCATTACTTGGCACAACATGCCCTCGGGACAACAATGAAGGTGGTCTTCACAACACTCTCCCTATATACACACAAGATTTAAAACAGCCATCAGATAATAATAAAACGTTCTGCAATATTCATCTCTAAACACTACAAAACCATATATGCAATTCTAACTCTTTAAAAAAAATTATAAAGCAAGCAAAAGTGTTAAAACTGTGATTTGCAAAATGCCATTCTAATTGCTCTTATCATAATCTTGGACAAAAAATTGACAGTCTGGATGTGTGTATAGTGAAGTAAATCAGGCTGAATGTAAAATTGTGTGACTTCAGAGCACTTTGTTTCATATTTATCTACACTATACTCAATAAAATAATGTCAGGACAGTTTGCCTTGACACAATGAGTATGTTCTCTCTCTCACATTGTTGAAGGGGCAGCAGCTGATGTCTTCATTGGGAGTCTGGCAGCACGTCTGGCCTGCCTCACAGACATCATCGCTGGGGCACTGCAAGCAAGCAACCAAGCTCACCAATGCAAAGCCTACTGTTAGTTTGAACATCTGGAGAGAAATAAAAAGAGAGTCAAGTAAATGATCCAAAAACAGTGAAAGCCTTTCAAAAACGTCCCATGGTTAGACTTGTTTCTGTTCCCATTTTTTGAGACATTGGCTTTAACCATTTTGTATCACTTCCTATATCACATCAAAAAAGGACCAGATTCACACATAAAGAAAATGAAATGAAATAATAACACTCATCATATATGGTTACAATAAGTTTTCCTGTAAAGTATACATAAAGTATAGTTAAACACAGAAATGTAGTTTAGCTATGTATTTAATGTTGAGCAAGGAAAAGATTCAGACGTCGTTCTGTTTTACAAAAGAGTCTACACTGAAATAAATGAAAAGTAAAGATTTATTGTTGCCATATTTCCCGTTTTACAACTGGAAATCCCCTTTAGGTTTGTAACCCCCATGTGGACTCATGCATTCATCATTCTTTGATATAAGAAAAATGGGGAACTAAGTTGTTAAACGTTTGTCTTTTTATTTGACATTTACATGACTGTTCCTGTTGCCACTTTCTCCTAAACATTTTGAGTTGTTATATATGAGTTACATCATATCCTTAAATATTAAGCATGAATTTTAATATGCTCAATAAACTCTTCTGAGTTTATATAAAATTGTGTCCAACGGGTGAATCAAAAACTGATGATAACAATCAGCCGTGGAAAAAACAATTCTATTGAAACAAATGAATATTGTGCTAACAAAAATCCTTCAATACTTAGTTCTCCTCCATTGAACACAAATTTCTCATTGGTGCATGAACACATAGCAATATCAACATGTAAAGCCACATCTGAGAACAGAGTTCCCCATTAGTTCTCATACACAAGAAAATCATTTCCTATAGCAACAAGTGACGCTCTTAAGCCAGCCATTCCCCAACTTATGATATAAATTTAATGGTAATAGGGGGAGGAAACACTTGGTTCATTGAGAGTAGTTTATATTTAAAAAATCATATTTAAGCTTCAAAAGCAAACTATCTTAAAAATACAAAAAAATAAATAAATGGGTCCCAAACCCACATTTTGAGATCCCTGCTCTATGCAGTATAAGCCATTACAGTTAATGCAACACTCACACTTTAAAACTTTGACAAATAAAAATATATCCTAACAATTCAATACTGAACCTACCGTCTTTCCTGTCTGCGTCCAAACGAGTTCATAAAGTGTGCTTCTTAAATGCAGAACTCAAACTCCACCTGTAACAATGTGTCAGTCAAAAGACCGAGATCAAAGGGGGCGTGGCCTCTGATGGGATTTGAATGCATTAGGCTACAATGTATCCACATAAAAGAAAAACATCATGGATTTACAAATAAAAACTTAGGTGACTCTCTTTCTATTTGTTAACATTGGCATTCCCTTACAGTTTCATTTTATAATTTGTGCGCATTGATTATGAGTACAACGTACATAAATATTGAATTTGTCCAATTGTTTAAGGTAGTTTTGGCATGCTTATTACCCATCTTAACAATTTAACACTACTCTTTATTTTTTTTCTCTGGTCAAATGTTGTGGGACCCTTGAGTGACGTTTTTCTGATTATTAAAAAACGTTTGATGTGAAATATGCCCAAATATCGGAAAAGAGATCAATAGACCAAAATATATTTTTTATAAAACACATATGCTCTTAATGATGTGTCTTTTATTAAATAAAAATGTATTTCAAGTGACTGAATATGGAAGATAGAAGAGCCAATAAGAGCGCAGAATAAATGAGGACTTTTAATTTATTAAAAGCGTCTAAGAGGGAAATCTGCTTGATAAAAAAAACAAAAACAAAAAAATACATTTATGCAAATTCTCTTTGAGATGTGAAACTAAAAAAGATCAAAATCTTTTTTTTTAATATTTTATTTTATTCTTTATTTTTTTAGTTATAATAAAAATAAAATGAAAAATAAAAATCTAAAAATAATACCAAAGTTTCTGCAAATTCTCTTTGAAATGTGACACTAAAAAATATCATGTAATGTTTTATTTTTAAAATATTTTATTTTATTCTTAAGCTTAATAAGTTATTTAAAAAAATGAAAAATGAAAATCTAAAAAGAACACCAATCTTTTTGAAATGTGACACTTAAGAAGATCATGTAATATTTTTTAAATATTTTATTTTATACTTCAACTTCATAGTTACAATAAAAAAGACAAAAAATAATGACACCAGGCATTTCAATAACATGACAAATAAACGTGTTTCGTGATATCTCATAATTCTTTTGTTCGGTATAAAACGAAACCTTAAGACAAACAGCAACACGCCTCAACAGAAGCAAAAGCGAAACCTTCCACTCGAGTTTAAAGCCAAAACACGGTACGTCTTTGTTTATTTCCTTATTTACTTGTTTATATCTGAATCTTTATGAGTTTCAGGACAACAGAGCAGTTTTGACAGCACTTTGTCATAAGCTGAGAACATTTTAACTTATAGGCTTCTGTATTTAATGTAGCAGTGAGTGACAGACGCAGCTTGAAATAGTGAAACTGTTTCCTTAAAATGAAAATAAGATTGATAATTATCTGAACACTATAAAGATTTTCTATTAATTAAATAATGTATTTAATTATATGCACATACATATAGGGTAAAGAAGGCATTTGTTTCCTGTTTCAACCATTCTGGACTTTCTTTTCAGTGTATATACACAAATGTTAAATGTTTCTTAAATGTTTAAAATGTGTAATATATGTTACATAATGTCAGCTATTGTCTCAAGAATAACAGTGATGTTTGTTTTTTTAAAGCTATTTGTTTGAGATGTCTACAGAGGTAAAGTAAATGTTCTTTCTTATTTATTATAGAAATCAGCTTTTATAAACTTCTATTCTAGATTCAAACACACTAACCCTGTTGTCATCGTGTTTTCTATGCTAAGGATGATTCCCTCAATGCTGAATTTTCAGGAAATCTGGAGAAAATACAGAGGGAGATAAACAAATGCAAGGTTTGTGGAGGCCTTTAAGTTGGGCAGATGTTATTCCGAACGCAAGTCTTATTTCACTCGTGTCTTCTGTCCACAGAATGAGTATGAAGTTATATTAAAAGATCAACAACTATACAAAGATGCCATACAAAGCAGCCGAAGCTTTGCTAAACAATTTCAAGACAGAAAAGAAGACAAGGAGGGGAGTCTTGAGGAAGATAGAAAAAAACTTTTTGAAAAGCTTCAGAAAGAGAAGGTGGGCCTAAGGAAATTCCCAAAATATCTGCTTTGTTTTTATTGAGACAAAGAAGTTAATCCACATTTTTATATACGGACCCACTTTTACGCAGGACAACTTGAGCTCTACAATGAAGGAGAATGAAAGAATGACTGCGGAGATCATGCAAATAAAGGAGGAGTTGCAAAGTCTGGAAAAGGAGCATGAGTCCCTCAAAGAGCAAACTCAGGTGTGCCAAAACTTTTAACTCAACATAGTCAAAATGATCTTGTAGTTATATTAATGTGTGTGCACTTTATGAATTCTTTATCAGTAAGAGTCCATGAGATCATTCTTCAATCATACAGTGTCCACTCAATGTACGTCTTTGGTTTATTATAGATCTCTTCAGCAGTGCCTGAGAGGAACGTTGTATTTAAAGGACATACAGAAGAAGGTAAACATGCTCTGAGCTTTGACGTGAATCCCCGGATAGTTTATCCGATGGAAGGCGGAACAGCACTCATAACCTTTGAGGAAATAGAAGGTGTGTATTTTTATCAGAGATGGAAAAATGACATCCCTTTTTACTTAATATGTAACCTTATTTTTAGTGGCTAAGAAGATTTTAAGCATGAAGGAGCATAAAGTGTCGATCGGGGAATGTTTCATCAATGTAAAAGCTAAACCAGTTCAGTTCCTGGTACCCAGTTACATTGAGGTAAACCCCTTTTTATGAAGTTAACATTTTGTGACGTGTTAGTAAATCAGCAGACACCTCTTTCTTTCTCACACGGCTGTTAGATGGACACACAAGTCTGTCCACGAAGAATATTAGTCTCTAACCTGCCAAGTAAACTATCCGAGGACAAACTCCTGGACAAACTGGAGATCCATTTCTCTAAGAGGAGGAACAGAGGCGGCGAGGTGGATGAGATAGACATGTTGCATGATTCTGGCACTGTGGTTATTACATTTGTAGAAGATGATGGTATGTTATTGTGTGTGGAACAGTATTTGATTAATTTGATAATTCAAAATATGGGTTCTAATTCTCTGTTCATCATTCATCTCTAGTTGCCAAAGGTCTGACAGACCAACAGGATCATAAGGTTGACATTGAGAAAAACCAGAAGCACAAGGTCAAGGTCACCCCATTCCTCAATGGAGAGATTTCACAGCTTTGTGTAAGGCAATGATTGATTTACACAAAAATAATAGCTCAAGCATCAATTCAACTCTCCCCTTTATAATTCCAAATCTGTACACACTTTTTTGCACTGACGCAAACATTAATAAAACATAAATATTTTGTTCGGTTGAACATAAAATTACATACAGTAAAGAATATTGGACAACAAAAAGTTCTGGGGTATATTCAACCATTTTATTGTTCCTACTATCGTTGTCAATAGGGTCCAGTTACTTTTTGGTTTCAAGCATCCATCCAAATATCTTTTTCTGATTAAGATTTACAAGAATTATACACATCTGAAACAACTAGAGTATTTCAAGACATTTTGGGTGAACTATTCATATAAAGATGTAATCACATACTACAAGGAAATGGCACATTGCAGTAAAAGCCTTACTTTTTCTGATTTTCAGACCAGGGACTCAGTGTGTGTGCGCACAATTCAGCTTACGGGCATTCCTCTCATCATGGAGCAAGACAATCTGCAGGACCATCTGGAGATCCACTTCCAGAAGGCAGCAAACGGTGGCGGTGAGGTGGAGAGCATCCTCTACAACCCTATGGGTCACACCACTTTAGCTGTATTTGTGGAGGACTCCCCTGAAGACAGCCAGAGTGCCTGAAATGGTATAAAACTAAAGCTCCTGAACAATTTTTTGATGGAATACTTCCTTTGAGTCACAAACAAAAATGTATTTTTAGATGATAGATTTCGGAAACCCTTGATTTATACCTATTAGTAAAAGGTTCTCTACCTCTATATACTATTATGGATAAATTCATACATTATACACATAGATATAATTATTCTTATAACTTTGCTAAAGGTATAGGCTTTAGTTGGGAAAATTGTGTCACATGTTGGAATTTAAAGAATGGGATGATGGAAATTAAATCATTATCAAGATAATTACAAATTAAAAAATGCTTTTATTTATAAAAAAATTATAGATTGCATGTCATTAGCATTGGATAAAAGCATACACCATGCATCTATGTAAAGACAAAAAAAGTTTATCATGTTTACAACTGCAAATAAATGTGCCATCGCTGATTCTGTGATGATTTGTGTGTATGTATGAATGTATACTTGGAGGATATGAAAAACTCCAAGTGTGTTCTCTGTACAGCAGATACACAGATAGTAAAAAAAAATAAAAAAGATAACATGGCTGTAAATAAACCACTTAATTCATATGTGGACTCAAGTTGAATTTATTTGTAAAAATACAGAAACAGAAAAAGTTAAAAAATCTACTCCCAAATCCAAATCAATTGTGAAAACAGCAGCAGCCCCAGTGAACAAATGAAAATGCTAAAGATAATTGAGAAAAGTAACAGCCATCTCCATCAGGCACTTACAGAAAAGATGTGGAGTGTATGCATCAAAGTACAGGTTTAAAACAAACACAAAACAAATCATCAGGGGTATAAAAACAAACAGTAGGAACTTTAAAGGTATGACCACTAAAAACAACCGCAGAAATAAGTTAAATCTTATACAATACATTTCATCATATAGGACATCATCCTAGTGTATCTATAATTCTTTTATCAAGATTTTTCTATTGGTCTGCAGAGCTGCTATTAGGATCTTTGTGCATTTTTTTGCTATTCAGTGTGTGTATTAGATTAGAACAAAGATAGAACAAAGCTTTTCATCTGAATCTAGTAAAAATACACAAACTTCAACCGTGCTTTTTACTCCAAATCTACAATTATTTACACTTTCCTATCCTTGACTTTTTTTAAATGAACGATAACCCTATACTTTACTAAAATGCCTGATAATCTCTTGCACTTTCCTATGATTAAGAAAAAAATCAAGCAGCTAAAATGACTTTTGTTTAAAATTATCATGTGTAGAATTACACTACTAATTATTACACCATACCCTTTATAATAAAGAATTTAAAGTGAAAACGTCCTTGAAAGAAAAAATCATTAACACTTTTCTAGTTCTTGATGCGGTTGTTTGTAAAAAAAAAAGACCTCTGTAAAATGTATAAACTGGATCTGTAATTACTGCACTGAAAGTCTATTAACATATTGTGCCTTTAACATGGCTTGTGCTAAACAGGACAATCACAGCTACAAATTGTGCCATATTAATTTCTAAGCAAGTAGGATTTAAGGTTGTTTTATATTCTGCATATTTTAATACATTTCTCACTTCAAGAAATTGCTACCATAAAACATCTCAAAAGTCCACACGGCAACACATGGGAGGAGAGCTCTTACGATCTCCAGGCTGATACGTCAACACATCAGTTAGACAACCAGTGGTGCCCAGTCCCTCTGCTTTCGTCCATACTGTAAATACACACATAATAGAGATGTTTAAGCAGACCGTATGAGTTTAAGGGAAATCAAAAAATAAACAAGTGTAAACTGAGAAATGTCATACTTGCAAATCAGTGAGCTCTTTATGGAACCTTTTAGCAAGATCTGGACCATTCTGCATTGTAGGAATTTGGTAGATCTAAATGTAAAAAAAATTCATATATAAATTATATATTCATCACACGTTGATAGTTTAGAGAGAGCAATAAATGGTGATTAAAATCATTAAACGGATAATTCACCTAAAGATAAAATTGTGTCATCATTTAAACATTTTGAGTTGTTTCAAACCTGTATACACTTCATTCTTCTAATAAACACAGAGAAAGAAATTTGTAAAAACAACGTTATTGGACCACATTGACTACCACAGTAGGAAAACTACAGAATTTTTTGTTATGTTGAACAACAAATTTGATATTTTTAAGAATATAGGACATGCTTTTCATTTATCCCACAGTACTATGGTAGACAATCGGGTCAAAGAACTGTTTGATAACATGCATTTATCACAATATCCTTCTCTTTACATATCAGAGCGAATTTAAATAGGTTTGAAACAAATTAATGAGATTTTTTCACTTTTTAAATGTCATTAGAAATCTTCAGCGTACCTTTTCTCTGTAGAGTAGACTACCAACTGGGCACACCACACATGCAGTGCCAGAGCCAAACACTTCCATAACCCGTCCATCATTTAAAGCACCAATCAGCTCCTTCATTACTACTTTTCGTTCTGTCACCTTAAAATCTCCCTGAAAAGACCCACAGTCTTTATGAACAATGTATTGTTGGGTAACATTTGGAAAATTGTTTGCACTTTGATACAACCGTGGTATGAAATGCAATAGTTTCATGATATTCTCAACTATTTTTATATCTAAAAAACAAACATTAGGTACGACTAAGTCTCATTCCGTTTCTATTACCCATTCTCTTGCGAGGTCCAAAAGAGATTGCCGGGTGACTCCTGGAAGAATGATGCCATCTAGTGGGGGGGTCACAAGCTCCTTCTCTGCCAACACAAAGACACTTGCATTATATTCATGTCAACAGTTGGGCATGTAAGCCCAGAAAGATTGACTGTAACAAGGGATTTCTCAAACCAAAAGTTACTACAAGCTCTTCAGTTTCCACACTCCTCACCTCCTTTCTCTGTGGTCCAGTAGATGAAGAGATTCATAGTTCCAACCTCAGTGATCTCCTCCTCCTGTCCGTAAAGCCAAAGGACCTGCTGGCAGCCTTTCTTTGCTGCCTCGCTCTGAATAGCAATGGTCGGCCCATAGTTACTATTAAACAAATGCAGGGGAAACAAAATGAATTTCTACTCTGTGTGTAAACCACTGCTTAACAATCACAAATTTATAACAAATCAACCACTGGGGGGCAGCAGTGTGGGTTTTTCTGCATTGGTGATAACTTGATGATGATAAGCTTAAAGACTGATAATACACCATTATAGCATTATAGTTCCCACATTAAGCGCCACTTTACTGTGACTGATGAGGATTTACAACAAATCCATTCATGTGTCTGCTCTGTTTGAGGCAATACGAACCTCCAAACACCTATCTAGTAATTTTGAAATTACTGCCAAGCACAACAATGCTTATGTTTGACTTCTACAAAGCTCTTGTGAAATCTCTCCCTCCAAAATAAACAACTTGGCATAACCCATGCTGCATGCTGAAACAACAACCATGGCTTCTGTGACCCATACCCTCCCATCTTGTATTCTCCAACACCTCCTCTACAAGCCCGGACATATCGCGGATCGGCCAGCAGAGACACAGGATTGAAGCTTCCAGTGGCAAAATAGGGTCCGACAGGTCCGATAATGACAAAGAGCAAAGCATGACCTGCTCGAGCCACACCTAGAGAGGGCTGAGAAGACAGGACGAAGGTCAACAAAACTAAAATGAAAAAATCTGATTTATAGGTGAAAGGATTTTGCAGCTTTTACCTCCATGCCTATGAACGTCGGTCGGATGTAAAGACTGGCATCTGTTGAATATGGAACCCATTCTTGATCAACCTCAACCAGCTTTCTAATACACTCCAGTAGCTCACCCTTATCAAACACCTTGGACATAAGATAAGAAAGAATTTACCAATGGAAATGAAAGAAGATACGCCTCAGATTAACTCTGTGGAAATGAGCTGATAATCTAAAAGAGATAATTCAGTCCTTTTCTTTAATGGAATCACATATGTATTTCTTTGTTTGGTTAAACACAGAAAAAGATATTTGGAAGAATGCTTGTTACCAAACAACTCTTGGACACTACTCGCTACCATGGTGCAAAAAATGTCAGAAGTACCCCGTACCTTTCTCACATTCTTCAAAATATCTTTTGTCTTCAACTTTTTTCTACTATGATTGACAAATGGGGGTCTAGAACTCTTGGGTCATAAGCCTTCTTTCAGAGAACAAAATAATTGAATACAGATTTGCAACAGAGAGATATGAGACAACATTTTTGGGGGGGTTTATTATCCCTTTAAGAAGGTTTGTAGACACTCATCGAGTGAAGTATAGACTTACAGGCAGACAGCTTCTTTCTGCGCTACGGTACATGCGCTCCATATTTAACATGGGCCTGAAGAGACGGATATGGTTATCCACTCCTCGAAATGCCTTCATGCCTTCAAAGAGCTGAAAAATGCACATTTAAATTCAGACCACGATACCAGTATAACAATACATTTTTTATGTTTTTCCTTCACCTGTATAGAGTAATGCAAGGCTGAAGTAGCAGGGTGAATGGACAGATTTTGGAAAGGCTTGATCTCAGGCTTCTTCCATCCTTCCTCTGCAGACCAATAAATGGTCAGCATGTGGTCTGAAAACTGCTTGCCAAACACGAGGGTGGAGGGGTCTGGCTTTGGCTTCACCGCAGGATTCCTCTCTATGGTAAGATCGGCAGCCTGCCACAAAAAACGGGGAGGGAGAGAAAGAGAGAGGATGGAAAGAGAGGGGGCAGGAAGTACAGCATGTATGTGGAGAGGTTTATATTCATTATAGCTGATTGCACATGCATTTGATAAATGAGTACGCATTCAACATGCAAGTCTGTCTCTTACAAAATTGAATTGAACTAAATTAAATTGAGATGAGGGTAAAGGGTTGGTGAAAGAATGAAAGCGAGTGAAAGAGTAGAGGTAAATAAGTCAGACATCATAAGGTGAAAACACTTCAGAGAATGAACTTTAGAAAGGAATCAAAGCTATAAAACTCGACATCAGCGTACAAACAACTCTCCCAGCTCACCAGGTGTTAGAGAAGTGAAAAATTCACACATGATCAGGGCCATAAAGTGTCAAAGAAACTTAATGGCCCCATATAAATTCTGGGAAGATATGAAACAGGAGTGGTAACTGAATCTGGCTCTACGGGTCTGTCAAATACCTTGAAGAAGGAACTTGCAAACCGGAATGAACCGAAGGACACGGGGAGTGACTGAAGGAGCCGTCCATTGAGTGCCTGAACAGAAATGACAAACAGCTTTGTTAAAACGGGGTGTGACTGTATTGATTCATTAAATTGACATGCTCACACCCTTATTTCAAACCAATATGACTTTCTTTCTTCTGCAGAAAACAAAAGAAGATATTTTGAAAAATGTTGGTCACTGCACCCATTCACCCATCAGTTTGATGTCCATACAATCAAACAGAATGGTTGCCACTGCAGATGGTTACTGACTTTCTTCAAAATGTCTTCCTTTGTGTTTGAAAGAAGCTCAGTATGCGTACATGATGGCAGTATTTCACGTGTGGGATAGCTATATCTTTCAATATAGAAAGAACAGCAACAGTGTGACTTCCACAGTTTTACTTTATAGCATGTAAGAGGGAATGAGTTGCTGACAGCTGTTGTTTAGCCCTCGTGAGAAGAGTCATGGATGCATGTACCAGCTGTATATACCTACTCTTTGTTTGGCACGTGTATGAGTTGGACCATGGGACAGTGCTTAAAATAACCATAAATAGCAGAGAATCAGCAACAAAAACATGAAGGTGTCAGCCGTGGTCTGGTGGTTAGAGAGTTGGACTTGTAAGCAGAAGGTTCTGGGTTTGAATCCCAGTGTCAGAAGACAATGACTTAAGTGTCCTTGAGTAAGACATCTCACCCCTGTTTGCTCTGCAGTGATAATTGGCTTCTGCTTAATACTGTAAGTCACTTTAGATTAAAACGTCTGCCAAATGAATAAATGTAATCATTTAGATTATCGTGAAAAAATAAAACGATATTCTAAACCATTAAAGATTAACAAGGGCCGTGCACTCGACTATATTTGATATTCAATTTTGTTTATTGAATTATTTGTTGAAAAGTAAGTTGATCAACTAATATTTATGTACTAATTTGTTTGTCCATGCGTAATCGTGTATAATAATCAAAATCTCAAAATTTGGGATTAAATGTTTGTTATAATAGCTGTCTTAATATTTACAAAATATAACAGGTAAATAAAAACAGTAAAGCACCTGTGCATTGGTTGCCAGATAATGTGATATCCATGAAAATATTGAAGCCTGATTTCCTTACACATAAAATCACTTGTAATGTCCACTGGTGTTTCATAAAAAAATTTTTAATGTATTTGTTCACATTATTAATATTTTATTTCCCAGAAACTCGGTTTTGATTATCCTGTATATAACACAAATGCGTCCATGCAGCAATAAATAAATAAATACGTGGCAACCCAATCCTCCCGTTGTTTACAGGCCGTTTAAGAATGAGCCCCTATGCACAGTGTGTAACGACAAATGACGTCACTACAAAACAATCTTCAGACCTACAAACTAAAAACCTACAAAACGATAAAACAAGAAGCTTTAGTGATTATGTAAGTCATTGCTGCAAATGTGCAACCGTGTTGTTTATAAATGACCTTTGATAAAACCGTCCCAGATAAGAGTGTGTTTAAACGGATCGATAAATAATTGACAGAGGGGTCTGAAGATGATAAATAAATAAGCGATTAAATGCTCTTTGAACTCACCGTCCTCAGGGCTGCCATTGCTGCAAATGTACGGTCCGTGTGGAAGCAACCGCGTGACGTAAGCGTTCCTGATTGGACGCTCGGTGTGATGGCGGAAACATGCGCAGGGGTTCAAACTTGTCAACCTCCCGAGAAAGTCCACGATTGTTTCTAGGCGATTTGAGCACATTTTTGAGTTTTATTTGTTTTAAGTGTAAAAAAATCTTATTGTGATGATTTTGGACTGTACGTGTAAATATAAAAGAATTACAGAATTTTAAATCAGGAATTTGGTGTTTGGATGTTTATGGTTAAATACGTAATTCTGTATTGAATTCGAGATTAAATAAAAAAAAACTATTTGTCCTTTAGGGGTTAATAAACTAAAGAGTAGGCGCGACCGAGCGCTTGAATCTGATTGGATGATGGGGCGCGGTCGAGTCATTGGAGTTAAACAAGGTCATGATGGCAACAGTCTATCAGTCATTGGTCAGTAATCGAGGCGTTGGTCTGAATCAGATCAGTGATTGGCTCATTGAAAATGGCAGAATTATATTTGACATGCATACACTGTGATCAAATGTAAATAAAATACATGATTTGTTGTTGTACACAGAGACACATACTCTACATATGACAGATATCTGTTGCTCATATGTTATACACTGTCAGATGTCATATGGACCTTTAGATGATTCCTGTAAGATGTTTATGATATAGGATGAGGAAGATTGAGCTCTATTTAAGATGTGAAGCAGATGATTTTGTACAATAAATATTTTCCAGGTTTACAGTTACTAATTGCTAGCTTTTTGCCATTCATTCCTACACTGTGATTTTTGTGTGGCTAAGTAAATATTAAAAATAAACCATTATAAAACTTAATAACATCTATTAATATATATAAGCCCAATACAAGCACATTTCATGAAATATATAAATTTTTTAAATTAAATTCTCTTAACTTCACAAATATTTTTTAAGTTTATGTAATGACAAAATGTACGAAAAATTTTTAATTTAACAAATATTGTAATAAACACCTAATATTTGGGTGAATCTTTTATAGACATGTTTAAGTTAATCGGTTTTATTTATTTTTCTACAGAATCAGAATCAGGTTTATTGGCTGAGTGTGCTCACACTTACAAAGAATTTGTTGTGTTTACAGGATTATTGACACAGAATTCACACATCTCAAAGATGGAGAAGTTGAATGTAAATAAAGGAGATGCAACATAAAGTAAATGTAAAAAACTCACAAAGGTGCAATTTGGTATTCTCGAGTGTGTGTTAGGTAAGAACTGAATTATTATAGTGTATTTTGTATTTATACAACTATAAAATATGACATATTTACATCAAGTGTACAGGTGGACATATTGCACATTGTTACTGCATGTTTAACTATATTTACAGAAAGTGTATAAGTAAGATATTACACATTGTCATTATGCACTTAACAGCACTATAGGTAATGTGGGTGTGCTATAGCTGTTTACTTACTTTTCTCTACTGTGTGTTATTTGAAACTGAAAGGTAACTAATATCTAATAAAATTACATTGCAAATTAATGAAAAATGATTAATCACAAATTGACAAAGTAAAAATATTCTTTAGTAAATGGTTTAGCAAAATATGAAATATCAGGGTAAAAAATGTAAAATTGTGAAACAAACTGACGTTATGCAGTACTGAATGTATAATTTTTTTTATCAAAAGTCAGCCATTCACAGTTTAGATTCTTCAGGTCCCTATCTCAGCACTATAATCTACAATCAAGAACATGTTAAAAAAAACTCACTGGTTGAAAAGAACTGTAAGAAAAATACGAACTGTTATAGATAGTAAACACATCCACACTTACTGAGAATCTCAGAATCTCAGGACACTAAGTGGCTAAAAAAAAGATTAAGGGTGATATTACTCTAGAGTATAAAATCCATAAAAACACACTTGTACACTGTTGTACTTTTGAAGAACTTCCAAAATAAGGTAGGCATATGTGGATAAATGCGATGTCTTGCCACAAGTCATCGTCTTGACCATTGTTTGTTTCGCAAGTAGGTAGGATTACTGTTTAGACCAACTAAAAAATTAATAATAGTCGGTAAAAGTGGCATTTTTTTGAAGGATTGGGGGTTCACATATTTTCATTATTTGTAGTAAAAATGTAAAAATTGATTCCCATGATTTGTCACATTAATCCAAAAGGATGAAGAGTTACAGTATGTACTATACATGTAATAATAAAAATTTTAACTGAATTACACAAAATGTTGAATGCTCCCTCAATGTAAATGGCTTAGATAAAAGCATACAACGAAGTTAAATTTACTATGATTCAAACTGTTCAGCATTCAGAACCAAAACCATCAAACAAACATAAAAATATTCTGTGTGGAATGAAACCATATTGTTTTGTCAATCCTGGTCAATTATGGAATCTGGCTTTTAAATCCGTAGTTAAGTTCAGCACCACCAGACAAAAATAAATCTATCCCAGTACAAAAAGTGGCATCAGCTGCCAGAAAGAGGGCGGCCGATCCACTCTCAGCCTCCGTTCCCATCCGGCCAATAAGCTGTTGAGTAGAAGTGAGAAAAACACAACTTTAATATGGACCTCTCTGATTCCTGTACAACCCACCCACACGCACCCATATGAACACTCACCTGTGCATTTTCTCCCTCTTTAATAGTAGCAGCGGGGTTTTCAGTTTGGCCAGCCAGCTCCTCCCACAGAGGTGTCATTATATTACCTGGAGAGATGCTATAGAGAATATAAAGACACATGAAACATTTCTTTGTTGTGAGGAACTGGAGAAAGATATTTGGATGAATGCTTGTCCTCAAACAGTTCTTGACCATCATAGTAGAATAAATCATAATGTCCAAATTACCCCAGAACTTTTTGATGTCTAAAATTCTTCAGAATGTCTTATCGTTGTGCTTAACAGAACAAAATATATTTTTCAACGGGGTCCAAGAACAGTTTGGTTGCAAACATTCTTCTAAATATCTTTCTCTGTGTTCATCAGAACAAAGAAACGTAAAAAGATTTAAAACACCTCAAATGTAAGTAAATGATGACAGAATTTTAATTTGAGTTGAATTATTCCTTTAATATAACAATTGGGCTTCGTATGAACAAATGAAAGAGAAAGAAGTAAATGTGAATGTCTCTCACCTATTGACTCGGACTTGATACTGGCTCTCATCCACAGCCATTGCTTTAGTCATGGCAATAACTGCCCCCTTGTGGATTTATATGACCATTAAAATTCATTCCCATTAAATAAGATAACTGTTATTATGATGCATGAAACACAATCTTACCTTGGTTGCCACATAAGGAGCAGCCTGTTTCTGACCCAAAGTGGCCACCAGACTGGCCACATTGATAATGTTGCCTTGCGTTTTACGCAGGTAGGGTAAAGCATACTGTAAAGAGGAAGTGAAAAAAGCAATTTCATATTTTTGAAGTCATTCTTCCCCTAATAGCACACAATCATCTGACAGACATTTGATGTCTGCATTTTCATCTGCAAGACATTGCTCATCTGCAATACGTCTCTTACACATCTGCCATCAGATATCATATAGAGCCGTGTGAAAGATGTTCATGGTTTATGGATGCAACACATCTGTCAAATATGTGATGATTTTAAAGCAGATGTTCCCGAGCGATCTGGGTGAATTATTATCTGTAAATGAAGAAATGGACGATGAGATGAGAGATCGATGACTTTACCTTGGAAGCGAGGAAATAGCTGATGAGATTCAGGTTAAGCAGGTCTTTAAACTCCTCTGCTGTTGTGTCATCGGTGGTCTTGTGAGGGGGGTCTAAAGTTTCATTGGAAAGACATTATTTTAAAATAAACACATCATTTGTAAGATGTGAATAAGTGCACTATGGTGGAAAAGTCACAGCAAATGTGACAAATGTGTAACAATTGTAAAATATAAAAGGTCGACTTACGCCAGCCAGCATTGTTTACCAAACAGTCTATTTGTCCAAACTGATCCACAGTTGTATTTATTAATCTCTGCAATGTAGACACAAAGAATGGTTAAAAACTGGACAATATGAAACTACAATACATGAAAGACAATGCATACCTTGATGTCATCCTCTTTTGTCACGTCACATGACACAAACATGCACGAGCCCGGCCCTTCCTTATTCAGAGCTGACTCTAAACACTTCCCATCATCTATTTACAAATCAGAAGTAAAGTTTATATTATTTGTTTAATATTTAAAGTAATGCATAACATTGACAAACAATCTCATTCTCACCAAGAGCGCAGAACACAACTTTGGCCCCGTTCTGCACTGCAAAGCAAACACAAAATAATTATTTATTTACTTTAATTTCATCTTTATTTTCTTCTGAGAAACACTTACCGAACACTTTAACGATCCCCCTCCCAATGCCTCTGGATCCTCCGGTTACAATCGCAACTTTATTAAGATAGCGCTGAGCACAAGCCATGTTCACATTTAAATGCTCAGAATGCAAATAATGAGTTTTTGGAAAAACTGGAATATCCTGATAGAGAAGCGGCACCTAAAACCACGTGAATGTCAACAGACGCGCCACGTGGCTTGTGGGACTTGTAGTTTGTAGAGTCATCTCTTAAACTTTTGTATGTGCACGCTTGAAGTTGGCACAGTCGCCTGGAAACACAACGATTAAACTTCAGATTTATTAATGAACATAAAGTAATATAACACTCCTATTTTACTATCTTGAAGGCAGATTTTGGACAGTCTCCAGAAAGAAGGGCATAAAGATAATAGGACTACAAAAACCTCCAGTTTCTGTTTTTAACACAACACACAACACTTAACCTGATTACAAATGTAAACCACATATTTTTTTTTACAGATACGACAATACTACATTCATATTCTAGATGTATTGTGATTATTTTAATCAATATGTACATGTACGGATATTACTGTTATATTGTTTGAACGGGCCTTTTAAAGTAATGTGCCTGTTTTTGTGTGTGCATTTCTTGATGTCTTAAAAAGTACACAGTATTTTTTTTTGTTACTTTGGCCTGTTTATCCAGTTTTCACTTTCTACAAATTAATAAAAAAACGAATAATATGTGAATAAATAAATAAAGTTCGGTAGAGGTGTTCTTGGTGAATAAACAAAAAGAATCAGTTTGTCTAAACGCATGTAGTAAATAAAAAAGGGGATGATTATCTTTCAAATTGTCGCTTTTTTCTGCGTCTGTACATCTGTACATTAAAAAACATGAACACCTGCTTGTGGTATTGTTAACGTCTTACAAAATGGTCTATAATGGGAAGAGGTAATAAACAATGTTATGTTAGTAAACAAAAGCTATTTTCTCACTCAACACCTGTTTCAAATGTTTTAATTTTTTGTGATCTAGTAATTATTTTTCTCTTTCTGGATTGTGAAGAATGTATAAAAAAATAATAAAGTCTAATTTATTTATTACATTTTTTGCCACTTTTAACTTACATCCATTATAATTCTATATTATTGAATAATTATAATTGATTGTATCCTGGTATAAATGTAAAGTAAGGAAAGAATTACCAAATTAAAAAATGAATAAAAACAGTGTTTTTTATACATCTTCTCTTATATGTTATAAAACTGTGGATTAAATCACATAAAAGACTTTTTCGTTTTAAGTTGCTGGTGTAAAGATGTTTGGGGCATTGAGCTGTTGAGGGGACGAGGGGGTCTGGATTAAATTTCAACATGACAGCATTCCCTAGAGCCACAGCAAGAGTGAGGGGAGAGAGTGAAGACAGTGACCTACAAACAGCTTTAAGTCGCCCAACTGCACGTCCAGAGGACCGGACAGAGCTTATGGTTCAGTGTACAGGAGAAAACACCCTCTGTTGGATACAAACCCTTGACATAGGGTAGTCAGACTGGCAGAAGGGGGAACAAAAGATATTAACTCATGGTGTTGTGGAGGTAGTGAAGAACCTCGGACAGCCCCACGGTAAACAATCTGGATCTACTGGCACGAGTGGCGAAGGGTAAGTGGTGGGAGAGAACAGGGTGTCTTCTTAGAATGTCAGAAACTTGCTTTGTATTTGTTTTATATTAGTGTGAGCATGAGCAGTTTATATGAGATGTTTCCTGATCTATACAAAGCTTTTTCCAAAAAGTTGATGTTATTTGACATTTTAAGGTTTGAAAGTTGTGAAAAGTCAGATGGTTGTTTGACTGTGTCCACTCCATGTAACAGAGAAAGTATAGAAGAACACGGATTGGAAAACCAGAGAAAGGAGAAACGATGGACAACCTTGGCAAGGGTGGAGGAGGACAAGATCACATCACGGAAGAGAAAACACAAGCAGAAGAGGACGTTGGCGAAAGTGACAAGAAGCTCAAGGACCAGCGCAACAAAGCAGAGAAAGGTGACAAAGAGAAAGGTGAAAAGAAGAAAGAACGGCGAAGATCCGGTTCATTGTGGAGGGGAGGTTGGGCACTGTCCGAACGCCTGGCCATCAACGTGTCGGGTATGCGCTATGAGACACAAATCCGCACCCTAGCTCAGTTTCCAGATTCTCTCCTCGGTGATCCAGAGCGTCGTCTGCGCTACTTCGACCCTCTACGCAATGAGATCTTCTTGGACCGCAACAGATTCTGCTTCGATGCCATCCTCTACTTTTATCAGTCTGGAGGCCGGTTACGGCGGCCTGCCAATGTTCCTCTGGACATCTTCATGGATGAACTGCGTTTTTATGAGCTGGGAGAGGACATCATGGCTCGGTTTAAGGAGGACGAGGGATTCCCTAAAGAGATTCCAAGGCCCCTGCCAGAGAATGAGGTCCAGCGCAAGCTGTGGATGCTCTTTGAACACCCAGAGTCTTCTGGAGGTGCTCGTATTATCGCCATCATTAGCGTCATGGTGATCGTGGTGTCCATCCTTATCTTCTGTTTGGAGACTCTGCCTGACTTCAGAATAGAGAAGGAGCAGAGAGAGGTGAGAGTGAAAAGTGGAGCAGAAAAAGCATTGTAAATATTACACAATAAACAAATATAAAGACAAACAGAGAGGGAAACAAATACAGAAATACAGAAGCTTTTTAAATGGTCAATTTCCAAACTAAAGATACAGTTACACTCTAAAAACTCTTGTTTTAAAAACATCCGAACACATCTCTGATGTCTCTGTCTACCTTAAGAAACATATGTATAACTTATTACTAAACATTGTTTGTTCCTCTTATTTATCTAGCACACAATCTATATATAATAATTTATTGTGTGTTAACATTGAACACAATAAATGTGTTATTTTAACACATTGTAGATTAATTAAAGAGTGTATGGGTTAAATATGCAATAGTTTTTTAAGTTGAATATATTATTCTCACTGATATATTTATCTGGCATATTTAATAAAGAAAAACATGTGGCATTTTATTAAATATTACATATTTACTCCATAGAGTGACAGTTCACCCATAAATTAAACTTCTGTCATCGTTTAATTGTCTCTCTTGTCATCAAACCTGTATGACTTTTCTAATTTCTTCATACTCTCTAACCAAGAACCCAGAACAATTTTTTTTTTTAAGAATGTTTGTTACAGACAAGAGACAACAGCTAATCATTTCTATTTGTTTTGTGTCTTTACAATTAAATAGTGAATGTGCATGGGGTCCGATTTGTCCGGTCACCATCTTTTATCAAAACATATATTTTGTGTTCTGGGAAATTAAGAAACTCATGCAGGTTTAAAATGACAAAAGAGGGTGAACAATCCCTCTTAATATCTTTAATGTAGTTTAATTATACTTTAAAGGCATTCAGAATGGCTCAAAACATTTTACTGTCTATTAACAGTGATTTAACAAATGACAAACAATTTGAGCTGTCAGATTTGTCAATATAACGTAAATTGGCATAAAGATAAGTGTGTAAAGTAACCTGCTATCATGTTTAAAAGAGAGATGCTATAAACAGGCAAAAGTAGCAGACAGCAGCGTATTGTTGAAAGCCTATAAATAATACTTACAATTCATTAGAGTTAATTACTTAAGACATCACCAACCTGCATCAAACCCCACATAAATGCATATAAAAGGTTTGAAACCAGGCTAACACATTGTAATTGTGGGATAGATACTCGAGCTAGCACATTCAGTTCCATATAATGTATTTTTGTGTGAGTTAAGCACCCAGTCCAAGCTAAAGATCACAGAAATAGATAAAGAATGATAAAGCTTAGATGGACAGTCATGAGAGTGTCTGGTAGGAGCTTTATTGCGGAGATTATTTTAGACGTGTCGTTAAATCTGATCCACAGATTGGGACCCCAGTGGGCTCGGGGAGGGGGGCCACGGGAAAACAGAACCCACAAAAAAGAGAAGGAGATGAAAAATGACAAGATGACAGGTGACAGCATGAAAGAGAGTCTGCACCCGATCGAATGAGGCAAAAACAGGGACGGCGGGTCAGTCACGATCACGAAGTGAAAGTCAATGGAGAGTATCAAATTTGTTTCCCATCAGCCATCCAACTACATGAGCACAAGCATGTAACCAACATGCTGCCAAGATAGCTCAGTAATTCTGCAGGGATAACGACAGATAAGTAAACGGACGCTGGTGAAACGAGCGGGCGAGAGAGAGGTGGGGGGGCACTTTCTCGGGTTTCACCTTTGAGATCTCAGGTGATATTTTTAGAGTAAGGACAACCCTTCCAAGCACATTAACACAGAAACGGGAGCTTGTTTTAATAAACAGACCGACTCCGAAATCGGTATGGAAACACACACTTCTATAAAACATTTTGACGCCTAAGACAAAATCTAAATAAGCATGGGCCTTACTTTGCGAGTGAATGCTTAACTGTCAAGAAGAACACATATCTGATCTCACGTCTAAGTCTGTTTTCAATGCAGACACACATAAGCTAAAGTTAGTGTTACACTTGAACTTTCAGAGGCATGGACAGGGTTGTGTATTTGTTGGGATTGTACTGTACCCGTGACTTAAACTTGTAAGCAGCAGTTAATCTGCATCTGAATGACCTGAATGTGACACTGTTTGTTTGACCATGTGTTGTTTGGATTTAGACCAAGTCTTGTTTTGGAGTGACAAAGAGCAATAACGGCCCTTGAGTTAAAGGTCACGATCTATGACCCTGACAGCAATGAAGGCAATGTGTATGGAGCAAGCAAGTTGTTTAGATGGGCACTAGCGCAAAAACAAAATACCTGAGACATCAGTCTACTGAAATCAATAGAGATGGTGCCCTGACACACACCTCAAAGACATAATGGTTCCTATTTGACAATTAGAGTAAACCTGCATTTTTACATTTTCAAAAATGCATAATTTGTCACACTTTCAGCATTTCTGTGGGTCTTCAAAATGTTTTGAAACCTGGACATAAAAGGGATATACTGTGATTAGGCTGTTGTTTGGAAAATAGTATTGTAAAAATGAGCGTCCTTATCTTGAAAAGGAAATCCAGTTCCTTGTGCCAGTAAATAATAAAGATAATATATCAGATATCTCAATTAACTATCCCAGGAAATACTATGATATTTATTAACTGTTCAAAGTCTGTCATAAAGTTTGTGATAAGTATTCCACGGTATTCCTTGGTGGATAATAAATAAAGTATTTTTAATCTTACTCAAGTACATGTTTGCACTGCATTTCAAAGGAATGATCAAGTTTTTTTCTAGTAATTCTTTCAAATATTTATTATATTTTATTTACCTTTAATACAGGCCATGTACTATAACTAACTTTTGTTCCATTAAGTAAAACTTCTTTCCAAAAGAAAGTACGATGTTATTGTGTAATGTAATTAAATAAGTATGATATGTTCCGAACAAAAAAAACATTAAAAACTCAAATGCTAAACAATTTATTAATAAAAAATTTTATTTGGAAAAAGCAGTTTGGGTTGTGGAAAGTCAAAATAAAAGTTGAATAATTATTTAATAACACTACAGTAGTTCCAAATTTGTATACGTTTCCTCCAAATATCCTTTTTGTGATTAGCAGAACAAATAAAATACAAACAGAGAGTGAGTTATTAATGACTGAAACTGCATCTTTTCTTGATATAAAATATCTAAAAGAAAATTTCTTTCTTCATTTTTTGCAGTATTTCCAATAACAAATACATTGGTACAACATTTAAACAAGATTCTCCTTGACGCACTACATGGATGTTTTTATAGCATCATGAGGCTCCCTTATTTTTAGCTCTTAAAAAAACTTTTTAAAAAAAGTATATTTGAACAATTCTTAAGGTGCTTTATTTCATTATCAATATCAGAATGTGTTTGTTTTTAGAACTTTTATAATTTTCATTTATTTTTGTCTTTCTCTTTCTTGTCCAGCAATTTGCATACCAGCCTCATCTCAACACTGAAAACATTACCCTACCCATCAGCTCTCCCTTCCATGATCCGTTCTTTCTGGTAGAGACCATGTGCATCTGCTGGTTTTCTTTTGAGCTAGTGATGCGTTTTTGCTGCTCTCCCAGTAAGACGGTATTCTTCAAGGACGTCATGAACATCATAGACTTCTTTGCTATCATACCCTACTTCGTCACTCTCGGAACTGAGCTGGCCAAGTCCAAGGGAGCCACGCCATCAATGTCCCTGGCCATCATCAGGGTCATCCGTCTGGTAAGGGTGTTTAGGATCTTCAAGCTATCCCGCCACTCCAAAGGCCTTCAAATTCTGGGCCAGACTCTGAAAGCCAGCTTAAGAGAACTTGCCCTGCTTATCTTCTTTCTTTTCATTGGAGTCATCATATTCTCCAGCGCCGTTTACTTTGCAGAGGTGGATAACCCAGACACCTCTTTCACCAGCATCCCGGAAGCTTTCTGGTGGGCTGTGGTCTCAATGACAACAGTGGGGTACGGGGATATGTACCCGGTTACGGTGGGCGGAAAGCTGGTTGGTTCGATGTGTGCTATCGCAGGTGTGCTTACAATCTCGCTTCCTGTTCCTGTAATCGTCTCTAACTTCAGCTATTTCTACCACCGTGAGACGGAGTGCGAGGACAACCAGGAGTACACCCATGTCAACACCTCTCTTTGGGAGGAGGAAGAGGAGGATGAAGCAGAGGAGGGGGATGAAGTGCCAGAAGAACAGGGAGACTATGTTCCTCTTGAGGGCGGGATGGCATACAGGGGGATCTGCGCTCCTCTCAATGGAACTCTATTGGCTGGGCTTTGTTCCGGACAGGATGCAGAGCAAAGTGCAGGGACCATTTGCCTACGGGAGCCCCTGGTCACCCAAGTCTAAGACGCTGAAAGTGGAAGAGAGAAAAGTTTATTGCCTCGCTGTGACCCTGAACATACTTCTGTAAAATGGATTGTAAGACTCTAATGCAAATCGATTGTTGGTATTTGGAAAGTTCATGTTCAGGAGGAAGAGGAAGACGAACCAAAAGAGACAGGAAAATCACTGACCAGCAACAACAAATGTTAAAGGTACATTGTGTTTTTCAGTCAGCTACAGTTTTGTAAGCAAAAGTGTCCATTTGGGGCGTCATCAGAATATAGTGTGTTATTACTGTAAATTGATCTTTGAGGTTTTTACTGCAATCTAAGGTGTGGAGGTTTTTCAACATCTTTATAAAATTACTTTATACCACTTAATGTGCACCTTTATCATCCATACTTTATTTTTCTTCACAATCTTTACCATTAAAGGGGTAGTTCACTCACGCTCATATCAATACAAATTTTGAAAAAATGTTAAAACCAAATAACAAAGGCCCCCATGTTATGGGACATTTCTCATAATATATTAGTTTCCTTTTCAAAAACGAATGGGGTTTTGATGACACGCTTAAAAGGGGCTCCAGGTGATTTAATTTAGGTATTTAAACATTTTCTCTTAAAAGTTGTTGAAATCTGGAAAAAAAAGTAACTTAGTTATTATGTGTTGTACCAGTGTACATTAAATTATATAATTCCAACGTACCCTTTTTCTTTGCATGACGGAGAACACTTATTTTTGGACTGTCCATCGCTTAAATACATGTACACAAATAACATTAAATAAAGTGGAACCTGAATATTAAAATGATATTTATTCATTCAATGAATGAGTATCATTAAATGTATTTATTTGTGAAAATATTTTTTAAAATATATTTTTAATTCTAAAGAGTGTATTCCTCGTTATACTGCGGAATAATATGAAGGGCATATGTAAACTAAGCGGTGTTGCACAACCAGCATTGACACCTTTGGTATAAAGATCTTACTTTAGTTCTTGACATATATAACAGACTTATTCATAGTAAGAAACCTGGTGTCATTTAAATGTCATGTATTTTGTCACCCAGTTGTCACCATAAATGTTCTGGGGTTTGTGTGTCAGTCTTAAGCATAATTATCAGAAATAGAGTTTGTTTCTGATGTTACTTCTGTACTAAGAAATGCTGTGAATGAAAGCTGTGTTTGCTTGTGTGCGAGAGATTGTTTTTTGGTATTATATAATATGGTGTGCATGTGCTCCGTAAGATTTGTAGATCTGACTATGGTTGTGTATTTATATTTATTAAATCTTCTTATCACACAGACATCATGAAAAAGAAACACACAATTAAATTTCCCCACTATGTACAAATATAATATAACTTAAATTAAATAATTAATAGACAATAGTAAATAAATAAATATGTTTAAATAAATAAAGTTCAAGTAACAAAACACTTTAAATCAGACAGTTTGTCCAGTTACAATGTAAAGTCTTCCTCCATGATGGATGTTCCATAGTCTTTATTTCTTAGAATGCAAACTCGGGCTAAAAATGCTCTGGATGTGTGACTGATGTCCTAGTCCAAGTGGGTCGTCAGAGTCCAGGTTTATGTCTTGAATATACTGTTTCACATCCTGTATCTGGGTGTCCTCCTGTCTCCCTGGAACCATAAACTGTTTATTCATAATGGGGAGGAACCGAGAAAGTGAAGAGCAATGTTTCTGCCTTGACTGCATAGAGAGCAGTGACACAGAAAGTCCATTGTGTGGAGACAGGAAACAAGAATATCCATCTTCCAGTATCAACTCTTGAAAGACACAGTCTTTTTCGACAAAATCTCTCTGGGAAAATAGAAAAACATTATTAGTAAATTTGTTTTAATCAGAATTTTTATATTTTGATTTCAAAAATATGAGGAGAAAGAAAAGCAAAAATACACAAAAATTCGTACCCAAAATTATAAATAGCATACACTGAACTATAAGGTTTTAACAGCGGCTTGTTCACTTTTATTCTATTTGTTGTTTAGGACTTTGTGTGTTAATTTTAAACAATTCCATATTTTATTTAAATTAAAATGAATGCCAAATATATTGCAAAATATTTAAAAATTAGGGTTGTTCAATATTTTTATAATAATTATTATTAATATAATTAGAAAGAATAATTAATATTGGTATTTCAAATATTATCAGTATTTAATGATTTATAATAATTTTGTTACCTAAAAAAGATTTCAAAACTCAAGCTGTCAGATTATCATATTTTTACTTCACCTTTATTGTGGCCAATATGATTGTGTTATCTAATTCACCAAATATCATTAATTATACAACAAACTTTACTATTGGTCAAACTCAGCTGTAATTTAGTTGCAATAGCAATACACTGACAGTTCAAGTGTCACTACCAGTAGAATGTGAGAAATAAAAAATAAAATATTATTGTTTTAATTACACTTTTAAGTGTCTTATGATGCCACTGAAAAACCTTTTGGTCTAAATTCTTCCATAAAGAACCTTAAACATCTTACGAACCTTTCTGTTTAACAACAGGTTCATTGTGGTTAAAAAGTGGTCCTAAGATTATATAAGGGTAAGAAAAAAAGGATTCTTTAAAGAACCTTTGACTGAATGATTCTTTGTGGAACCAATAGCATCCCTGTGAAGAACCTTTGAAGAATCCTTTTTTTAAGATTGAAGTGACATTATAGAATAACAAATTATGTCACAATAGTCACACTACCCAAATGTCTTTAGGTTAAAAATGTTCATGAAAGATATTACTGCAAAATAACAACCAACCTCAGCACTTAAATATTTCATTAACAGCATAATTTAACTTTAAGTGTAAAACACATTTATTGGTGAGTTTTCATACCTGTCCTCTCAATTTGCCTTGACTGTCCACACAGAGAAACAGAGATGTCGCCACACCTTTGATCACTGTCTCACCCGCTTTCACTGAGCGCAGTTCCAACACACCTGCAGCAAACACCAAACCTCAGTCACATCTACAGAACACTCATAACATCACGTATGACTGACCCCACCACTAACACCATGACAATTAAATGACATCACACAAAATCAAAAAAGAAATTAATTATTTACTTAATCAGTCACGTAGACAATAAATGATCAGATATGATGAATAAGCTCGAGTTATTCTGCTCTTGGCAGACAAAAAAAGAAATTGCTTACAGTTGGGGCTCTGTACTGAAGACCCACTGACAGAGCCGTCAGCATTAATTTCAAGGAAGAGTCCTTGTCTTTTGTTCTCTAAAATAAAAACACACACACACACTCATTTACATTAACTTATAAATGTCATCAATAGACAAACACAGTTAAACTTTACTGCTGTACATTGACACTGGAATTATATATTCGTAAATTTGTAAAAGTCACATTACTAAAGCATCACTTTCCTTACCCTTTGGTCATTTCAAACAAGTATAAATTTCTTCTTTCAACAAAACACAAAAGAGGATATTTTGAAGAATGTTGGTAACAGTCCTCCTTTTACTTGCATTGGTTTTGTGTCCACACAATAGAAGTAAACATGTGCCACTGCTATTGGGCTACCCAAATATCACACACATAATATTGATCTAAATATATTAAACATGTTAAAGTCATATTAACAAAGCAAGCTATAAATATAAAGATAACTATTTCCAGCAGGTATTAAAATTTATTAACCCAAATTAAAAACTGTCACAACTTCCTCATCCTTTATGACTTTCTTTCTTCAGCAAAATACCAAAGAAGATATTCAGAAAAAATGTTGATAACAGGCCCCTTTCACTTTCATTGATTTTATGTTGGGTTACCAACTTTTTTCAAAAAATGTTTTTTGTGTTCACAAAATTAAAAGAAAGGGTGAGTAAATGACAGAACTATTCCTTTTAAGACGAGTTTGTGACCACAGGAAATAACACTGTAATATTTATAAGCAGTATAAACGCAGAAAAAATTGTTAGAAAGTTCCAATATGATTAAAACTTGTTCAGTACCTGTATAAAGCAGCCGTTCTCTGACCTGAGTGCTGAAAGGGAAAAGCACACTCTCTGCAGGAACATACAAACACCAATGAATAGGGATGAAGAGCACAAGAAAGATGAAGAACCAGGCAAAAAGCATGATAGACGAAGCCCTATAATGCTATGATGATAAAAAAATGTAAACTTCTCTTAGATGCTACAATTAAAACAGACAATCTGAGCATAAAGTGTTATCTCTACGACCAATTACCATCTACACAAATGATGTGCTGTAAAGTCTTATTTATATGGAAGCTGTGAGAGAGCGTGAGAGAATCCATGAGTCACACACGTACGAAAAGGAAAAATGATAACAAACTTGTTTTCAGGAAATGAACCCATAGTAAAACCTCATGTGATGGGTTGCCATTGAACCTCCCAGAGATGAAGAGGAGTAATACGTATTTTGTAAGTTTTGCAATGTATTGATCGCTGTTTATTCAATATAAAGTGTTCTGTTATAGTCGCAGTATTGAAAGGAAGTAGGAGTGGAGGTGGAAGTTTAAACACAGGCCAGATAAGAGGCTATAAACTGAGCTTGCTCATCTGTGTATACTCATGATGATGATAGGAACGGAGTACAGTGCACTGGTCTCACATCAGCTACAGAGGGCAGTGTACTATCAAGGCAAAGTCTATTTACATTTATTTGATGAGCAAGTTAAGATGTGAAATGAAACAACCCAGCAAGCAAAGACACACCATCACATGGTTACAACCACAATCCCTGACCACATGTTCGGAGGATGCATGCCTGTCAATTATTGTAGCATCTCTGTAAATGATTAATGACAGTAAACAATTGTTCAAATGTCGACAGATGTGTTTTACCATAGAATATCCCTTCAATAATGACTTGTTTCTTCTTTGGAAGAAGTGGAGATGGAAGACCAATATTGTACGTCGTAAATTATTCCCTTCTAAAATACTCTGTTTCACAAGCTTTACAGTCACCTTTGACTTTCCTTCTTTGAGAAAAAAAATCCCCTTCAAAGACATGAAACCTAACGACGGTGAGTACTGTTTACAGACAACATTTTTATCGCAACTATTCATCAAAAATTCCCCCAACTGGCCTTCGTCACCCTTAATCTTCCTCCTTTCTCTCTGACGTCCAGGGTCCCCACAGCCAACGTCACTGTCCCTTTCAATCATCCCTCCCTCAATGTTGTCCTGAGAGGAATGAGAAGAGGATTGACGTCTTTCTGGCCATCTGCCGCTCTTCCATCCTTCTCTCTTTCTCCCTCTATGTCTATCCCTCTCTTTTCTTTGAGCGGATTAAGTGTTTTGATGTCTTTGTCTCATTATTGTGTAAGACATTTTTTGACTCCCTGGTTGAAGGGGGGTCACAACGCGTCTGTCACAACACAGGGATTTCTTTTGTCCATTAAGTTGAAAATACCCCAGCTTGAAGGCAATTGGATTGAATGTGCCTTATGATGACATAAGTCAAGTGAGATGCAGAGATAGATCCTAATGGAGAACCAATGAAACACAAGCACGCAAATCATTTAAAAAAGGCGTTTTATTACACCATTGACAATAGGCGATCTAAGTGGAAGAGGAGGCGCCGAACGACCAAGGATTTCAGGAATACATTTCATAGGAAAACTAAAGAAATATATTGATAAATTTATTGATCAGACAAACATATACTGAAAATGAAATCGTTTTTTTAAACAATACACAATTACATGAACATTAAAGAACTAAGGTTTATTTATATTTTAATATGGAGATCTCAACCTTGTCTCAAGTTTTCATTCATTTCCATTAAAGAAGGCCTAAAAGAAACCCAGACAAAGTGGAATTTATAAACACAGTTATAAATAGAAATGTTGGAAGCAAAGCACAGATCATTTAGGTTTGGGAAGGATTTAATTAGTTATGATCATATTAAAATCTTGGGTTTTTATGTTCTACAATATAAGAATCAGAACTGAAGTCTTCATCTGGTCCCTGTTTTGACTGTAAACTATGATGGAATATTATACACAATATTATGGCTGCCGACTATTAATAGCTTCTACAGCAAGCTTCATAAAAGAAAAATAGATGATTTGTAAGAAGACAGCTGTTCTCTGACATGCAGGGTTTGAGGTAACTGCTTCACCTACTCTAAACACTCTAATGGTAAAGAACAGGAAGGGGGCGAATTAAAACTTCCTCATGTTACTCACAGCTGTGACGTCTCTGTTACTGTGACCACGAAAAGGAAAACCCAACAAATCATAAAACGTGATCAACTTCAAACAGTTTACAGACAGCAACTTCCACGAAACACTTCAATTGCCTCTTGTTATTTCTGGGTTAATGGTAGCCTATAGACAGACTACAGTCTACAAATATAAACTAAGGCAATTAAAATGAGTCAGGGAAATTGTTTTACTTGCATTGAGTAAACAGGGGATTTGCAGTACAAACTAAATTGCGGTGAAATCCAGTGTTACAACCAGTAGTTATGACGGAAAACAAAAATGAACTCACTGAGATGGACAGAGACAGTGCAATAAACAATTCTAGACACACATCCGGTTGTCTTTAAATCCTGTAAGAGCAACTCATCTACCTGGAAGTGGACTACCAACAATAATGTTAAAGTTATGTGAAAAACTGGACTGTTCACCCTTCATTCTTTTATTACAACTAAAACAGCACACCTAGATTTTTAATGTTCTTCATCCAGAAAGATGAATGCCTAAATAAAGAACTATGAATGTGGTACATCTCTGCTGAGGCCTTTTTCAGGGCAGATCGCAGGATGGAATGACGTGACGTCTGTCGTATGCCGTGTCGTCGCTTTCCTCTCCCTCGCTTCCCTCGTCCATCATTCTTTCTTTCTCCTCGTCATCCTCTGTCTCACTGCCCCGTTCCCGCAGTCTCTCCCTCTCCCTGTCACTCTCCCGGTCTCTCTCGCGCTTTCGAATACCTCGGGGGAGTGTGGTAACCTGGAGGATGTGGGAGTGGTGAGATAGTTTTACCTGGATCTTTTTTGATATATGTTTTACAGTCCAGAAATAAGTTAGATTGTATCACCACTATTTAAAAGCATCCGCACATTTTGCACTTCAAAATCATTACAATTTGTGTTTTAGAACAGTCATATTTTATTCATCCTTGAAATAAACTGGATTTATTACATGAAATATGTCAACTACAAATGATCACCTGGTTATCGTGAGTAGGCAGGACGCAATATCCTGGCTCTGCCCTCCGTAAAAGCCGTGGAGAGTGAGTCCGAAAAGGCCTTGGGGAGTGAGAGCACACAGAGCGAGGGGAAGGGGAACGAATGGAGTGAGGTGACGGAGAGCGGATTGAACGGGGCGAGTGCGGGATGGAGTGCGACAAAGATTGCGAGGGGGTGAGAGACGGGGCGTGATGGTTGAGCTTTGGAGGACGTGGCGAGCGAGGGGGCAGTTCAGGCGGTTTGAGAGGATCTATCAGGTCTATATCAGTAAGGAGAGGTGGAGGAGGGATGAAGTCCTCAACTGAGAGAGGGATGTCTCTGTCAATGGCGGCAAGCTCTGCCCGAGATAGGTGGTCCACAATGCCTGCCCCGAAAGAGTCGCCCACCACGTTAATGGATGTGCGCATGCGGTCGCTAAAGACACATAAACACAGCTCTTAGTGCTGAGAAAGAACACGTCAGAAGAACCAGAAACGTTTACAAGGAAACGTTTATGAGAGTTTTACTCAGCCCCGGGATCATAAACTTCACCTGTGGGCCTCTAAAAGGATTTCCACCTTTGACCCAATAGTAATGGCCCTAGCATAGCATTGAAGCAATGTCAGAGGGGCAACTTGAAAAAAATGTTGAGTTGGAAATCCAATTCACTACGCTTGGGATAGATACCATGCGTCCATAACACAAAAAGGGTGGAGACTCACAGAAGCCAATCGACAGCGACGAGCAGACTGATGTCCTGAGTTGGAAGGCCAACAGCGGTCAGGATAAGCAACATGGTGACCAGACCGGCACTGGGAATACTGGCAGCTCCCACACTGGCCAAAGTGGCTGTCATACTGTAGAAAAAAAGAGAGTTTGAACCGGGTATAATCTTACCATAAGAAAAAAAAACAAGATGACAAGTCAGCATGGGGGGGGGACAGGGACAGATTTAAAGATGTGATCATAAGGAACATGACCCCTCTGTCAAATATCATACATATTTATTGAGTGTTTCATTTTTAACCGAGGCTAATATAACATATGTGTATAATTATCCTAATATATTTTTATATTTTGTAGTATGCCTTTGCAAGGTCATCATCATAACATGCAGAATCTAACATGAGAGGGACAAGAATATAATCAGATTCAACTTTGGTTAAACATGAAAAAATAATAGATTCTCTTTAATGCAAAAATCATTTCAATAAAAAAGTAAGTTTTAGATGACACACTATTTCACAGACCCCCTGCAGTACTGCTGTGGACCCCTGGGGGCCACACACATCATGTTGCACACCCCAGAACTTGTGTGGAAAACAGATTTTTCCAACACAAAGAAACAAGAAAAACAATGACGAAAGTCAAATGGGCAAAAAGGTTAACCTCAAATCGATTAAAAGAGGTTATCTATGAGTAACATCTATGTTTATAATTTCAGGTTGTATTAGAGTAAAGTAATAGTAACAGATAGCAATTAGAATGGATTTAATAATAACCAGACTGTTATGGCATGACCAAATAAATCAAAAGCATGTGACTCGTACATCAAGACTGCATTCAGGCTGTGTGTGACAATTTCCACATAGATTTCAGCTGTGGTTTAGACAAATTTTCAATGGGTTCCCTTTGAACATCACCACACAACAAAATCAAAGCCCAACTCTATGTCCAAGTCTTGTTTCCAATTAAAACAGTTTGTGGCAGAGAATTAAGAGACAAAGAGAAGACAGACATAAAGTTAGTAGTTAAAATCTATAGGCTGATTTCAAGTTTCATCTTTAAGCTTTTACCTGACAGTGATAATCTGTCCTCCATCAAGATCGATGTCATTCATCTGGGCGATAAAAATGGCAGCCACAGCTTCATAGAGCGCAGTGCCATCCATATTTATAGTTGCTCCGATGGGCAGCACAAAGCGAGTCACACGTTTATCAATCTTCAGATTCTCCTCCAGACATCGAAATGTCACTGGCAAAGTTCCAGCACTGAAAGAAAAAGAAGATTAAGAACTGATCAATTATTGTAATTTTGGTTTCGTGTTGTATATGAGAAGAAATAGCCCTATCAATATGTAGGCCAAAAATAACCCTCAACAACAATAGTAAAAAGTTAAACCTATTTGGTGTTTCGTCCGTCCCAAACTGACAGTTGGTTCAACATTTTAGAAAATTGTTTGGCTAATCCCACATAAACCCGCAAAACCAGACACATGTGGCACAACAGACGGGAAAAGCTGGACTATAAGCAAATAAAACAGGACATGAGGTTTTTTTCTTTTTTTTTTCTTTTGTGCAACACACTTTCAAAATTAAATTATTTTCTATCATGGCATTGTTATCATGCAGTTTTTATGTCCCACACTATACAATAATGAGAAGTGACAGAACACACTTTAAGTTACAATCACACTAGCACTGGAAAAAAAAGTTTTATTAATTGTTTTTTAAATTCAGTTCAGTAATATCAATTCTAATTCTAATATCCATATGCATTTACATAAATCTTGTGAACAAACATGTTAAAAAAAGCATGTTTGCTCGTTGTCCTGTTTTAGCCAGGTGTACCCAAAAAACATAGGTATCAGTTTTAGAAGGTTTCAATGTTTCCATTGGTCCATGAAAGAAATTACTCAATATGAAAATGCATTTCAGGCTATCCTCAAAGACACTACAATTTTCTCAGATAAAGTAATGTGAAGGATTAGTTACATGTCCTCTGACTTTCTTTAGTGAAAGCATTTTGTTATATTTGGCTTTAAACTAAACATCTCAGACCACATACCAGTAGAAAAAAAAGATATGTCCAAAAGGAGTTTTTCTTCCCAAGCCAAACTTTTTTTTTCCATATGTGACCATTAACGCTTCAACCAGTGTCAGGTCATGTCTATCAGCACAACACCGAAAACACCGCTAGCAGAAAAAGAAAGTTGAATACCTGCTTGCTGTTCCCAGAGCAGTGATCCAAGCTTGAAAGATCCCGGAATAAAACGTGAAGGGGTTTTTCCTAGTCACAGCGAAGTATATGATTGGCAGAATGATCCCACCGTGAATGATAAGGCCAACAATGACCGTAACCATGTACATGCCCAACTGCTTGGCCACCACCTCCAGGTCACCGATGGCTGCGATTTTGCCGCATATGAGAGAGGCAATGCCTACAGGAGAGTACCTATAGACAAACCAGGCAAGGATGGCTTAGGTGCAAAATACATTTACAGTTAAGTTTTTCTAAAATGAATTTATTTAAATATAAATAATGTTATATTTTGTAGAGCTACAGCTCCATTCATTGGTAAAGGTGATATGTTGTTTGTTTTGGAATTGGATTTTGACATGCAGGTTTGTGAAATGATCTGGTTTTGCAACCTGAGTACCATGTAAAAAGATAAATATTGCTTCTTATGTGGTCTAAATTTAATTAATCTAAAATCCTGTGTATAAATATTTCACTGCGAGTTACAGTGAATGACAGATGATGTTTATTGTATCGTTTGAATAGTTTACATACTGTGAAGGCAGTGCAGAGAACACAGTTTTGTACAGCTGGGCTGGCCCCGAGCTGGCCGGAGTGTTCCTGCGTGGTCATATACTTTTGTTTTGGTGCATATACTCACTCGGTCTTTGTTTTCTCTATAATTGTGTCATTCTTGTAAAACAGGCATGTCTAATTCTCCACGGGATAACAATGATATGTCACTGATTCTTGAGACATTGAACAATAAAAAATCTGCAGAATTTATTTTGGTTTGATCAGTTTAACATATTGCAGGCTTTCTATTCGTGCAAATTCATGTCCAATTTAAATTTTTTAAATAGATTTTACATTGTAAGAAATTATGTTTAAATATGTTTAAAGAAATTATGTTTAAATATATACATTGTAAAATTATGTTTAAATATATATATCAACATACAATTTATATATATAATTTAAAAAAAATTTAATTTAACAAGTTTAAATAAAAAAATAAAATGGTTGACAAAATCCCAGATATCATCTTTAGAAAAACTAAAGTGGAAACGTTGTCATTATCAAAAACTGAAAGATGTGGCATATGTTTTGTTGCATCAGTCAGGATTTGTTGAGTTTGAAGTTTGTTATTTTTGGTTACACAACAGTTTAATTTTGCCACCGCAATTAGGTTTTCTACAGTTCAGTTCGTAAATGCTCATTCCTACTAAATCTTTTCCTGACACTCGAATAGTAAAATAAGATTGAAAAAACTAATATGAAAATACTAAACAAATTTATAGCCTAAATGGAATTCAAGTTGGTTTGAATATCTAAGTGTCTTCCAAAAAGTAAAACTAATAAAAATGAGATCTGCTTCAAGGATCATTTTAACAGAAATGATAAACAGCTGAATGCAGAGAAAAAACAGAACCTATGTCTGTCGCTGTCAACGTGTGGGTATGTATGAGAGTCTGGCAATGTATTACATCCCAAAGCAAGTTCCCACATTAACTCATGGGAACACAGCAACAATTTTGCTCTATAATAGATTCTAGAGCAGTCCTCCCTGCTTTTGACAGATTCCCTTCGTTCTCATTTACTTACACGCTTTATTCTCTCACACTGGAATCTACTGTTTGATCATATTTCACTGATCTTGTATTAGTATGCAAACATCTTTAAAATAAAGTCTAAACTGATTAACAAATGTCTACAAACTAATTTATTTTCAGACTGTAGCCTGTTTTGTTAAAAGAGAGCTAGATAAATATGTGTTTTTATTTATTAAGTTGATGACACACAGTTTCTGTTACACAATAATCACATAATTCTCCCTAAACAACTTCATTTGGTTCAGTTTAACTACGATAGTGGATCTCAGCTTGTGGACAGAAAATGGGTCACAAGTCAATTCTAATATTATCAAAGACAGCAAGAAAACACAACTGTAAATAAAACCACATATTGGGACAATGAAACAACAAAACTTCTCTTATCATGTTATTGAAGGGCTGTGTAAGTTCAAGCTTTAGTGTAAAATGTATGTACGTAAAACTGGAGCTAAACACTGTGTGAATATTTCCTGAAGATATAAAACGTTTGCAGCAGTAATGCAAATGGTCTTCTGAGCTTTAAATATCATGGTTATCGGCCAAATATAGCGACACCCCTCATATGGATAATTTCCTATTTAATATTTTTTATTGGTTTAAGGCCTATACAGTTGGTAGTATGTTTACAATTTAGTAATGTTAACCATTCATTCTTGAAAAATTGGGGATATCACATTAATCATACTAACCACATGATCATGGACACCATCCTCATGATAATCTCATTAAGAATGTTGAAGAAATCAGACATGAGCTTCCCCCTCTCTCCCATTTTTCCCATGCAGATTCCAAATGTGATGAAGAACCCAATTAAACCTAAAGACACAGAAAAGTAATGAACTTAATGAATGTAAGTGATGCTGGTGTTTTCTATTAATTATATTGATTTGTGTAGATTATTTTTGTTCAATTTAAACTATAATTGTATTACAATTGCATTTCTAATTAACATGTAATTATGAAAAAAGAGTGCCTCTAACCTAAAACATTCATTCCCCACTTCATCTCTAGTTTCTTCCTACTGACAAGAATTGGTTCTGTTTGGTTTTGAACTGGGATAGCAACTTTTTTCCACACTGTTTGAACCTGAAATTAAAAGGTACTTCTGTTAATTAAACAACAAAACTAGTGAGATCAGAATGTAAAGAGAGGCTTAGGTCTGTCAAAAATACATTGCTGTAAATCACATGCTTTTCACTGTCTGGAAAAATACATGTTCTATTTTCCACAAAGGTGAGGGACAGCTGCATGATGATTCAGATGCATTAGATCACAAATAATCTGCTCATCTAAACAGAGCACGACTTTCATTAACAGTTTCTATCCCACAGGTTGTTCTCATAAAACTGTCTGAGCCTTTTCCATAATAATTCAATAACAAGGTATTTTGGTGTTGATTTGCTCGATGTAGTGCGAAATTATCAAAGCAAATAAAGTATTAGGTAAAGGGATGACACAGTTGGATTCATGGTGAAATGATGCATGTAGAGCATTGCAAACACATGTATTGGAAGGGATGCATCAATTCTCAGAAAAGCATTATTGGTTATCTGGAAATCTTGTATAAAGCTGTGTCTGTTTAAGGGATCAGAATACAAGACTTATTGAGTCAACCGAATGTGCCACAGCTGAGAGACAGTGATGCGAGGCAAATCATGATCATGTTAAAAGCATTTTAGGGCCATACCCACATCATCACATATGGTTACAATAAAACATTGTTTTGGCATCTTGGAACCATACAGAGGTAGGTAACCCTTTAAATAGACGTTTTACATAAACAGGATCAGCGGTTTTAAGTATTAAAAATCAAACATGTTACAAAACACTTAATAGTACATGTTTACCTGTTGAAAAGAGGCCTGAACAAGGTTCTCAGGAAAAAGGTTTCGGATCAAGTCTAGAAAGGCATCAAGACTGCTGACTTCTTGGTTCTTGGGGATGGAGCCTGCTTGACTAGTCCTGAGTTTTGGGTTCCCAGGGTGAATCCCAAGCACCAGGATGACACCCAGTATAGCAGCTATTACTGTGGTGGACATGTAGTACACCATTGCTCTTGAGCCCATTCTTCCACTGGAGCGAGCGTCCAGACCAGACAGACCTGCAAACCATTGAGAGAGAGAGAGAGAGAGAGAGAAAGAGAGAGAGAGTGAGAGAGAGAGAGAGAGAGAGAGAGAGAGACAGTTTACAACCTTTAATGAAACAAACATCTTCACACAATTATTAGAATTGAAATGCTTATTCAACAGTAGCAACTGTTCAGGGACAAATACTGACCCGTGATGAGGCTGGAGATGATCAATGGTAGGATAAGCATCTTCAGCATTCTCATTAAGATGTCCCCAGGGAAGGAGACCAGCATAAGACTGTTTGCATCAAGGTCAGGAATATATCGAAGCATCATGCCCAGCACCGTGCCTGCTACTACACCTGTAAGAGCAAGTGCATGTGGCTTCATTCCATCACTGTTCTTTGCATGTTAAAAGGTATAGATTACACATTTTGTCAACCCAGACCAGCACTGCACAACTATCCTGTATCTGCAACATTTCAAACCGTTGTTATATAAACAGTGTCACAACGGGGCCAACAAAAGAATAGCTGGAGATTTGCTGGTTCTGTATTCATCAGTGATTTGATAGGGGATGAGTAGCTGTGCTAGACATTGAGATACACCATATTAGCTTTACAAGGAATAATATAAATCAAATAACTGGCAAGGTGACTTGATGTTCTTTTGATGTTCTGAATTCTACAGCATTTCTGCAAATGCACATAAACACAAACAGGGACACACCTAGCACAGTGAGGGCAAGGAGCATATTGTGTGAATCCCAGCCGCATTGTTGGGGATTAGTGTCCTTGAATTCTTGTTGGATTCTTTCCCCTTCCTGAAATCCTCCGCTTGTCTGGTTGCCCGAACTTTTATTCGTCATTCTATCTGTGTGGGCTAGTGAAAGAAAAAGAAGACAAAATCACATTGACAATAATGACCATATGATCTCAAAATACACTACAACGACAAAGAGTTTCTCTGCAAACAATGAACTCACAAACAAAACTGATGTACAAAGTGCTATGCTGAAATATTGCCATAATCATAAAAACAACAATGTCAGGAGATATGCACAAGATATACATGCAATACTTTCAAATTAAACGACGACAGACCAAATATACAACGTTTGCAAACCACAAACCCTTATTTAAATTGAAAAACTCCTTTCTCAACAGTGAGGGTGCCTTTCCAAATTTCCAAAACTCTGGCTCCATCACACTTATGCAGTTCACTCATAGGTCATCACACTTAGCTTGTCACATACTAACAGAATAACAGGTTGAGGAAAGCACAGAGAGAGATGCCAGAACTGATACATAATTGTTAGGTGGGAATACGGCACTGGTTAAGCTTAAAACTCTTACAAAGGATTAGTCAAACATGTCTTGCTTTAGAAAGTCTAGAGGGATTACATAAACATCACAGTCATTCCTGCCACAGAACACTGCCAAGTCTTTTTAAACTGTATGAAATATAAAACTCTGTATTTTATCTGCTTTTTAAAGATCTAATGTGACATTTCTTTTGGCAGAAAGGATCTAACTCATATAACAACTGCATGGTGGTAAAGACCTTACATAATAAACTGAAAATGTTTTGTTAACTTTAGAATGAGCTATTTCTGTCCACATAGAGCACGGATCTTCCAATAAGGAAATGCCTCCATGTTTCTACTGTTGCTCTTAATAAACAAACTGCTTTATAGAGTGTGTTTTGTGAATATATTTGGCTAAGAAGCAAAAACATGACAACATCTATGTCCTCTGACAGCCTTCGTGGTGCTCCAAAGTGACGGGTGAAGTGAGCTGTTGGTTGCATTTCACAAACCCACCACAAGATACTCAATGACTGGTCCTTTAAAATACACTTGTAAAGATATGATTATGTCATTGCAAGATTTGTTGAATCAATTATTATGGTTATCAATTCAACAAATCTTGCAATGACATCGTCCTCCAGTGTGTGACATCATATACGTGGACATCAACAATTAACTAAAAAACATTACAATTTAAATTATATACAGTATTCTGACTCTTTCCTTCTAAATTGTCTAACAATCCCATAAACATGACATGTTAAACCATTATCACCTTCAACTTGTCACTTTTGTCTTGAGTAGGCAGACCCTCAGTCGTCCACTGAGCAATGGCCAACACTGGCTTTTTATTTCCACCCTATTAGATTCCATTATGTCAGACACCCTGTAAATTGTCTTTCCCTTATATAAATAAACAGTTATAAATAATGAAGATTAACAGTCTGAACTTGACCATGCAGAGGTTTCTGAAATGTCTAGTCCAGCCTACACTTTCATATTAATTATATTACAAAAGATACACTGTTATTAAGGTCAAAAAGTACAGCATAACAGGAATGACCCATCTGAAAGCCTTAAACAACCTCTCTGCTGTGTTTACACGGGCATGCCGGACACATAACACATCGCATTACCATAGTTGGTCATTATCATTTACATCTGTCCAAGTCCATGCTTCCAACACTGGCGGCAAGCATAAAACATGGCTTCATTGGCCTAAAAGTGGCTTTTGTACCATCAAATAATTTATTCATGACACAAAATTTGTTCAAAATAATTATTTTTGGGTAGATGTACAGGTTAGCATCTGTCTCCCACCATTGGTGCACCAGCATCTCACCCAAGCGGTTGGAAATTCTGTGACATGTATGATCGCTGGATGTCCAAAACAAAACTCTGGTATGAGATTTACCTCCTAAAAGTTACGTGCATCTCGGAATCTAACACTCGCCTTACAAGCTGTTTTACTCCTCGGCTCCGCCTCTCATGGAGAGAAAATACAGGCCTGGTTTAGTCTAGACACAGTATTGAAGTCATAGAGCTCAGCCATCAGAAAGACAAAACAGAATCACAATGTCACACACAGACAAACCCATATACACAGTGTCAAACCTCCATATGGCATTAATACATAACGCCTGCATCCTCATAATAGGAAATGACCACCAAGTTGGGACCAATAAGCACTTCATGAACCCCAGACTATTAGAGCCATCTGCATGAACAGAGACACTGACCGAAGTTGGGGAAAAACGAAGTACTGAGACATATAGAATAAACACATTTGCAGCAGGAAGCGTGTTACTATAAAGTGCCTTTAGAAAGAGTGACATTTAAGCAATATCATGTGAGCTTGAGTGCAGATGTGATGAATACCATCACAGTTGTGATTCAGATAAAGAAAATTCAGTAGAGCTGCACAACTGCAAGAGCCACTTTGCTTTCATGCAACATTTCTATAAAAAAAATAAATTAAGCATATTACACATAACATTATTATAAAAGGTATTTTACAACAAAAACTTTGCTCAGTTAATAACCAATAATTTGTATCCCTTGATAATCTTGAAAATACTCACCCAGATTTGATTTGACGTGTTGTGATGTCTTGGCCTTCTTCCCTGTTCTGTTCTTACCGTTCTCCTGTGGTGCGGGATTCTGACTCTTTAACCCATCTGCTCTGCATCTATCCTTATTCCTTTGAATGTTCTCTGTCCCGTGCATCTGCTTGTTCTTCATCTCAGATTTAAACTAAAACAACAGTTGCTGCTCAGACATAAAGACAGATTGGCAGCATTTCTGAAATGTTATTTTTTCTCTGGGGGAGGGGGGAAATCATTTGCCAAGTTTCAATTGCAAGTACATAATCCTCTGTGAACTCTCACGGGGAGATGGAGTGAGATAAAGACACAGAAAAGCCTTTGACCCGCGATTTTTGCATCACTTTACAATATCTCACAATTTCCCCTGCAGTTCTAAGCTTAAACCTGTTTTCAAGAAGGTCTCCAAATACATCCACAGGCAACAACATGCCACAACTACACCTATATAAAATGAACGGCCGGTCAATGCTTCTAATCCTCTTTTTTTGGAATGTTGTTATGTTTTGGACAGAAGAGTATCAGGTTGTAAGCAAACCATTTGACATGCTGGTATGTCATGATGGCTTGAATCACAGGTTTCAACAAATATACTTAACAAAAATAATTTACGTTAAAGTAAACAACAAAAACATTGTAAAACCTGAATGTCAAAATAATAGTGCAACATATACATTAATTATAAAATTTATGTTATCATTTACCAACTATCAAGTCACTTGAAACCTGTTTGACTTTCTCCTGCAAAACACAAATGAAGATATTTTATATAAGTATATTCTTTGCCCACCAAGCGACGGCACTCGTAGGCTTGCATTGCTTTTGTGCCCATTCAACAGAAATTAATTGGTGCCACTTTTCCAACATTTTTCATTTTTCTTGTTCTGCAACTGAAGTATTTAGGTTTAAATGACAAGAGAGTTAGTGAATGAATGACAACATATTTTAAATCCCTTTAACACTTTAAGCTGATGCTAAAATGTAACAAGTACTGTGCAAGTTATTTGTTACAGTAAGTTACTGTTACAGTAATTCAAGATCAAAACCATGATGTAATCAAAATCAGCCAAAGTATGCACTCTCCCTTTTGATCATGTGACTGATTGAATACAAATCTGCACGGGATTGTCGGACTAAATATTATAGCTGTGGAAAACTTGGATCAGTTGGCTAGTGGTGATCCGGGATTGGCTGTCTGGCTCCAAAGCTGAATAAAAGGTGGATCTTCAAAACGTGCCATTTCACTTTCAATCGGTCTGTTCACATGAGATTATTAACTGATCCCAGATAAGCAGTGAAGACCCACTGTAACAAATGTAACAAAAGATTGATTGTCTGTTCACTCCGTCTGCAAGAAACCTGATGTTCAGCTTCACTGATTAACAGTAATCACAGTTTACACAGAACCGTAAATAATGCAAAAGAGCAATAGTGAGATTTCACACAAAAACCCATAATTAATGTAGTGCTGTTAACCAAGGTGTGTCGGCACCCTGCTGTTTTATAAAGCATTAAAAAAGCTGAACGCAGGAAAATCCATGATAAATTCCCTCAGCTGACATCTATCTCCTCACAATAAGCTAATAAAATTAAGCCTTGGCTCGTTGGGTGTTCCAACATGCCAGAGCCAAAAATGATGGTATTTGATTCACTCATTTCACTTAATGAACATTACTTAATATCCTTCAACAAATCAAGCATCTAAACAAATGCCCAGAGCGTTGCCAGGCTAAGCTGCTGGAATTTAGCCATTAAAACAGAGAAGGTTCAAATTACATAGAGACAAGCTCTTTATTGAAGAACAGGATGTGCAGGAATGATGGATGAAACGATTAGCCACAGGCAAAACAGCTTCCCAGCGAAAATAATAAAATACTTAATATATAGTGGTAATAACATAATCTCAGTCAACCTTCTTATAGATTAGACGGTGTGGAAATTAAAGGCTTTGAGGGTGTTTACCAATGCGCAAGTGTTTTGGGGATGGAGAGATACCTGGGAGGAGAGTGAGGCTGAGAGGCCCAAGGGAATCCCTTCAAAGAGCCAGCCAAGAATCACAATCATTAGAGTGTAAAGAGTCAGTAGGCAGACCCCACTGGAGCCAAACCTATACCAAGCCAAAACGAGAAGTACAGAGAATGTGTTACCCTGAAGGGATGAGGGTATTTTGCAACCGGCCGGCTGCCAGGTAAACAACAAAGCATGTTTGTTTCAGCCACTACCTTTGAGCTTCCGCTAAAAAATAAATCTATCTACTACCTGCAAAATCAAGAAGGGTCAAGTAAGGCCTTATCTTAAGTACATAATTTGAGTGGTTTCATTTTTTTACATTACCGGAGATTTCATCATATTAACACAGGTTTGATACACACTTACTGTCAAGTGATACCAGTGACATAAAAATATATCTGAGTGAGTTATTCTGCATGTGATATACATGCTTACATGTGACATACGATGTGTCTGAAACTTCTCCCTTGTTTAATCCTTTACTATTACCTATATAGCAAATTACATTTGAGTCCACTACAAACAAAAGAAGAGAATAAAAATTAAGGTAGGGTATTGGGCACTGATGTATATAGCCTGCGTCACATTCGTTCATCATATACTTTATGAGCTAACATAAACAGCTAAAAATACTTTTCACTTTATTTGTCTATAAACAACTATAAACAACTATGACAATTATTTGTATGCATGCTTGTTTATCAGGTGTATAAAAATGATGTAATATGTGTAAAATAAACATTATTTATCACATTTATTTAATCTACTTATTTTTTTAAAGGTAAATAACTGTTGACATCATATCTATATAATCATACAATCAAGTGGGCGTCTGGTGTTGATTCAAGGGTAATAGTGAGCAAGAAAAGTAAAAATAAGTGAATGAATGTAATTAATTAAGTAGTTCAATCGGGTTTCGGCGACTACTGCAAAATGGCAGATACCGATGTAGTGTGTTATGTAGGAGACGGGGAGCAGACACACCAATAGAAAAATACAATTGTTTGAAAATATTTGACACGAAATGTCATAACTGAATAAACATTCTGCGGGACCATGTAATAAAAATTTTTTTTGGGATAATATCTGGTGTCCTAGTGCAAAACACAAAAAACATGTGAGACGTAACATGTCACATGAGAGGAGAAAGCTGCAGATAAAAATTTACTAAATAATGCTACAACAATCAAGAATTTGGCACTTAAATATGCTGGAAACGGTGCCACAATAAAAATGTTTTTATTTGAACTTATTTTTATGAAGCTTTTGATCATGTTCATTTGTATGGGGATTGAATGTGTGCAGTTATATGAATGTGTGGTCAGGGAGTGTGTGTGTGTGTGTGTGTGTGTGTGTGTGTGTGTGTGTGTGTGTGTGTGTGTGTGTGTGTGTGTGTGTGTGTGTGTGTGTGTGTGTGTGTGTGTGTGTGTGTGTGAGGATTACTTTCTGGAGTTGATTGTTTTGGTGTGGGCTTTGCTTAGGTTTAGAGATATAATCCCATATCTCCCTGCATCACCGAAAGAATGGAAGCTATAAAGTGACTCGACACCATAGTTGACAAACCTCTAACACTAATACATACTCACATTTGCAACCATATGAAATACTCTTATCCACACATGACTTATAACCCAAATCTTGCTTCAAGCAGTGCATGCACGAAACCAAGGAAACAGAGTTTTTCAATACATACAAAAGCATATATAGCTATGCTTGAGGGGGACCGTTGAGGATCACTGTTTATTCCGGTCATACAAACTCAATGACTGTGTCTTAGTGCACTCAACTCTAGAAAAACACACACTAGCATTCCTTTCAAGCCACCTTGACTGTCTCTTGTACAGGGTAGTAATATGATTGATGTATGTTAGCTGATGTAAAATAAAGTGAACACATGATAACACTAACCCTTTAAATGTACAAAGAGTGTTGGGCCACCGAGTGCATTTGAACCTGCAGGTAGACAAGTGTAAGTCCATCTGGGGGTTTATTTCTTCTGCATGTGTAGACATGTGTGGGTCAACTTGATGGTGCTTAACCACTCGTGCACACCCTCCCTCTCCCTATCTCTGACTATAATCTGAGTGTATTAATCTGTTGTTTGAACTCTTTAAGCACAGACTGTCTATCACATCTGCTCGCTTCACCCTGTTAAAGCTTTTCTATTTATAAATATCCAATTCCCCATCTCTCCAGCAAGTTTCTCCCTAACTTTGCCCCCATAGGCACCCTCAATTTACCTTCTCAAATCTCCATCAATCAGTTTTAATCTCCCTGTCTGCGCAACCCACTTTTTTCCATTATTTCGTTTTAGATGCTCCTCAGGTGTCTACTCATCTGACAAATCTCTCACACACGCATTTCTAAGCAATATGCCATGGTGTTAACCAATGGCTCTAATGCCTCTAATGAAGCGCTCCTTACTGGTAATCCACTGTCTTAGAGCCATCTATCATCTCTTTGATAATTCTCACCTCCATAGTGCTCTCAGAATGTCTGCTGACTGACTCGAGCCATTTGTTAAGTGATATGTGCTGTGAAGGATTGCAACAGGCATGTACAATAACAACACTAACTCCAAGTAAATGACAGGCGGAGACAGAAAGAATGCATAGCACACTACAACAAGCATGAATGACCAAAGCTCAACTCTATATTCTGGAGGGCTCTTCTTCATATACTTAAATAATAAAACTCAAATTGAGTTTCAAAAACCATTCATGGATATATAAAGAAAGGTGTATGTTGTATAGAAAAATAATATAGTGTTCATGGACCTACCTGTGCTGTTGAGGTGTCTCGTTTCCATTAAAATTAAGGCATAAGGAAAGACCCACGTGGAAAGAATATAGTGGGTTGGAAAGCTGGAGTTAGAGAGAGCGAGAAAGAGAAGAGTCTTTGCATCATCTGAGAAAATTCTAAGATTAATAAATGCGGTTTGATTCCCTGAGCCTGGCTTGCTCGCCCAGATTCTCTCTCTCTCTTTCCCATTTTCTCTCTCTCGTATCTTCACACCCTCTCAGTCATGATGTCTTTAACAAGAGTATCTCATCCGTATGTAATATACAACTTATTCATGTTTCATTTAATTTTCAAGTGAACCCCTTGACCTTTTTGTAGGATTAACTTGAAATGTCGTAATCATTTGTTTTATTTCTTATAAACATCTGGTATTTTTCAGATGTGCAGCCCAGTCACTGTACTGTAAGTAGGAGCATACAGACCCACTGTCATGTTAGAAGACATTTAGCAAGATTAATGAAGATGAGAGACAGTGAATTGTTTAAGATAGGTTTCCTGGCTTTACCCACTGGATGGCGATGTGGGTCTGTTTCAACTGTATGATATATTTGGTGTATATAAACATACACATATATTATAAATGCATGTATATGTTTCCCATACTGGTGAACCTTTAAAGGCACAACTCTCAGATAGATTTGTCAACCGGCGGAGACAGAATAACTAACATCTTTTGTCACCTGAAAATTTGACTTTTATTGCTGCAGTTGCTTGCCAGGAAAAGTATCTGATGATTGATTCAGATTTTAAGTTAAACACTGCCATGATAATACTATGCTTGAACGGACTACTCCTTCGTAATGGTTTTCACTACAAGCTTCAGTGCTGAGATCAGACTTGTAATGCTGTCCTTGGATTGAGTAAAAAAGACTGCTTATTCTGCACTTAAGGTTTTATTAAATGCCAAATCAACCTATAACACTTATCTGAATCAATAGTTTAATGCAGAATTAACGAGTATTTGTGGTTTAGAACAGGTTGTGTATAAGACGGTATACTCATGGAAACTATGGTCATTGTAATGAGGTTAAAAAATGAAAGCTCTTCCACAATAAACTGTCTCCTATCATTCATACGCAGTACAAAAAAAATAGATACTATGAAGAAACTAGGAAACCCAACAGTGGCGGCACTCATTCATCTCTGTTGAAAGGCAGGAAAACCAATGCAAGTGAAAGGGTGCCATTATTGTTTTGTTACCAACATTATTCAAAATATCTTTTGTTTTCTGCCGAAAAAAAATCATGCACGCTGTAAAAAATGTTAAGTGTGGCTTTGTAAATTTCACAACATAACCATATCGCACCTCTCTCTAGGACACTTAAAAAGGAGCAACATATAAAAAATATGTATACACATTCCAGTCGCGATCACACACACCCTGTCCCTCAGGACTGGCAGATGGAGAAGGGCCGAGGAGAGCTTCAGAACTGGGGCGGCTTCTGTCCATTTCTCTCTGTCCCACTGTCTTTTGTGCAGTGGATGGGCTGTAAGTCTATCTCTCGCTAATTGCCACAGCAGTGCAAGCACAAAGTCTGCCGCTGAAATAGTAGCCAACAGAGTGTAAATTGAGGAAAATTTACAATGTTCTACACTTCAGCATACATCAGGGAGGGGGCAATTGGGAAGACAACATCAATCTGAATTTAGATGTTCAAACACACACACACATTTGAATCATTGTCTTTTTACATCCATTAAGAATTTACCGAAACCCCTGCCAATCTTACTGCAATTTCATATGTCAACAGTTGGGTTACAATTCAATGATGTGGATTTCCCAAATAATGACCACTGAGGGTTGTATCTTCGTAAAAAAGGGTGTAATATGGTGGCTTTGCAGACACTTTGCGTCTTTCCTTCATCCTGGCAAAAGGTTTCATGCAACTTTGTGAAGTTGGAGTAAATGATCCAACTTCTAAAGAAGTCCCAAGAGCTTTCATGAATGGTTAGTATCGCATGGGACGAGTCAATGTGGTGAATGGTTTTTTAGAGCCTGCACAGGTACAATGAGATAAAACATGTGTTATACTTTCTGCGCAACTTGAGCCAATTGTCTTCCATCAAAGAAACCTCAGTGAACCGACTAGCGCCTTTTAAACTGGTGACATTAATGCAAATTCTAAACAAACCAAGAAATAGGAACTCATTGTGACTATATACTTTTTGGGGATTTTTACCCAACAATTAGACTGATATGCAATAATACAGAACAGATTGTTTGACCACAGGAGTGTAGCTAAAATAAGACTTGGGATAAAACATTTCCATGCAACCATTCTTATTCCATGGTGTTTGACATTTAAAATCACTTTCTTCTTCTTTTCTCCAGATGTAGCTTCATTGTGAGAGCTTGCATTAAAGTCGTTTCCTGCATTCCAAATTTGACAAACTTAAATGGTTTTATTTGTTGAAGTGGATTGGGAGCTACTTGGTGAAATTTATTTTAAATGAAGGAACACGCAAAACAATTAGTTTGCTCTTGTAAAACATGTTAATGCCATTTTGTTAACAATTGTCATCTGTGTAATTGTCAAAAACTGTGCGTGAAAATGTTCTTTCATGACCTGCCAAATTTCACATTTAAAGCCTTAACTTTCACTCCATTTAAGTAACTTTTTCATTTACATGCTCAATGACAAAAATAAGATTAAGTTACAGTATGTCCATGTTTTGTGAAGTGGTTAACAGACAACATTAAATTTAAGCCTAATGTATTATGACTGTGAAATGAGATCATGTTTTGTATAAAACTCTTTTTAATAAACACCAAATGCAAGACCACTAAAAAGAAAGCAAGAAGTTATTAATTTTATACTTATTAATTTGAAATAAATATGCTAAAAACATCTGGCTCTGATTATTTTTTGTATTTGTTCAAAAACTTATTCAAAAAAATAACTTTAAATGAATTTCACCACTAACAAGGACCAATGGAGCAGTGGAAATGGAGGTTAAATCAGCTCCAAAAAGTATCATATCCTCAAAAACTACAAGCTCAAAATCAAAACACTTGTGGAATGTGAGGACTCAAAGAGAGACAATAACAGTTCGTGCTTATCTTCTCAAGCACACTACTTGTTAAGTGAAGATAAACTCAAGCGGTAAAGCTTAAAACCCTTGAGAACGTGTGAAAGCACAGCGGTTGCCTGTGGCGATAGTGGTCCGCCACACTGAGCTCAACTAAAACCCAGCAGGACTGGTAGCCTTCTTCCATTTTCAAGCCGAGGCATTATATTTCCTTCAACTTGCCTCCTGAACATAACAGATTTTCCTCTGACTGTGTTATGAGGATTGTAAAGGGAGGATTGTAAAGGGAGGCTGATGGTGGGATTATAAAAAAACGGGCTATGTATGAGTTGTAATGATATCGGTTTACAGCAAACAAGCCCAGCATGGAGCCACACATTTACATGCTTTATAAAGGCTGACGGCCTTTCTCTAAAGCTGTATCATTCCTGTTTTAAAGTTCAACCGTTTCTTCTGCATTGCTCCATATGAAGCTGTTTTTAATTAAGAATAAAACATAGAGTTAGGCTTTCTTTTCCCATAATTAAGGCATTCCTAAAATCAATCTCTCCTCTTAAACCCCCTGCTTAAACCCCACCCTTTCCCAGTAGGATGCATTCCAGTGACTGGCTACCTAGTACCAATCTTGAAGTGTTTGAGGTCCCAAATTAAAATGGTGTGGGTGCTTGTGTCCCTCTCAGGCATAATCTGACCTTCTTAGGTGAACACCTGGGCTTAACTATACTTAAAAATCCCTGTTTGTATCTTAAATGGATTTGTGTTTTTGTGCCCTCCATCTACATGTTCATGACCTCACTGTTTGTCCTCTTTTGTCTTACTCCAAAATCCAATTTCAGGCCTCAGTGACCCCCTAATACTTCTGAAATGATGGCAGTCACACGTTTAAGCTGATCACTGAGAAACCCACCCGCACCGCTCCAGGATGGAGGGACCTGGCACATCAATCAGAGACGCTGTCCTCCTTATCCGATCATCCACCCCTTGTTCCACTCCCACCACCGACCCCTGACTTCTGACCTCTACCCTGTCTGCCACAGCGGGTGCTGTTGATGGCGGATTCATGGGACAGGGGGCTAATTAGGTCAGATTGTGGTGAGCTGTGCTTTACAGCTGAAATTGAAAACACATGCTGCGCCCCACTCCCCTGAAAGAGAGAAAGTGAGAGAACACCGGGATAGAGGTAATGGTTGGGTGTGGAAAATGGGGGTAATGTAAGGTGGAGTTCACGAGGGGCAAGAAGTAACAGAGGAGAGCAGAGCAATGATGTATGTAAAAAAAACAAGATGACTCAAAGATGGTTTAAAGAATGAATGAGATGGCTTTGAGAAATGAAAAGCATTCCGTAATTGACAATATGTCTTACCTAAGGCGCAGGAGAGCCTGCGTGTGTGGTGTGTCGGCGGACAGCATGCTGGTCTCCTTGACAGCTCCGCTATTTTCGATAATTGCTATAATGGCTATGTAACAGATTGTAATTGCTTTGATATTTGAGGTTTAAGGTGGGACATCCAATGCCATGGTAATAAAACCGATGTCGGGACACACTACGAGCTGGGGACACAAAGAAAATAAAATTGTGTAATAATCGCTTATGAAGTTAATGAAAAATGCTGGTTTTGAGGTTACTTTACTGCGTGTTTGGCAGAACCCATAATGTGACAAGGAGGCTAATCTGTGATTCAATATCAGATTTTTACTACATGGTTATTGCGACCAAAAGAATTAATGATGGCGATAATATTGCGATAATTATCTAAGTATTTCACACATTCTTAAGAGTTTGTGAAGAAATAAGTGACGCCATCTGTTGGTTTAATTAATTTGTGTTTTGTCTATTATTTGGTCAATGAATCATTGAATAAACACGGTCAAAAATAAGTGGAGGGAAAGAAAAAGTTTGTCTTCACTGTGATTCTAATAAAGAAATTTGGTGTATTCTTATATTACGATATTCATATATGTGTCAGAAAATCACAATATCTTTTATTGTCCATGTCAGTACATTGTGACACCCCTAATCCAAAGGATGCTTCATTCATCAAGTGTTTTCCTGTGACTCAGGTGTACTGGAAATGACTTGCGGTGTGGTCCCGGTATTGCCCTGGGTAAGTGTTTGGGGTGTAGAATGTTTAAAAATCTTTTTTCATTCAAAAACAAGTAATGCTGGTTGTCACTTATTCTTGATAATGCTTTTTGTGTTTACACACAAATATAGACCTTCACCTTTCAATGACAAGGTGTCGGAAGACTTGGTACCGGTGTGTGGGTGCTTGTATTGCCATTCGAGTGCGAGTGTGTGAACAGAACTTTTGTACCTCGTATTTGAGTTTGTCCCTTTTTCCCTCTCCACCTTTGTTCATCTGTCATCTCTTTCAATACCTCTCTGACTCTTTGCTCTCTCAATCATTCTATCCGTTCGTTTCGCTCTCGACAAACTCTCACTCCCACAATCTCACCAATACGCCCTGGGGTTGAAATATCTAAGTGCATACGAGGCAAGTTCAGACAAAACCAAAGAGACAGAATAGTATTAAGGAGGCAGAAGCTGGGAGTGAATGACATTAAATGCCAAAAGGGAGGAACATTTGCAGAGGACGTAAAGATATGAAGGGGCCGAACCACAGTTTAGACTCAATGAATTTTGTGTGCGTGTTTTTGTGTGCGTGTGCGTCCGTGCGTTTGTGTGTTTTCAAATATGAAGTTCCACAACAGTTGCCCGTTTTTCATTTGAATGCCTCTTTTCTGTACCCCATTCTCTTATTCTTGTATTCTCTACCCCATCTCTCTCATCCCCTAACTCATTCACAGACAAAGTCTCAAAGGGGCAGGGTTGTAACACAACACTTTTCCCTTTTGTTTCCTTTCTTGCTCTTATCCTTTCATCTTTTTAAACTTTCTGTGGAAATGGGTTTTGGTGAGATGGAAACTTCGGCCCGGTAAAAAGGAGGACGAGAACGAGAGGACGGAGAGCAAACAAGAGCGATTTTACATGTGCCAGAAACTGTCCGTGTCCATAAAAACCAAAGGCCGGGTACATGCTGTAAAGAGGAAATTGCTTTAACAAATTGGCCCCCATTTAAAAGCTGGTCCAGGCCTTTGCAGACCCCCGCAAGTTGACAGAAACGATTTTTAATGGACTCCCGCTGTAATTCGCCTTTCCTCCCAATTATTAACAACTACAAGGTCAAAAGGTGCACGATGCACTTGTTTAAACCCAATCAGCGGACAATAAATCAATTCTCACACAGACTATACATTACAGACGCGTTTTTCCCACTCTTTTCGGGACTTTCACGGCAAACCCACAGCCAGCAGATGGTCCTCGTCCTTTTTTCCCCTCCACCATAATGTCTTCTTTCACCGTGTCCATTCCTCTTCTTCTAAACCAGCCCTCTTTCACTCCCACAAGCTCTTGTCCCCTTTCTGGCTTTCATGAAGATACCTCACCGAGCGCTCAGACCTTCCAGTCGCTGGATTTTCTCCATCCACTCGACAAACCCTTGAAACTTTTAGCCAAGCTCCTAAGCTGTACTTTATAGCTCCATTTTGAGGACTTTTTGGAAAAGTGTGGCCATGATCCCTTGGAGGTGCATGGAGAATGGTCATTAACCTTGTGCATGTCAATCTTGTAGAAACTGCAGATTGAACACAGACCGCTCAAGTTTTCAGACTTGGGGAAGTGGAGCTCGGACTTCAGGGATGTTATGGGAGACGTCGGCTGCTTGAACTTCGCGGATCGAGAGTGGCCGCGGCGCGCCGAGATTTCCTTCGATTTTGCGTGACATTCCCGCACTGTGGAATCAATGTTGTGTGTGCCGAAAACACGCGTGGCCCGAAACTCACCTAAACGGTACGTGTTTTCACTTTTTGCACGGAAATGTCTGGCAAACACAGGTGTGTAGTGTTGCGCTCTTGATCGGATAAAACGCAAAGTGGCGCATTGACAGACGCACCGCGCTTAGGTTTTGTTTTCTACACGCGTTCAGTAAACGCGCGTCAGGTGTTGACAGGTTGTCAAGAGTCGGAATTAAGAGGGCTGTGAAAGTTTATAAATTGAAATAGTTTGGGAAATGCAGAATTGTCGGGAGGTTGTGGATCGGGGTAATCATCTGCATGTCTTTATCTACATGATGGGAACGAACTTGCGTGTTTTTTGGGGTTGTCCATGCTTTACGATGTCCAAATGATCCCTTTAAAGAATTAAAGTGTTCTTATTATCTGTACATGTACACCCTACCTGCAAAACTCTAATGGGAGAGACATGTAAGGATCCTCTATTTAACTTTTATGAAACAATATTCATTTTTCATGGTTTTATCCAAGAGTTAAACGTTTACGAATAGTAAGGAAAGTTTCTAGTATGTTGACTTTTTTATTTTTGTTGTGAGGGTGAGGAACATATTTGTGTGTATTTAATTGCAACTGTTTTCAATTGTGGCTTCCAACAATTTAAAACCGCATAACCGAGTTTTAAAATGAATACATATCACTGGCATGGGTTTGAATCTTATTTTTATATTTTTTACATTTATTTCTTAATGGATACTACATTAGACTTGTGTTCATTTATTGATAACTTCTACACATTTCCCAATGGCGACATGTAATAGAATTGCATAATCATAATCTCAACATTGAGGGATATGAGTGATTTGTCAAAACACTGCACATAACCTTTTTAGGTCCCATCAACGGTATTTAGATTTCTTTCAAACTAGACGAAAGCCCATAAATATGATGATATTCGAGACTTTTAAAGGTGCCTAGAGGTTTCCTGGGGTTCAAGCCTTGAGGCAGCTGAGGAATCCTAAATGGTGCCTCAAGAATTATTCACATGCATCGTTATAATCAAAAGAATGTACGAGGATTTTGTGTCTAGGTGCTCCATTTGTATACTTTAGTTATGTTTGTAATGTCAGAGTTGACGTCGACAGTTTTTGCATGGGTGTTCAAGTTTAATCGACTGAATGGAGGATTGTGTTTCATTGAGAAAGTAACTGAGGAGGTGTGTTTTGTTTGGTTTTGGACGTGCGGTTTTGTCCAAGAAATGAAAAGTCTTTGGCATTGTATATTTAGTCGTAATAAGGGTTATCTTATGGAGGAAGTGTGAACAAACGCATGGGAGAGTAGTAGGTCAGTGTTAATGTGTTTACAGAGTGAAGGAGCCCGGGGTGGAAGCGGGCAGCCATTAAAGCAATAATTAACACTAGTACACATCCTGTCAGTCACCTGCCCAGCCTACCTATAAAAAAAAAAAGCCTTTGTTTATCAAGACTACAAACATTTATGTTCCCGTTTTCTAAGCCCTGTAAGTAGACTTCCACAACATCCACCAACAATTGATAGTACATAGGATGATATAATAAGGAACCGGTTAGCCTTCGGATCTGGATTTAACTATCTCTGTGTCACTGTAAACTAGGGGAGAGCAGATCTACAGAAATGTTATACATATTTTATTCCAGAAATATTTTAAGAATCTATTATTTATCTCATTTGTGCTTAAAACCGGTACCGTCTACTGAACTGAAATGTATTCTCATACAAAAGGAACTTGCAGTTGCCATCTGAAGACCATCTGAAAGTGTGATGGGAAAGCGGAATGTAGTCTAGTGTGTGGTAGCCATTTTCAGATGTGGATAGGCTACTGATTCCTTACAGCCGCACATCTGATCAGAAACACCTGTGCGGCGTGATGAATCTTTTTTCGGAGAAAATGTTTCAGGAGAAAGCATCTTAATGGCTCACTTGGAACAGCAGTGCCTTTGTGTCAATAATTTTGTCATTTATAGAAGGATGTCCATAAAGAAGACCATTTTCACCCTTGAGATGAAGACTAATGCTGTACATTTAGAGCTTCGCTTTTCCTGCTCTTAAAAATTCCCAAATATACTTTGCATGTAAATTAGTATACAATCACATTTGGGGGTATAGTTGGTTGATAGTTTGTCTGGAGCATGCTGCCCCCCTCCATTAAAGGATAGATCACCAATTGTATCAGTAATTACTTATCTATATTTTTTCCATTCCTGTATAAAATATTTGATAGACTAAACACAGAGAAACATAATCAGTTGAATGCTTGTAACCAAACAGTTCTTGTACATCAGTCACTACCATAGTAAAAATATAAAAACGGCAGTCAAATGACTTAAGAACTTTTTGCTGTGGTACATTTTTCAAAATATTTAATTTGGTGTCCAACAGAAAAAATACAACAGAACAGAACAGTACGTTTTCCTACTGTGGTAGTAAATGGTGTCCAAGAAGTGTTTGACTTGAAGTATTTTTCCAAAGAAAGGGATACACATTTTGTGCAACTCAAAAGTGAGTAAATAATGAGAGAATTTTCATTTTTATGTAACTATCCATTGCAATCGCCCCTTTGAAAAGCCTGCATAACCTGAAGACAAGATCACAAGACTGAAATAATCTGAAAGATCATAAAAATAATCTATCCCACTTCCCACATATCTCTTTGTGACTGGGTGGGCCTGCTTGCTAAACACCGAACAGCTGTCTATCACAACATGTTCATCTACTAGATCTGCTATTAGAAATATAAAGATGCTTGAAACAATTTTTTAAAAACTTCCTAAAACTTTTTGCATAGTACATCTAATTCAGAAACTCATAATGATGTCATCTAAATGTGTTTTATATGTATATATATATATATATATATATATATATATATATATATATATATATATATATATATAATATATATAATATATGTATATATAATATATGTATATATTCAGCAGATTATAGAATGGGAAAATGGTCAAACATAAGACTGCGGAACATCAATACTGTCACGCTTGTATTTATTAGAGAGGACAAGTAATAAAAGCCATACATCTGCTATAATTGATTTGTAAGGCTTGTTTTGTGACAGCGTGAAACAGTTGTAGATCCCCAGGCTGATTTAAAACTATAGGGATTCCAATGATAATCTTTGAATGCACTTAGCCGGCTCAAGGTTTCGGTGGCGTGAAGTTGAGGACCGTACTCTGTGGGAGAGCCTCAAGTGTTTGTTAAAGGTGTTCTTTCATGGAAAGATCATAGATTAGGGTTGTCAGGGGGTGGGGAGAAGTGGGATCAGATCAAAGATACAGTGTATGTGCGCAGGTAGGGCTCGGAGGTAAGGTAGGGCTCGGAGCTGTGAAGTATATAGATTAGCTAAACCCATACAGGTTCATTGTGTTTGGGTTTAGGGGCTTGAAGTTGGAGATAGCAGTAGCGTGGAGAGATCCAGATCATTTTTGGGCGCGTGCCATGGCGAAGAATAATGCAGTGCTGCTGGACGTGTCTGGATGATAGAGTTTGCCAAGCATGTCATTGCCACAAATGGTGCTTGCTGATGAAGTGCTTCTGCATGTCGACTACTGATACGTCTTCTGCACGTGTGTAAGCCTGCCCATTGCTTGCGTTCCAGCTTCTAAGCAAACATACACATTAATCGTCAAGTCTCACACTTAACTCGCGCATGTGCTACGCTCATCAAAATACGATCCTGTCGTCATCGTGTGCGTGTGAAAGCTGACATTCGACTGTAAAACTATCCGCCAGCAAACATACCTGCAAAATGTATCATGTGAACGCTTTCACCCTCAAGGCCCATCAGACAAGTCATTTGCATGTAACAGGACCAACAGCCTCAATAATGCCTTGTTTGCAGCACACACACCTGTTTGTGTTCACAGTAAACAGGAAGTACTTATACATCACAGTGCTCCGTGTCCCAGCATGCATACATGCGGACTCGGTGGCATTCTTTCACAGCATGTGTCCGCAGGTTTGGCGAGCGTGTTCTTTCGCCTCGACACAGTTTCCGGGGTGGTGTGGTTGCACTGCATGTCGAACTTTCTGTCCACCCACTCTCTCCCTACGAGCCTAATGATTATTTTCCTTAAACAAACCATCCATTGATTTTCTGTATGTTGCTTTACCCACCCTCGCAAACCCCCCTCCCGACCGCCGTGTATCCCGCCTGGGGAAACCCAGGAGGAATCTTCTCGGTTGAAGCCACATCACTGACATTCTAAGCATTCTTTTTTCTGCTCTCTTTTTCTCTTTATGCCTCTCCCTCCTTCTTGTCTCAGCACAACAACAACAGGAATGGTGAGTGATTTACACCTGGCCTTAACTTAACTGGACAGTTTGCCTGTGTTTAACTTTCCTCACAGTAACAGAAGAACTACAATGAAAATGGGTTTTTGACACACTGTATGACAAAGCATTCTTGTTGAATACGTAATTAATTATTTTTGGCTTACATTTTTTGGAGGACAATATACTAAGCACAGGAAATGAGTCAGAGAGAGAGAGAGAGAGAGAAAGGGAGCGTTTAAAGGATTACAAAAGTAATCCATAAGAGAATCGTCCAAAATTAAATGCAATTCCTTCTATTTTATAATTTGTGGATAACTTATCGGTTATATTATAAAATTGCTTCAACCAATGGTGTTTGATCAACCACTAAAAGAGGGAGATGCAATAATTCAAACCAATCATCATTACTTGTTTTAATAATAAATTGATTTTTCAAAACGTGGCCATGTAACCAAATTCAAGTTATATGATCAAAGCACTCCATAATTAAAGTGGTGGTTTACAAATAAACAAAAACCTGTCATCATTTATTTAACTATTTGTAAGTTAAAACCTGTATGAATTTCCTTCTTATGCGAAACATGAAAAAATATTTTGAACAATATCAGCAACCCCATAAAAATATGTACCCATAGACTTGCATTGGTTTCATGACAGGTGAAGTTAATATTTGTGCTTTCAATTTTGTAACCAATATTCAGCAAAATGTCTTCTGCAGAAAAAGAAAAGTCATACAGGTTTAAATGAAGAGTAAATGATTTTAGAGTAAAATAATTATTATTTTGAGATACTATCCCTTTACCTTTCTTTGGATGGTGGTTTTGCTTCCACCTGCTGGTTGACATGCTAGAGGAGTAAAAGAAAAAGAGAAGAGTTTATCTTCCATCAGTGTAGTTTTCTCTGGCCTGCACTAAATAAACACACAAATCACTACCACTAGGCTTGTTACCACCCAGATGCTTGTTTTAGTTAAAAGGCTGCTGAACTTTGCTGTTATTGTCAATAAATAATCCAAACCTCTGAGGTTTTCTCACTCTTGCTCAGAGTCATGTTACACAAGTGTTAATGTGGGTCCATCCGGTCAAGAGTATGGGAAAACATAGAGAAAAGGCATGGTGAACATATCTTAAAATGTGTGTTTGAAACATTTCAAACCAGATGATCAAATCAAAGCATTGCTTTTAAAACCAAAGCAGTATTGTTCCCTGTTACTCTTTAGAGTTTATGATCTTCCACCTATAGTAAAGCGTTATACTCGCGTTTTACTTGTATGCGGAGAGATTTACAGCCTTTTCCAGACATACCAGAGTGTTTGCGGGTTCATGTTGAAGTAGGCCGGCATCATACCAACATTGTTTGTGGCTTGAGCTTTGCCAGACATTGACCGACCAGTCTATGCCGAGCGTTTAAAGGAGACGAATGTGAAGCATGTCTCCTTTTTTTTTTACGTAGAGACACCATTCTTCTGCATGTAACTTTCTTTTTCCACTGACATTTGCCAAAGCTGTAAAGTTCTAGCTTTACACTTTAATCTTGTTTGAGTTTAATTTAATGAGGATGCATTGAGCCTATTCTCGTGCCGTTGCTCCAAATCCCACTTTCATTCTTTTCCTCTTTTTTCTTTATTTTTCCAGTTGACACGTCTTGGGAGTGATGCACTGGCTTCCCCTGGTTGCCATGGTGATCGCCTCGGCCCTGCCTTTCCCTCAAAGTACTGTACCCAGGCTTGTTGCCGCGACGATAGAGCCTGGCAGAAACAACAGCAACAGCAGCAACTACCCAACAGCTGACATCAGCATGCCAGTCAACTTAACCGTGGACAACATCTCACACGATGGCATTGTTTCTCACAACTTGAGTGACGAAGCTCCCCACAGAACAGTTGATTTCAGTATTACATACGACCATATATCCAAACGTCCAAACCAAGAGAAGCTAGAAAACATTGTATCTAAAAACACAAAAACGCAGGAATACACAGACAAAGGTAAGACTACTAAGTCACATGACCGCAGATATTACAAATTAAATGCCAGTTCTCAAAGCAACAACGTTCTCAAGGGTTATCAACCTGAAAATGCACAGTTTAATAAAGAAAGCAGTACTGAGACCTTTCTTAAAGATGACAGGAACACACAAAGTTCAAAGGTGATGAAAGTTTCTCTGGAGAGGTTGCAAATCTCTGACGATATGCAATCGGGTGCGAGCAGCAAAGAAGTCTCGCCGGTTGGACGTGAGGTGGAGGTGTCAAAAAAGATGCTACAGGAAGGCCTGGGTCCTGAAACGGGCTTCGGTTTAGACTTAGGCCTGCGAGAAGAAGATCAGATGTTTTTGCTGGATGCCCATCCTCGAGTACTCTTCTCATCTGCCCTCTCTCCACCTATACACCCTCCTCTGCTCTTAATGCTGGAGTTAGGCTTAATGGCCGAAGATGCTGAGGTTGAGGAAGGGAACGTGATGGACATTACTCCACCTGGTCAAGGAGAATCATACAAAAACTTACTGATGGGTCTCTCCGATTCAGATGGGCCTAACTCATTCCTCACATCGTCCCATAAGCCGCCACCTCACATTCGTCGCAAGCGGCAAATTGGCCGCAACCCACAGGGCCGTGAGCGATCAGTGTGTGAAGCTGAAAGCGTGTGGGTCACGGACAAGAAAAGCGCTGTGGATTACAAGAGCCAACCGGTCACCATCCTGCCAGAAATCCAGACGCAGACAGGGCCGTTGAAGCAGTACTTCTATGAGACGAGGTGCCAGAAGCCATCTCAGGATGGGAAAGGGGAAGGGCAAGGGGTGGAGGGTGCAGGCTGCCTGGGAGTGGATAAAAAATACTGGAAGAGCAAGTGTGAAACCAAACAGTCGTACGTACGGGCACTCACGTCAGATGTCAACAAGAGAATAGGCTGGAGGTGGATTCGGATCGACTCCTCCTGCGTGTGCGTGCTGCTTACTAGAGGAAACTACAACAGCGAGAGGAAAACAGAGAGGGGAAGAGATCGGCAGGGGAGGAGGTACAGATAATATGGGGAGCCTGAAGGATGGATTGATATGAACAGCACTGAAAGAACCTGTGGATAAAAGTGTTGAAAGAAATTGCCTTCAACCCACCACACATGGTCTTCAAAGTTTGGGAGATTTTACTTTCCAGATGTTTCTGGATGTCACAAGAGGCCAAAAATAAAATCGACTTGCTTTCATGTTGCTCCAAACCTGATTTACCTTGACCTGTAAATGTTAAAATGAATTAGCTTTTTTATCTGAAGCGAAAGGCAACAAAGACAGACAACGTGGCATAAAGTGTAATTGAGTAAATACCTTGCAAACGTTCGATCCTTCAATGTTTCTCCTTTTTCAGCTGAATGCGTATAGACCAAATAAGCCTTTTGTAGTTTACATTTGATCAACCTGTGGTGTTAAGATCTGGATCATCTGTTGATCCAAATTTATCAGCACAAAAGTTACACACTTTACCTTTATGTTCATATCTTTTCTTTGCTATCATCACATTGGTCCTCATACTTCATCTAGCTCTAAGCCAGTGTTTTAACTGTAAACTGAACCCCAACAAGACAAACCTCAATGGAAAATAGATCCGATCAGTTTTTATACATACTTTTTTAAATTTGTTATGTATTTTATCTAAACAATAAGTTATTACTTGTAGTATGTAAGCTTGTGATATTAATATATTATTTTACAAATGTAAAATGTTTGAAGCATATTCCTCATTTGCAAGTATGAAATGTTTGTGTATTTATGAAAACATTAGAGGTCATCTGAATTTTTTCTAAGGGATAAATGAACTTCAAGAGACCTTGTGCCTTGCGGGACACTGATGCATCGGTATCATGAGCATCTTAGAAATATGGTTGTGCACATGTGCCGTCCTCTCTAAGAACTGGCAATACAGAAAAACTGGTGTTGTATGACATGGACTGTCATAAGACCTATTAAAAAAAGCTACGTAGTTTATTTTATGTGGGTTTGATTTTATTTACACATTGAGTTTTTGTAATAAAATATTATAATCTTTGTAAAGTAGTACTTTTGTATCTGAAAATAAAACGTTTTTAAGTAGATAAAAAGAGCAGAAAGCTTTAGTAAAATACGGGGAATATATTTGTATGATTGTAGCTATATTTTTGTAAAATAAAAACAGAGGATGTACATTGTGTCAATGGAGAATAATGTTACAGGATTACCTTTAGTGTAATCTTATTCAAAAAATCTACCTCAGTGGTTTCTAAACTGGGGTACATGGTGCTATCATGGTGTACACAGACTTCCTGTTTTCTAATTAAAGACCAAAGTATGTAAACAGAGTTTGCTTTTCTCACCCAAAAAAACCCCATGACATTTACTTTCAAACATTATAAGGCTAGCTTCAATGTAAATTATTTATCTAATGGATGTCTTGAGCAGTCAAGAGTATATTTTTGTGCATCACACATTAGGCATTTCCAAATAACGACATTCACTAAACATTCTGTTCCACACCTACATTTAGCTCTTTTGAAAGAGTTTCTTACAGCACTACACTTGCAACATTACCACACGCTTGGGCCATTCAAATTTGCATTACACCAGTATAGATCACACATTTCGCCATCAGAAGGTGCACACTTGAACATTATAAGCTTTTTTAATAGTCCTTCAGGTTTTGGTGTGATAGAACGGGATGTTTAGTATTTAGAAGGATAAACACTGATCTGTCTCAAACATTTTCTCACGGCCTTTTCCCCACAAACGGTTCCGGTAACCAAAGTGTTTTTTTCCAACTCGGTTTGAAAATCATAGGCACACTGAAATCTTTTGTACCATTAGGAACACTTTATTTTATTTTCATTGTTATCATCATTATCATTATTGTTTATTTTGCAGACATCATTTTCAATTTGAGTCACTGTCACTGTCATCCTCATCAACAGTAATGGTTTTTGTTTTTAAATCATAACACAATTTCGTTGTCAAAATTTACACATACAAGTAGCATATTTTAATGACCATGTTTTTAATATTTCATATTTACGCCTTAAACTAGATCAAATTAAATTACAGTCAGAATTATTAAATGAACATGTACATACAGGTATTCAATACATACATAAAGAAAATAAATATAGTTATCATAAAAATAAAAAATAAAAATGAAAATACACACATTTTACAAATTGTTCCCCAAGCTCTTAACCTCATATGTTAATGTACACATAGTTTTATTTTTAATTCATATCATCTTATTCCCCAAAAGTTTTAGTTCGTTGTCGTCTTGGTTGTTTGACATGCATCGCAACACAGAAGCTAAACAATTTCTCTCACATGTTTTAACCCTGGCCCTCCCGCCCCCCCCGTTCTTCTTCCTCAGTACACCAATTGTTTTCGTTTATGGCTTGCGTTGTTAGAATGATTCTGTCCATCAGGACACTTCTGCACTCCTCTCTGCTGGTCTCTTGGTTTACGGCAAGCAGCTGTTTCTCATGATCTCCTAATTTTCCTATCTACCTGCCACCAGCTGTTGTCTGCTGAAGGACATTTCCGCTGACCTCAACGGATCAATTTTTTCTTAATTTCTGCCTAGAATCAGTTGAGCAAGAATTGTGCCCTGTTGCTCAGATCATGCCTTACATGTATATCTCCCTACCACCTTTTTCTGGAACTCTTTCCTCTTCTCTTGTGCTTGCCCTTTTAAATGAGGAAAAATAACAGCAAACTTCTCCAATCTGGCCGCTGCACACCTGCACCCAGCCCGGCCCTTCTACTGCACTCTTGAGCAAACTTCCTCTTAACCTCCTGACACACTTTGCCATACGTAAACATCGCTGATGAGTGCGATAAACAACCTTCTCTATCGAAAAACTCATTTTCTATTGAAATGAGGACGTTTCTAGGCAGTCAGTGAGACCAGTTAAACCCATTCTGAGGAACTAGGGCTGTAGGCAGCTCCATATAAAAAAAGACGGAAAGACAAAAAGAGAGTCCATCTACAGATGTTCCATCAGCACAGACACAGGAAGAGAGAAGAGAGTATGACAGAAAAAAAGATTAAACAGTCATCCGATTCCTTCTTATCATTCCATCCCATTTCTTACCGCTCTCCGTGTCGTACATTCTCACGTCTTTTGTCCGTAGGTTCTTTTTTTATGTTCTTTTTTATCTCTTTCTCCTTCGCTTGTTTCCCCTCCTCTTCTGTTATTGCAGAATGGTCAGACCAGTAGAGTTATATTTATAAATGTATATATTCATTGCTTTTTTCTGCTTATTCCCCCCTCCTCCCCGTGAATGAAATGTAAAGCTGATTCCAGCTCTCTGACAACAGCATCTCCTGTGGATGACAGACAAAACTACAGCTCAGTGTCATGGCTTACGTGACATAAAGTTAACCCAAGACAAAATCGCAATATTCACTTAAACGTACCAAAAAGCCAGACGGAAAGACAAAGGATACCATGAATGACAATAAAACAAAGCAACGCCCCTATTATGTATAAAGAGATGGCAAATGGGAACTATTTGTATTTTAAACCAATTAGCGAATCCAGCAACATAAAGTGTTTTCTTTAAAGATCTTAAATAAACATCATAAAAAGCAAGATGTATTTTTTTAGTTATTATTTATCACCTTTGCAGTGTCTCAACAGGAATACGTCCTAACTGAGCCAGACTCTGCCCTTGGAGATGCTGGAGAGATACAGAAACAGACAAACAATAGATGTTTATTTATCCTTTATATGTCCTCTTTTAATATCACACTTGAGCTGCTTTTGGAATAACAACCTCATAAGCAAACACACTTGTAATGCTGTAAAGTCTTTGGCATTTCCTAAAATGTTTTTGGTTGTGCTTCACAAAACATGGCATATTAAATTATCTTTTAACTTATCTGACAGTGCCATTTAAAGATTAAATACTTATACATCTTTTGTGTATAAAGGTGGAATGTTTTATTATATATACTTTATATACATACTGAACATGTTTTTGTCATTTATGAGGCAAATAACAACTAATTATTTACACAGATCGTATTTGTAGTTTTATACCTATGAATATAATGCCTCAGCATATTTTTTTAAATAACGGCGTAATATTTTTATTTTTCAAATCCATGCTTGATACAAGTTGTTTAAAAATCAGTTGTTGCTGCATGAATGTATTTCACTCCAGATGCTTTTGTAATAACAAACATCAAACTGATCAATGCAAACATCTAAATACAAGGAGTAATTTTCTTTCTTTGTTTACACATTTTCTATTAAAATAGGAATTGGGGTGGGGTGTTTTTACAGCCCGGTGCCTTTTGTACATCAGAAAGCTTTTGTAAGAACAGAGCCATTATACATGTATTGGTTCTTGTGACCGGGTGACAGGTGTTATAAGGGAGCAAAGATTCTCAATACACGTGATTTACTGATAAATTCTGCCCTTAAACATGTATGTTTATATGTATAATATATTTTGAAGAATGAGCTTTGGTTATGCTTCTATTCCATAGAAGTGATTGGGTGCAAATGTTGCTTGTTTAGCAACGTATATCTTATTATGTGTTCTAAAGAAAAAAAAGAAATGCCATGGTTCCCATATTTGGGTAAACTATCACTGTCTGTTTACCTGGCCTATAAATTTACATGTTGTTATAAGGTATCATTATACATAAGTTCTTAAAAGTAAGATGCCAAGCGCTCACCATCGCTCTGAACCTTTCTCAGGGTAACCGAGGGGGTAGAGATGGCTGAGGCACGGAAGTTAGCAGGCAGAGTCTCTGAGGAGTCAGAGGTGACCCCCCTTAGATCCTTCTCCCGGAACATCTTCCTCCATGAAGGAGAACGAGTGAACGTCTTTGTGCCATCCTAGAGAACAAGCCAATGAGAAACACACAATGTGCCTAAGGGTGACTTTTATTAAGTAACTGTAAGTTAAAAAAAGCAATTATACTACTGTGAGTATTTCAGTTGTGGGAGGCAAAGCATGGTTATTTAAAGTCCAGCTGTGCTCTCTTCCCAAAGCACTCACCTCATCCGGCCTCCTCTCCGTTCCCATGGCGATAAGAGAGTTGTATTCCTTCTCCAGAAGTTGTCGAGCCTGCATGTGAAATAAACATACCTTAATCAACCCTGACGAGTTATGTGCTTTCTCCAAATATAAGATTTCATCTACATCTAGTAGTCATTGATTTAAAATATGTTTTTTTTAAGTCGAAAAATATCAAAATATGAATCCCTGTATAGAAATAGGACAATTGCTTATATATTTAAAATATTCAATTGTACATATATTTTATTAGATATTTATAGGTTAACATTAAAGTATTGTTTGCTAAATCTTACATTTTGTGCTGAAATAGATGAATATATTTAAAATGTATTTAAGTATTTCCTTAATTATATATTTTTGAATAATTGTACTTAACAAATTACCATTTAAAAAGGTAACACTAAAATAAAGTTGTAGTTATTAACAATACATGAATGCATTTGCCAACAGGAACAAACAATTCAGTATCTTAGTTAACCTTAATTTCAGCTTTTACATACATTTAACAAAAGTAATAAAGTATCATTAGTTAAGGCACCACATTAACAATGATAAAGACATGTAAGAAAACTACATTGCTTGTTGTTTATTTATGTTAGTTCATTGACCAATAAAGCAATTTTGTGTAGTCTTGCCAAATAAAAAAAGTATATACAAATGTCTTTGTGAGTTGTACTCTTATTGCTATAGCGGCATGTTTATACAGTATATTTTTTGGTATAATGTACCTGTGTGTTTTGATTGGGTATTTGCAGGAGCAAGGCGAGGTCAGTATAGTCGAAGGTGTCGTCAAGTGCCAGCAGGGCACCGTGGACACCACTCTCAGTCAGATTATCTGCATACTCCTTCAAGCCAATAGACTGAACCCAACACATGACGCGTTCATTTGACCACACCATCACATCTAGAGAGAAAGCACATCCACAACAAAGATCAAACACAATGCCTTGATCTAATGATAAGAGTTCCTGACAGATATTAATCACTGATCGCTATCGCAAATTCCATCTTGGGTAATGCCTCTGGATCTCATTTCTCCTTCAATTGCTCTTGATCTTGCAGATGTACACATGTGTTTCACTTCAGACAAAGTCTTTGTCTCCTTTGAAATTTCATGGGACTTCATGGGATTTTGCACTTGTTATTTCTTAAGTCAGCTTTTCAAACATTATCAAAAGAAAGGGAGGCATGCAATCGTGGAAAATGGTCATTCTTGCCGTGTTATTCATGGTGTTAATCCCTTTGGTGTGAGCACAAAGCATCCCTCTTGACTTCAGGTAACAGCATATTCTCTAGACGTCTGCCTCAGACTGTATTGTGAATAAGAAAGGCCAGCACTTGGCCGTAGACTATAGATACAGTTGGCAAAGTGTCAGATGCTAGGGTTGTGGTTTAGCGTGGGGGGAAAACAAATCCTGGTTACCATAGTAAGCCATTCATTTCTACAAGGGCCGGGCAAAATTGAGAATTGAAAAACTGTCTGCCTTTCTAAATTGATAGTTGGTTTTTAAAGAAATGAGCAGTGCTATATGGGTTGATGAGGTAATAAAAAATGAATTACAAGACAAAGAAATGTAACGCAGTCATACATTGTATCATAAGGTTCTATTTTATAAGCAGATAAGTTAGATATTCTGTGACGACTATTGTAATTATGTAATTTTTTTTCTTTACATTGTTTACATTTTAGGACTTTTTTTTTAAACACAAAGGTGTCATTTACAGAGTCGAATGAAGAGCAAAAACTCAATATCTTTTATATAATATAGAATCCATATTATAAAAATCATATTATAATATAGATTCAAAATCTTATAATCCAATGACATTGAAGTTCATAAAATGATTCAAATAAATACATTTTAAAATATTTTTGTTTTTCATTTTGTGGAGGAGCATCTTAGGTCATACCAAAACTATTTTATCTTTCGTCAATAACATGAATTGAAGGAATATTACTTTGGAGAAAACAAAAAGTTTTTTTGAAAAATGTGAGACTTGATTCCCATTGACTTGCATTCGTTTTGTGCCCATATAATTGAGGTCCAAGGGGTGCAATAGCTTTTGTTATCAACATCCATCAAAATATCATCTTTTGTGCCCTAAAAAAAAGAAAGTCATGCAGGTTTAAAATTACAAAATGGTGCGAAATTAATGACAGAATTTTCATTTTGGAGTGAACTGTCTCTTTCAGTATACAATTGGCAACCTCATATCAAATACAAACACTTTATTCTGATGTCCTTAATTCTGATTTTTGATATATACAAACTATTTAATTCAATACAATCTGAAATGTCTCATTACCTTCTTCACTCAATGATGGGGTTACTACGGTAACCAGGACAATTTTTTCTCAAACAGATGTGCTCTGACACCTATTCACATTATCACTATGACCTCATTAAATTGAAGCGAACCAGGAATGTTTGTTTGACTACACCTGTTTCTTCCTGAAACACACTTAAGGTAAATACCCGTGTGTTCCTTACACAGCTAACTGAAGTGCCCCTGCAGTCTGGCAGAGAGAGACGTGCATGATAAGCTATTCACTGGCACTTAATATAGCCTAGACTGGCATGCAGGCATGTGCGTTGCTATGCGATGAATAAATTCTACATCAGTGAAGACATCTGGTTCTTATCAAGGAACTGAACGAAGCGCAAGCTGCACCTTCACGACTGTCAGATGAAATATGTGAACTGTGTATTGTGTTCCTGCGATAACTTCATCTACAAATGTGAAATCTCTATTGTTTCTTTAAATCCGGAGCATAATGGAAGGCTGGGTCCTGCAACGATTTCCAGACGTCATTGCTGGTAATGTATGTTATTATTAACCACTGCACTCTCTGTAAACACCCTTCCTCTCTCTCTGCCATATTTTCATTTACCGTTCAATGTTTTGATGAACCGTACATTCCATTCGTGACTTTCTTTTTGGTCCTTTTTACATATTATGCTCATGAGACAAAGATGATAAATAGTATGAATCGATTACATCTTGAGGTCACGAGCGACTGACTGAGGATAAGTTGTCGGAAAAGCTATTTGGCATAATGTAAATAAAGACGCCAACATTCCATGCAAAGAAATATATTCGTGATGGGCAACAACATTTTTTAAATCATGGGATCAGACCTCTACAAAGAACATTAAGAATACATTTTGGGCATCTATTCAGTTGGGCAAAATGGTTCAGTATGCAATGGGATCCCAACCCACGGGAATGATAAAATACAGAGATTAAGGACCTTTATTCTGGTGCTGGCTTTCGTCTCGCCTCCTCTCCAGCTCCTTGCGGTCATAATTGAGGCGCTTTAGGCACATGATGCCATAATGCATGCTCACCCTGTGGGGTCAAAAAGTCACAAGGATCAAGAGAAAGGTCACGGGCTGATCTAAATTCATTAGGGTGCTCCACCCATACAAAGTGTTAAAGAGCTGACCCCAGGCACATTAGAGATTATAAAGGGCCTTAAGACACACACCTGATCAAAAGAATAATACATCACTGTTGGATAGAATGACAATTAATGTAAAAATCATTAACATTTATTGAAATTTACATTAATTTATGTGGCAGAATCATTTGTCCAAAGCAACTTACAAGTATTGTGCAGAGGCAAATATAAGAATGTTTGGTAACCAATGACTTTCATTAATGACTCTATCTATAGTTATTTCATACATATGAACATTTCTTGGTTTGGCTGAACATAGAAAGATATATTTGGACAAATTCACCATTTTGTGTTAACATCTACATTTTTTTTGTAAATTACCTCCTTAAGGCAAGAAAACAATTATCTGAGGACAAAACTTTAAGATTAGTTTTAAAAGAAAAAATTATCAACCACAGGGGACATTAAAGCAGCAAGATCCTTGTAATGTAAGAGAAAGTACCTGTGGAAACTGTCTACCATCTTGAGCTGCCCACGTAGCTCTTTCTTTGTCAGATGGTCCAACATCCGGGCATCCACTAGTGATTCCATGAAGTAGCTTCTGTACTGGGGCAAACCCAGACTGGGCAGCCAATCATTGCCCACCCACTCATGGTTCATATCTCCATAGGCCAGGATCTAGCACACGTTCAACATAAAAGTTCATATTCTTGCTAGTGTGCTTTAACTGTACATATAACCAAATGATCAACCGTTAATCAAATATATATTGACTTTTTAAAGATCGTTTTTGTGTCTTTGACATTTTAACAAAAATAAACATGTTATCTACCCTTAATCGTAAAATTGATTTCCTGCCATCTATCTGATCATGCCTAAAAGTGTTTAATGGATGTATTGACATCACTCACCTGATCCCAGCTAATCTCTTTCAGCTCCTTGCGCGCGGGGGCGATAGCATGATTGGAGCGGAGAGGTGAGGAAGAGGAGATAAGGAATGCAGCATAGGGGCAGCGGGAAAGACACATCGTTGAACAGGAAAAGGAAAGAAGAGCAGAAAGGAAAAGCAGGAAGAGAAGCACAAAGGGAGGAACAGTTTGTTAGTGACCGGGTCATTAGTTTGGAAGCAGTTTACACTGAAACAGAAAAAAGAGGGAAAGTTGAGGATGTTCAATGCTAAAGCCTAGCCAGACACACAGAGGGGAAGAGAGAAAGAGAGAGACCATCAATACATGACCAATCACTCAGCTCTCTTCTCATGCCGCCTCTCGTACAGTCCAGTAGGGGGCAGAGCGCTATACAATCCAAATATAGGTCCATTTTTTCTTGAATAATGGGTTTTACTTTAAGAATCTTAGGGAAAAGGCAGCAACATTTTGAATAACAAAAAAATATGATATTATAAAATGTCACAGGAAGAACGTATGTCGTAGGTGCAGCTTTGTCACAGTGTATTTGGGTCTGTTACATTTGCTTTGCCTATCCTATCAGCATTTAAAACTAAATGACAACTACTAACTGGTTTGGTTGCTGCGGTCAAGGACTCCATTTCAGCGTGGGTCATCCACACGTTACTGGTCGACTGTGATGAAACAAGAACACAAAAGACAGATCAATGACAAATACAGTTTCAGAATTCCTATATATTTTGGTTATGTAGGCCTATTTTAATGGGATTCAAACAGTTCAATACAATCTAGATATAAGATACAATTACATAACAATACAATGTGTGTGTGTGTGTGTGTGTGTGTGTGTGCGTGCGTGCGTGCGTGCGTGCGCGCGCGCGTGCTTGTGCGTAATTGTGCCTTTGTGTGCTTGTGCATTGACTGACCCTGTGAAAACCCAGCTAAAGTCATTTTTTGTGATTTACATAATTCTTCAAAAGAACATTCTTTGAAAATATAATCTTGATATTTTTAAAAATCCCTCATTAAGGCAATTTCAATGATATAAGTTATAATGAAATTATTGGCTGAAATCAAACTTTTCATTATCTCAGAATTGGGTTTTTCCAATAGTTCCAGGCTGGTTTTCACAGGCAGGGTCACAAATGCAATCATTTTAAGTTTAAACTCTTTACTTTACCAAAGCTCAAGCTCTTCTAAAACAGTTTACCAAGGAACTCTTTTACTCAAATTTTCAATTTCATTTATAATCAAAACATTTTTTTAAACTACTCTAGTCAATTTTTACAAAGGAATCTTGATTGTGAGTATATGTGAGCTTACGGAGCGTGTGCTAGCTGGGGCAGAGGGGCTGGTCAGTGACACCATCTCCTGTATGGCCAGTCTCAGTTTGAGGCGGTGCAGTGGGTTACTGATGCCGATCTCTCTCTGGATCTCTGTATCTGACAGGTTAGCCATGATTGCTCCACTCTTGACGTTAGCCCGACACGCTGCAACGTACCAGGCCGGCATGCCCACCCAAAGCTGAGAAAAAGAGATAAGACACCATTAAAAATTTGAGTAAAGGAAAGTAAGGGGACCACTTAAAAAAATTCATATTTTAAGTTCTGTGCGAAAGTGCCACATTTCACACCCTAATAGCTTATGTCAATACATAACAAAAAAAGTCACTTATTCATAGCATAAGATATGGAGCCATACTTCAAGCCAGGAGACAACAGTGGGTCCATCCCAGGATGCAAAGGGCAGACCCTGTCGACATGCCTCCTCTAAAAGTTCATGCCTAAGAAAAAGCAACATATCTTTTTCGTACAAAGATGAGGCAAAAGATATCAAATTTAAGGGAGGAAAATGTGTTTAGAAAATTACTTTTTCTTGCTGCGGCGGTCTTTATCCACCGGACCAGCCATCTTGGTGAGCCCGAGAGGATCCACGGAGCCCAGATCATCAGAGGGAGTTGAAGCTAAAGCAGACACAGACGATTAGAAGTGCAGACCAACAGCATACAAACGATTTAAATACATGAGGCAGAATAAACATGCAATTTTTGAATATATATTTGAATATTTTTTGAGATATTTGAACATATGTCCCGCATCTATTCTTGTCTGGCACTCACCCAGAGATGCTGACTCGCGTCCAGGCTGACCCATCCGGACCTTTTCCTTCTTCCCAAAGAGCCGGCCGATGGAAGACTTGATGCTTTTCTTTTTGCTGGCCTTGTGGAGAGAGTCCTGACTGCTGTTCGTGCTGCTGCCATCGGCTGAGAGGCTGAAGAGAGACAAAAAGAGAATCAGAAAGTGAGAAAGAGAGGCTTAGAGGTCAGTCATATGGTGAAGTTTAAAGAGCGAGAGGGAACATTCAGCTTTTTATGAATTCTCTCTACTGCATGAACTCAGGATTCAGTTGTGAGCAATTAAAATTGTAAGTATACCCAAGTTTGACCTTTCAATTTTACCTATAAATTTCACAATAATATTCACTATTCTTTGACTTGGTCTTACTCAGTCAATAATAAAGATATCAATGTTTTATTCTTATAGAATGTTCTTTCCATTGGGTTGAGAGATTTTATGTTAAAACTGTAAATCACTTTTAATCTTGAGTCCAGATGCCCAAAACTAAAAAAACTTTAGGAGTTTAAATTGTGCACATTTTTAAATGGAAAATGTTTTAATTCACCCATGAGATTGGGAGCAGGACCATGATCAATAAAACACAACCGTGAACAGTGCCATGTGTCAATTATTAATAGGTATACCAATGCTACTCATACTAAAGCTTACAAATTGGGACCGAGGGACAGAGGACTTACAGTTAAAATATTTCTCAAACTCCCATAAATGTTCCGATTGTAACACATTGAACAACCATAAAAAAGCGGACTTGGTTGCTTCCACTTCACACATACTATATGTCGGTTTATTGCAAGTCTTATAAATGAACTCACCTGCGAAACTCACGGCTGTCATCCAACATCGCGCCGGGGTGAGTGTGCGTCATCCTGTCCAATCGCAGAGCGCGTGGAGTGGGTGGAGGGGTGGAGTCCAGAAGGGCCAGGGACCTATCATCATCTTTGTTGTTCTGATTGGCAGAATGGAATGGAGTTTCTTGGTAAGACTCGTTTATTAAAGCATAAGACCAATACTTATGTATAATCATACACACACATGCTCCTACCTGTCTGTCTGTCTCGCGTGCTGGGGAGTGGGGCAGACGGGGGGTGGAATGCCCAGAACTGGGTGGAGACGGTGATGCCAAGGTGGAGGATGTGAGGGAGGGTGGGATGAAACCACGGCCTGTGCTGTCCCTCCCAAGAGAGGTCGGAGGGATGGGCGGACCATCCAGAGCCACGCTGCTGACCCGACTCTCGATCTCTTCAGCGCGGAGCTCTGTGCTTTCCTTCTCTTCCTGAATTAGCCTAAAAGTAATAAAAGAAGTATTCGCACAAAGTGTTAATAAGTTTTGGGGACCTGGATACCACAAAAATGCTGCATTTGTGAAAATGATTAAGTGCATCTTACAATACATCTTCAAAGTTTCTTCTAGATTTTATCTAGACAGTCCTTTCACACCAAATTTTGTTTATTGCTCGATCCCAGTGCAAATAGCAAACTTACTTAATCTCTTTATTGATGGCCTCCAGCTGTTCCTGCAACATGATTGCGAGAGTCTGCACATCTGTCTGGCCACTAGGTGAAAGCAGCTCTGAGCCGAAGAGCGTCTCGCGATCCTCTTCATCATCGGAACACCTGTCCTCAACGCCGCCCTCAAATCCAGTGCCCAGCAAAGCACCGCTGTCCCAGTCTCCATACTGCAGAAGATAGGAGAAATTTGTGAAGATGCATTTTTAAGCATATTGTTCATATACCAAAATATTTATCAAAGATGTTAATACTTTGCTGGCATCCTCTCTAGCCCCAGCCCAACGCCCACGATGGGTCCGTCTGACCACGCCTCCGGTGCCCGTGTTTCCATAGTGATCTAGGTGGGTGGTGGAGCCAGCAGGAAGTGACCCACCTCCTTGGGAGTATCTTAGCTCCAAAGCGCTCCCAGGCAGAGACCTACAGAGGAGGTCACAGTCAACAAATCAAATAAAACTGACATGTGCTAATCCTGTCTTGAATGATGTACATGTGAATGTGCGTACCTTGAGTATGAAGAACCAGGTCTTCCTCTGAGCTGGTCTAGCTCTAGCTGAAGCCTCTCCAGCTCTGCAATGAGTTGATCCTGGTGGAATATAACGTTATCTTTAGATAATATTGCCATCCAGACACAAGTTAAGTAACCAAAGGCTTATTTTCATTAAAGCATTATACATCTAAGAGAAATGTACCTTGTTTGCTAAAAGATCATCTTGGATCTTTTTCATATTGGCAAGCTCCTCAGAGAGAGCATTCTGTAAGACAAGAGACTCTCACATTTACATTCAACTCAATTATCCAAAGTGACCCATACTTCATATAAGAATAAACTAGATTCAATGTAATAGACCATACAGAACACTATATAGAAAATTGACTGACCGCGTGCCATTAGAATGTGGATTCTGTTTGCTAGCACTGATTCGTGAGCAAGAATTCTTGAAACAAAAAATGTGTCAAAGCCAAAAAAGTTGGAAGATGCTCTAATTCTGTATTAGACAGTTTATATATGGGTTTAAAGGATTTGACCCCATGGCCTTGGTGATGCATGCATCATGCACTAGCATTTGGCCTTCTTGTTTAGACATTAAGATCCCAGTATTTCAGCTATTCATGTCAGGTTCCCTGGTGAGCATACGATAAGGACGAAACAGCTGCTTTTGTACTAAAATAATGAGGGAGGACAAATTTAGGAAGCCTGGAACTTCAATTAAAGGTGGACATAATTTAAGCAACATCTGGATTTTGAGGGAAACATGAAAGAAGCGGTAAAACGTGAAGGCTTTTTTCTGTTTCCGATGCACACTCATAGTTTGGGGAAAAATCAGAATTGGATTGAGAATCAGGGGTTTTGTGGAAAAGGTAAATCATCACACCTTTTCCTCTAGGGCAGCCATTCTCTCCTTCAGGTGAAGTTGAAGTCTTTCATTGGACTCTGACAGAAGCTTGTCCACCGTGTCAGAGAGACGTTTGTTGTGTTCGTCGTTCATCCTCTCCCTCTGCCTCGCCTGAGGAACAAACATTGAGTGAATATTCTATACAGTATATAACATGAATAGTGAATATATCTTCACCACATTCACTTAAATCTCTAGTAACATTATTTTTCCTTAACACTGCATTTCGTTGCCTTGTACCTTGCATGTGCAGTGAAAATAAAGTTGAATCTAATCTAATCTAATCTAATCTAATCTCTTCTATTCTATTCTATTCTATTCTATTCTAATCTAATCTAATCTAATTAAATTTAATTTTTGCATCAGATTTTTTATTATTGACTAAATAACTCCATGTCACATAATCAAAATAAACTTGAATTAATAGGTAAAATTTACTTGAACTGAGTTTTCCGACTTAATCCTTTTTGTTAACCCGGTCACAAATAAATACTAAAAAACGTTGCATCACTAGCAGTATCGTTATCATCTTTGGAAAATGTAATTGCAAAATTATTTGTAAAGAATCAACATAAAAGCCATAATAACATATTTTTGTTTCTGTAATATATATTTGCAAAATAAGCATGTTTTAAATTTCAATGATAATAAAATGCAATGATTTGATCACTAAAATGAGCAATGTTTGAGCACAGTACACCATAGATTGTTCCCCGAGTATACACATATTCCTTTTTGTTTCTAAAAATAGAGCTCATGGTACAAAATGTTGTTTGTTTTGTACAAGATGTTGTTTAATAACGCTTATTCAGCCTTTTTGCACTTGGCTGATAAAACCTGAATCTGAATTCTCCCACATATCTTGATTTATTTTGTGGACTTTCTTATGTGGTTTTTAATCAATTACATTTTTAAAATATGAAATCAAATATGTTATGAAACATGTAAAACAAGCTTTTTAAAAATCATAAATGAGGATTTACCCTCTGTAACTCCTGATTCTTCTCCTCCAGCTGGGCCTCCAGCTGCCTCAGTCTCTCCTCAAAGTTTCCATGGCGTTCCTCCGCCTAAACAAGAGTAAAATAGCTTGATCACAACTACACATTAAAACTTCAGATATAAAAAATGATTACATCATCTTTTGAACCTGTTTTTCGCTTCAAATTTGACATTGGTCAAATCATATCACAGGAACCCTGACAAACAGACAACACTAATACAAAACACACCTTGTTTAGTGCGGCCACCCTCTGAGCGAGTTGTGCCTCGATCTCGGGAAGCGTCTCAGCCCTCTGGAGGGTTTGCTGAAGTTTTTGCTTAGCATCATCCAGACGCTCCTGGAGCTGCCGGTTCTTTTCTTCACTCTGCATGAAACCAGGCATGAGAGAATGAGGATGGCAGAACAATGAGGCCACATAACAATAAAGAACACCATTATAAGGTCTTCTGAGGAAGCGATTGGATTTGGGTAGAGATCTGATAAAGTACAACATGGCAAAGTCATTTCAAACCTGTAGGACTTTCGTCCTTCAGTAGAACACTAAAGAAGATATTTTGAAGAATGATAATAACTAGAACCCACTCACATGTGTCTACAGAATAGAAGATTTATTACTTACATTCTTTAAAAATATATAGTGTATAAATATTGATTGGGTTTAAATGATTTTACCCCTATGACTTTTTTACCTGTTGGAAAAAATATATTTTAAGAAATATCTCTGCAGTTTTGGTTCCCTACTATGGAAGTCAACGGTAGCCAATGTTTCTGTTTTGCCTAGAAGGATGTTTACACTCTTAAAATAGTCCACTGTGGTGGTTATGGCCTTTGTAAATTAGACCTGAAGTGATAAAAAACAAACCGTAAAAAAGTTCTGAAGTCGCCCTTACACCTTTCATGTGTGTCTGTACATGATTTCACTCTTGTACCTGTCTGTATAAAGATTCTTTGCTGGCAAGTTCGTTCTCCAGCTTGTCTTTGATGTCATGGAGAGATGTTGCCTCCCTCTGGGCACTGAGGTATCTACAGACAAGAGCACACACAGCGAGCTGAAGCTGGCGGCTTGATAAATCAAAACAGTTTTTTCTATCATGTCTTTCAAAAGTGCACACTGGGCAAATTCCCGCTTGGAGCAATGCAAACAATCCATATGACAGAGAGAGCTTATAAAGACCCAGTCTCATCATTAGCAGGTGAGAGAGCTTACCTGCGCTCCAATGTGGTGATCCGCTCTTCCATGTCCTCTCTTTGACACAGCGCCTGGGGTCAAGGGAGCGGTAGATAATATATGGGATAAAGAAAGGAAAATGTTTGGTTGGTATGGTTGACCAGGATACAAACACACGCAAAATTGGATCATGGTGTACATGCAGCAACTTTTGGGTGAGTGTCTAGACAGGAATACTTTCCAAGCTTACTGTAAACAGTTATAGCAGAAAAAAAACTGTTTCATACATTACATAATTGCTCGAAGGGAGAAGAAACAGCGTGGATATTAGTGTTAAAACCAAAATGAGGAGAACAACAGGAGATGTTTTGGAAACGAAGGAAAACCCCTTCAATCTCCATTATTGGGAACGTGCTTTACGGCACTCAAAGCAGATTATAAACTAAAAATCTGCTCAAGGCATCCAAGATAAGAAGAATGCCAAGCCAGCACAGCTACCGGCAATTCCGGAAAATTCCATAAGTAGCAAGTCGGTGACATGAAACAGACGTCGCTGCCAAGTTGGCAAGTCATTGTTACCGCGGGAGAGAACTGAGTGCTTCTTTTATACAGAAAATTAGACTTCTTCCACTGAGGAATGTCAGATAGACAGCTGATTATTTTGTCGGCAGTTTGATTGATCATGATTCAGCTGACAGACGCAACCGTCAACAACCAGAGCACTTCACCACAAAACACTCACAGCATCCGAGCAGGAAATCCTTCTAAATGAGAAAAAAGGCGGGGACTGCGTGAAACCGGGATAGCGTGCGGTGCTTGAGATAATTTTGGAGAGGTCTTTTACTCACCTCTTTAACATCCCTCTGAAGCTTCTGATTGGCTTCCTCAGATTTAGCCAATTCCCTCCTGGCGGTGGTGAGTTGTTCTTCTATCTCGCCAACCTGTGCATTGGAAACATGGTTGAGATGTTAAGAACATAAACATGTACGGGTGTGCATGCATGTGTACAAGCAAGCTAACAAAACTTGGATGGATCCCAACAGCCTTTTGCCATTTTTGCACTCTTGCAACTCTGGTATTATCCAGCAGAGAGCAGCAAAAATGTGTCACTTCTTGTGCTCAGCATCTCTGCCTGTATCTCTATGGCAACCATAGGAATGCCAGTTCTCCTTCTGTCTAGCAAACTGGAACCGTCTCATCCAAAATGTGTCAGTAACCAGAGTGCGTCAAACTGTATGCCTTCATTTATTCCCATCTGGAGAAAATGCACAACACACGTACATTATACAACATAGTCCAAAAGTGATACAAATTTTAGGATTTCAAATAAGTATAACATTCTTTTCAGTGTTTCAGTGTCCCTTCTTTAACAACTGCTCCCTTTGACTCCCTAAGTCTATGCAAAATCTGATGATGAATGCTTCAAAAAGCATCAGGTTCAGTGCAATTTGCATAGTGCTCTCTCAACCCAAATCCCTTCAAAGCAGCTTTGTGGAAAAATAAACATCTTGCGTCTTACAATGTGCAATACAGTTCATGTCATAACTGACTTTTAATTTAGTGACCCAATAATAAGGCACATTTTTATAGACAGTTTCACTAGATTCACACGTCTGGCACAAAGTTAAAGGGACGATTCACTCAAAAAGTGAAAATTGTGTGATGATTTACTCACCCTTTTGTTATTTCAAACCTGTATGACTTTCTTTCTTAAGCAGAACACCAAAGAAGATACTACGAAGAATGATGACTACTGGCACCTATTCACTTTTGTCAATAGAAGTGAATGGGTGCCACTGCTGTTCTATTACTAACATTCTTCAAAATATTTTTTGTGTCCTTCGGTGGAAGACAGTGTTACAGGTTTGAAATGACAAGAGAGTGAGTAAATAATGACAAAATTTTCTTTTGGGGGTGATGGCTTTACCTTCTGTCTGTGTTTGTTTATCTTTCTCGATAGTTGTGAAACAATTTATATATAATTAACCTTATTTTCACATACATTTTAGTGTTTATAAACTGCATTTAACTATGGACTCAACAGTTATTGATTCTTTCTGAAGTATACTTGACTAAAATTCGGGCCCCAAAATGTGATGTTGTTTAAATATACAGTATACACAAGAAAAAGTGTTAGGAGCATGTTGGTTTAGTGTAAATAACTTGCTTATAGTAAATGGCTGTAAGTTAACTATTTAGGGTTCAGATTTCCGCACAAATGAACAAAACATTTTTCAGTTTATCATTTTCCTCCTGACACATTAGAGCAGACCAGTGTCAGCCATCACTTGATTCCTGTGTTCTTGTATAGAAATATACTGAGTTTTATCTCAATATATAAAGTTGATCTGAATCTTAATGACTCAAGTGATCACGCACAAACACATCGACTCACCTGTCTGCACATAAGAGCCAGTCTTTCTTTTAACTGTGAAAGTTCTGCCCGCTGTCTCTCTATCTCTCCCTCTCTCTGTCTGTCGATCTCTCCATCATCCAAAAGAGAAGAGGGCCCGTTGGGAAGCCGCTGTGTTAAGGAGAGATAAGAGAACATGAGAAAAATGAGCAATATAATTTAGAGCGAGATTCAAACAGCTGTTGTGACTTACTTCCTTTCCGTTGTCCAAACCCCGTTCTCTCCTTTTAATCTGATCCCGCAAAGACAGAACCTAAATACAACAAACAAAACTAAGCACTTGGACCTGCGCAGACCAGACAGGGAAAGAGTGGTACAGACATGCATTATGATAATATGATGTTCACCTCATTTGTAGATGTCTCCAGCTCTTCCTCAAGAACAGCAACTCTCTCTAAAGCAACACGCAATCTTTCACGCACCTGAGGGACAATGAATCAACAAGGAGAGCCGGTCAAAAGAAACGGGCACGGATGCTTTTCAGATATCTTACATTTGCACTATACACAAAGATATTTTTCAAAACATTTTGTGCAAAACTAAAACCATCTGGATTTGTGAAAATATCAAAATGAGTAAAATGAGTTTCATCATCAATTATGACAACGGCAAGATGCTGACCTTTTCATCCAGGGCTTTGTGATGTTCAAACAGAGACTTGAGGGCTTTGAGCACCTCGACCTCACTGGAGACTCCAGCAGGAGACTGAGCCTGTCTCTTTACCACAGTCATCCTTAGAGAACGCTCGTGACGAGACACCAGACACTCCAGGTGCTCCAGCAGAAGCTAGACAGCCAGAGATCCAACAGAGAAAGTGAGAATATGAGACTTGATGGAGAAGACCGGGCTAGTTGTCACCTGTATCTTTTATACTGTAAGATATAAATTTCCAATACTGCATGAAATATAAAACATTAAGAGAACCACAAAACAAAGGCAAACTATGTCATGAAGCTAATGTTTAGCCAAAATATTGAGCTTTGTTATTTGGGCATACACTGAATAGAGAAATATGTTGTAGATAAAAATCTAGAAAAATACATATAGCCACACAGTATATTGGCAAGTTTTGAGTGATAGATAAAAAAAAATACAATTCTGTCATCATTTTCTCACACTTCCGTCATTTCAAACCTGTATGACATTCTGTTGCAGAAGACAAAAGAAGATATTTTCAAGAATGTTGGTAAGTTGCACCCATTCACTTGCATTGTTTTGTTAGTGAAAGGGTGCCACTGCTGTTTTGATACCAACTTTCTTCAAAATATATTATTTTGTTCTGCAGAATAAACAAAGCTTTCTGGAGTGAAGCGGCATGAGCGTGAGGAAATGATGACAGAAATTATACATTTGGGTGAACTGTTACTTTAAGATATTACAATCCAATTAACACATTTGATAGAAATAAACACATCACACAAATGCCACACACATGTCAGGTTTTAAGTTTTTTGGGGATTTGACATATAACAACGTTTATACTGTAAAAACTGTAAATTCTTTCCCCAAACATTACGCAAACATTTCTGTGATCTTAAATTTGTAGATAAAACATAAAAGGTTTTTTCCTCAAAAACTGACTGTTATCCCTATCTTTGTGGGAAATGTTGGACCACTCACACATACACACTCACACCGATGATGGTTATGGAGTTACTGACCCGTGTGTTGTTCCTCTCCGCCTTAAGCTCAGCGATTTCCTCCTCTCTTTCCAGCAGCTGCTCTCGACATACATTCAGCTCTTTGGTCAACACGGCAAACTCCTGCTCACACGCACACACGACACACACAAAATCTTAGTTGGACAATCATCACAAGAAATAAACCAAAAAGTGCATATCCAGTGCTGTAGTCAGCATTAAATATATTTACATTGCCTCTGAATAACACACTTAACACACTTTTAAATAATTACACACATAATAATGAGAAACACATTTGTCAATTATTGTTGTAGAGGTAAACCACCGTATAAAACCACATTAAAACTAACACAATCAAACAACCACATTAGAAATCTGCTAAGAAGTAAAATATAATAAACAATATGCTGTAAAAATATATGTCTAATACTCAACACCATTAAACATCCACACGTTTTCAACAACATTACGTTAAAATGTTACCACATCCACATGCTCAATGCAATCACACAAACACTATAACACAAAAAAAATCTCACACTAGGACAAAAACACTATAACACATCCACGCGTTTAACACCAACACACAAATAATCCCACACTACCACACAAACACTATAATACATCCATCAGCTCAATCCATCCATTCAACACCATCACACAATCACTTTAAAACATCCACATATTCAATACCATCACACAAACATTCTCACTCTAGCATACAAAAACTAAAACATATCCAAATAGTTGACAACATCACATAAACACTGAAGGACATAGTCACACTGTCACACATCCACATGCTCAACACAAACACTATAACAAATCCACATGTTCAACACCATCACACAAACAGTGTATCACATACACACTCAACACAATTACACAAACATTAAAACGCATTCACAAGTTCAACACACTGACAAACAATGCCATGCTATCACACAAACACTACAGCACATCCACACTCTCAACACCATTACACAAACACTACAGCACATCCACACGCTCAACACCATTACACAAACACTACAGCACATCCACACGCTCAACACCATCGCACAAACACTACAGCACATCTACATGCTCAACACCATTACACAAACACCACAGCACATCCACACACTCAACACCATTACACAAGCACTTCAGGATATCCACACGCTCAACACCATTACACAAACACCACAACACATCCACCCGCTCAACACCATTACACAAACACTACAGGATATCCACACGCTCAACACCATAACACAAACACTACAGCACATCTACACGCTCAACACCATCACACAAACACTACAGCACATCTACACGATCAACACCATCACACAAACACTACAGGATATCCACACGCTCAACACCATTACACAAACACCACAGGATATCCACACGCTCAACACCATAATACAAACACTACAGCACATCTACACGTTCAACACCATCACACAAACACTACGGCACATCCACACACTCAACAACATCACACAAACACTACCGCACATCCACACGCTCAACACCATCACACAAACACTACGGCACATCCACACGCTCAACAACATCACACAAACACTACCGCACATCCACATGCTCAACACCATCACACAAACACTACAGCATATCCACACGCTCAACACCATCACACAAACACTACAGCATATCCACACGCTCAACACCATCACACAAACACTACAGCACATCCACACGCTCAACACTATCACACAAATACTACGGCACATCCACACGCTCAACACCATCACACAAACACTACAGCACATCCACAAGCTCAACACTATCACACAAATACTACGGCACATCCACGCGCTCAACACCATCACACAATAACTTCAGTACTTCTACAGGCTTAACACCATCACACAAAAACTACTGTACATCCACACGTTCAACACATCACTAAATAACCACTGCACATCGTAACTCTTGTAAGACAATCACACAAAACTTCCACACTTCCACATACTTAACACATAAGCAAAGTTTTATTGACATACAGCGGCCATTTGAATGTGGGTTTCCACAGTGTGTGCCTGTTTGAACACATTCCGAACACTCCAATGAGCAGTTCTTGGGTGTAAGGTCTTGATAGCACCATGTTGTGTAAGATGACATATGGCCTCACATGCCTGCCACTGCGCGCCTAAAAACCACACAAACGTTTTCTATCTTCCTATGTATGATCAGAGGCCGTTCATGAAAAAAAATCACACGACACACCTTCCCTGTCAAACACAGACAGTCACCATGCAGACTGCATGTACATGTTGTTATGTACTCATGTATTAGGCTTTGTGTGTTCATTTGTTTAAATACACAGCAGATGCTTTTTTATATGATGATGTTGAAATATGTGTGTGAGCTGACATGGAAACGTTTGAAAGGTTCGCAAGTGACTCAGGAACCAATCAAATCCTAGTTCCTCTCCAGTTGTTGATTTTTCAAACATAAACAAACAGAGATTTGCATCTAAGCCAATTCTTGCTAAGCAATCATGTTCTCTCTGCAATGCAAACCCAACACACAAACCAATCAAACAGTGAGGAATAAGCACATTCTAGACCAATCACTATGCATGTGTTTGGTTGCTGAAATAAATGCAGGACATTTTAAAAAATGGAGCAGATGGTGTATTTTAACATTTCGGAGTTATTGCTATTCTGGAAATATTTAACCTTAAATAAAAACACAGCCATAGTTCTTTTTTGTGATTTACTGTTTTATACATAAAATCATTCTACATAATGTAAAGAAGATTCTGTGAAAAAAACATCTTTATATATTTAATATTGACTGAGTATGGCAATGGCTGAAATCAAACTTTGATTCTCATTATCTCAGATATCCATCTTTGGCCTGGTTTACAGGCAGGGTCACATATTTTATATTTTATAAGGAATTATGTCATATACATTCTAATGTCTGAAATAAACCTTTTTTATTCTGTTTTCAATAGATGTTTAAAACATGAAAATATGATTACAATGCATACAAAAATTAAGATAAAATATATTTTCTTTTACAACTGGCAACCATACAACATTGATTGTCATTTTAAAATAATATGTTTACTCGAAAACAGCCAAAAATCTGATTTTTCTAGAGCCTATATGTCTATTTCTTTGACAACAAGCAAAACTAGGGTAAAGAATGAAAAAAAAGCATGAGTAAGGGGAGTGGGGGGGCTAAGCTTAGGAGTGGTATAGTGGTACACAGATGGTAACTCAGTGGGCCCATAGGACTTTGGCATTCTGGAACTGTCCCGTGCTGAGATTGGACCAGAATTATTTTTGGCACAAGAATGCCAAACACAATTGCGTGTTCTGCCTTATTTCGTTCTCTCATTCAAGCTCCTGCTATGGTTCAACTGACACAAAGCATCTTGACAATGGGTTTACACCCTTTTCTTAAGATCATTGCTTTGTCTCCTCCTGAAAATTCTCTCTGTATTTCTCTAATACATCCTATACGGATGGGATGCACCGAATGAACCCTTTTTAATGTATCGCACCTCTCAATCGCTGTCTGCTTGTGTTTGCATATGTGTGTGTGTGTTTGGGCGTGTATGTGTGATATTGATTCTCTTCCTCTCTGTGGTGCTATGGGCCCTAAATATCCAGCCATTCTGCCACCGAATGGGCGTCTATAAAATCTGTTATTTTAAGCCTAATGTAAGTGGCATTCAATTCAAAGATGTTTCCAGCATCAAAATTGATCTTCATAAATTATGATTTAAAAATGTAAAATCAAATTCAGATTTAGAAAATAAAATTCTCAATGATATATAGCGTGACTGTCTAGTCAATCGTAGTGAGATAATATTCCACCCTGTATCTCAAGCAATAGGAAATAACATAACCTTACAATCTAAGATAATGTTGTTTTACTTTTTATTAACAAACTTCATAAAATCTAGCCACAATAAAGTAAATATATTATATTTCTCAGATCATAACCCAGTACAGGTCTAATTCCCTCTTTTTATATAGTGTGAATGCTATTGGAAACGGCAATGCACTGCTTACCTTAAAAGAAAGCAAAATATTTCTAAGGTCCTTACTTAAGATTTTTCTGCTTCTTAAGGTCGAATCAGACATTTCTATGCTAAATATGGCAACATTTCTTTACTCAGTAATAGGTAACAATAAATGAGATCCATTATTGCTTTATGTTGTTATCAAGTCAACCTTTGTGAGTTTGGACAGCAGGTGCAACCCCCACAAAACCATCAATCTTAAAATTGCAGCATGTATGTAGCATATTTGTTCCTCAGAACTGCAGTTTGACAGACAGAATACAAGCAATAGGAAATAGAGTGAAGATAGCAAACTACTTAAATTTATTAAATTAGTAACTGAAGGTATTAATATAAAAAATAAATTCAAGAACTGCATTGACAATAAGGGAGATTATTGATGAGGTGCCATATAAAATGAAATCCAAATAATTTTAGCAATGACCCTGGGTAGATTTAAATATAGTCATCCACAATCCACAAATGTCTTATCATTTGTAAAAGCAGATTCCTGAAGCCATTCCTCTTAATAAACTAATATTGAACACATCTGTGTTTTGATTTATTCTGTTACGCATTAGGAATCATATTTTGTAAATGTGAATAAGGTTGCAGATTTTTAAACTCATTTTTCATACTTTTTTGACCCCGTACGTATATGAAACGCCCCACATTTGTGAAATGAGATTTAATATTCTGTTTGTTCACAGCTCAAGCTCATTAAATCACATTAAGCTGCAATAATAGGTTCAAACTTATTTTTTGACAAAATTTAGCGGTGCATGGACTGTTCAAAAGATTATATCGCTCGGATATCACAAGAAGCCTCCCGTTATGTAAAACAGATCGCATAATTGTAGGTAAGTAGATAATCTTAAAAGATGTGCAGAACACCTTTAATTAGATCGAAAAGACAACACCTCAAGCAAAGTGGACCAGAACAGTCCCCAGTAAGTCTGACAGATATAGTTGAGATTAAGGTATGAATGTTAGTCAGATCAGTCAGGTACACAAAGAAGTTGCCCGTGTTAGAGAGAGTAACAAAAAAAGACATGTTTAGTTTAGACACAAAATGTTTTTTCCGTTAAAATAGTTATTTCAATTAATTCTAAATACTTGGTACTTCATTATAAGGTATGAGACAACTATACTTATATATATATTATTCACCCTTGAGATTAAAAAGAATGACTATGAATAAGACGTTTTGCTGTTTTGCAATTACAATGTTTTTCAAATATATGGATGCTTTTTCAAAAGGATCCCAAACATAGTCGTTATAAACTATGCATCTAAAGTCAATTAGCACACGGCAATTTATAATAAATACAAATCTTCTTTAACTTCTGACCACTCTACAATAAAAATATAATAAACATAAAAATATACCATTTGACCACTTTAATAAAGCTTTCATTTTGTTTTTGGTGCTTGTTGAAGATCATGCCTTATTCATTGTATTTCCATAAAATCATTTACCTTTCTGTTCTCCACAATTGAAAAACATGAAGGTAAGCACACATTGACAAAATTTTGGGTAAATGCACAACATGCATATTCTAGGCCCTGATGCATACCTGTGGCAGTGCGATGGACAGTTGTCTCTGCAGCGAGTCCTTCTCGTGACCCAGCTCTCGCAGACGTAACTGTGCCGTGCCGAGACTCTCCTGGGTCTCTCTGAGACTCTCCAGCAGCCTCTCTCTCTCCGTCAGCATGTTCACCATCAGAGACTCCAGGTTTCCAGTGCTCCCTCCCTCGTCCCCACCACGAGCTTCTCGTCCCCCATACCCGCCACCCATGCCCCCAGCGCCACCCCCCATACCACCGCCTCCTCCAGCGGGAGAGGACGGGCCTCCTCCACCTCCCCGACCATCCTCCGAGATGGTGGGCATCACCTCACACATCATCTTGAGGCCGTGGAAGGTGTGAACGAGCGTGTGAGGCTGTTATCTGATAGAGGTTAAGGGTGGTCTTGTGTATGTGTGGTCCCCACAAGTTTCCAAAGATTCTGTGGGATTCACAGTGTGTTCAGATCCGATGGTTGTGGTTCATATGGAGCATGCGATAGTAGTGTGTTGCAGTGTGAATGTGTATGGCAGATATTTGATGTGTGCTCTGACTTTGAGTGACTGGTGCGTGTATGCAGCCAAAACGTGTGAACAATGCAATTTTTCGCTTCTTTTCCCCTATATCTCCTTTCTTTCTGTTTCCACCCCCTATTTAATTTTCCCCGCTTTCTTCTCCACCTTGGTGGAATATCCTAATTGCTGTGCTCTTCTTCAAAGGTAGACACGTACTGCCAGTTTATCTGAAATGTTCAGTTGCTTTCCTCGTTGTGGGTTAATTATCCGCAGCTTTCCCTCAACGTTCAGGTAGATTATGAGTTGTGTCGTTATTTCCTGAATGGCTTCAAGGCTCCTAGTGTGTGCTGTTGAAAATCCTTGGCTTGGGTGCGTTTGGGCGGAGCAGCGGGGTGTGGTCTCGGGAGGGATAAAAGCAGCAGGAACAAGCAGGAGGGGAAATCGTCGGGTGGCAGGGACTGGATTGGGTGAAAGGAAGGGTGGGCATGGAGAAGAATCTTCTACCCACTGGGTTCAAACTTCAAGTAAAGGAGAGCTGAAGAGGGAAATAAAGGAGAATGGTATTAGCACAATGGCCAAGGGTGGCCAGGTAATTGTTTTTTGTTTACATATTAAACCCATTGAAGGTATCCCACACCTATAGCACTATAGCAAATTCCAGGTTAATGTATTATTTCCTTTTTTCTTTTCCATTACCAAATAGGCCTGGAGATCACGGTTCCAAAATTTCCTTCCAGATTTTCTAGAGTGGGGATCCTGTCAGTTAAAGTGTCAGTTCAACCAAAAATGAAGATAATCATTTACTCATCCACCAGTCATTTCAAATCTGTGACTTAAATAAGGTAATGTGAAAAAAGTTGTTAAACCAGTGGCGTGGCACCCATTAACTTCTATTGTATGGACTAAACCAATGCAAGTAATTGCATGCCAGTTACCAACGAAATATCTTGCTCTGTGAAAGAATGAAAGTCATACGAAATTTCAAAAATATTATTGGATAAACTAACCCTTTAAGTCGCAAAAACCGTTGGATGAAAACATACAGCTTTGCTTTCAAGAGCTCTGAACGTTGCAAGCGTTTTACAGCCATGCTTTTTATTGACACCCTGACACACCAACACAAAACACAAACAGGAATAAAAACACAAAACAACGTGGTGAGGAAAAAAAGGTTACACATTGCTTTCACCCCATGCATTGAACGCAGGCATTTACTTAAACCCCTGTTACACAACTTGTGAAGTTGCCCCGGGAGGTATACGTGGGGCGGCGTCTGTCCCTTTGCTGTCACCCCAATTGTTTAGCGGAGAAAACATTTTGTGATCCAGCACACAGGTAAAGCTACAGAACAGGCGTGAAAGGCATCAGTTACGCTGATCCTGAAAGACTGACATCACTGTTTTACACAAGAGACACACCGGGGACCATCAAACTAAAACTAACATTGTAAGCGAAATCTAAATGCCCAGTGGGGTGTCCCACCATCCGGAAAGGTGGACAAAACACGAGAAAGCATCTCGTGTCGATACAGAACCCTACAGAATCAATAGAGCTCAGACACAGGCGGTGATTCCTCGAACAGGCCACAAATCCTGCAAAATACTCATTGTGGAGGAAAACGAAGACGATGTATCGAAGTGAAGCGTATCTGTCATGCAGAGCATTCACATCAACATCAATTTCACATGTTGGGTCTGTCTGCCTCCCTCCCTTTCCCAGGCACACACCTATATCATGTCTACTAAAATAGACACCCAGGGGGAAGAGGTGAGACCATTTCCCAATCCAATGCCATTTGATATGTTTGGATTGTTTCTCCTCTGGCTCATAAGGATGTGTGAAGGCGATTAGTCATGACCATAATGGATGCGCATGATACACGGAAATGATCTGCATGGTGTGATGCTGCCGGCCATCGTGTGTCCGACTCCCATTGATGGGTGCGTGTGAATACCAGCCATCGTTACATTGGGAGTCTATTTTGGAAAACACACAAACACACACACATACACACAAATGCTTGGAATACAATAATGTGGGTCGTGACGTAACAAGCACCGCTCCTTCTGCCATCATGCAAAATGCCGATCAGCTTCGGGGTGAAGATGTATGTGTTGACGTGTTCCACTGCCGTCCGCTCCATCATGTTCTCCGTCCCTCATCACCGCGTTTAGTCAAGCAATTTTATTTTCTTATTTCCGTCCATCTTTCGCCTCGCCCCCTCCTCCCGGATCCTTCCATCCCCCTCCTCGTCTCCACAGCTGGGCGACATCACACACAAACATGCAGAATGAGAAATACATGCGATGCTGATGTATGCACGCCGCTCACCGTTGTCATCGTCGGAAGCGAGCGTTCGTCATTTCATCCCCGTCCACCCCATCGGAGCGCAGCGGTGCCGAATTAGCCGTTAAAGCCCGGTTGTCAGCCTCCCCCCTCCTCACGCATGTAACGACGGCACCGAGCGAGCAAACGTTACACCTAACCGTAGACAACCCCGGTCTCTCTCTCTCTCTCTCTCTCTCTCTCTCTCTCTCTCTCTCTCTCGATTCCCCCCTCCCCTCCCTGTGTCGATGTAAAGGAGCTGGCTCTTAAAGAAACATCCACGCCTGCCTCAGCACCACAGGGATGACAAACACGGCCTGTTGCTAGGGCGACTGTAACTACGGGATACCGTGCTTGTGTGTGATGCGGTCCACCGCCCATTCCCTCAAATAGGGATAACGGGGTTCCTTTATAAGGGAATATGTCGGGAATATGTTGGGAATAGGTCCGGAACTGGTCGGGAATTAGTCGGGAATAGGTCCGATCGGGCAGTGCTGGGTACCACTGAGTTCGGTCCGCCGCCACATCCACTCCCCCTATAGGCCACACGCGGAACTGCACCCCGCAGTGATGTCGATCAACGCATCATTTTAAAGCATTTCACTTGGATTTATGAGTGACGTCATTGCTGGTGCAATTTGAGCCACGTAAGTCCGCATACGTGCTGCATTCTTTAAAACAAATACGTCACACGTATATAAGAAGCGATCCGTGTGACGTGATGTGAGAAAACCAAATTACCCGCGACGACCCGTCCCGAGCTGAGCATCCTCTTTCAGAGGTGGAGGCCACGGACGTCCATGTTCCCCCGGACCAATGAAAAACAGACACCGGTGACTCCTGCACCAATGGCAACGGCGATGAGGAGGGCCAATGCAAGGGGGGGGGGCTGGGCGGAGCCTCGAGAAGTGTCCCGAATGGGATGACGTAATGTGTTTTTAGAGGATGATGTCATCCTTGTGCAAAAGGAGAGGTTTAAAGACACAGCTGTGCTGTTGTACAGCTTGCAGCTGGAGCAGGATGCTGTGGTGAGAGCAAAGAGAGGATGATGTCTCTGAGTCGGTGTCTAGCCAACAAAATTTGATGCATTTTAAATTGCATTTTACATCACACATTACATTACCAGTGTGATGTGCATGCATCGTATACCTTTTAATACTGTAGATATAGATGTGACTTACATACCTTGGAGTACCAGGGTTTCTACCCATGCACATCCCGTCACCATGGCAACAGAGGCAGTATGGCGTTTATCAGAGTGTCTTTCGGAGATGCAGCATTGGGGCCTTCAAAACCAGTCAGCGTTCAGAAAATTAGATTAGAGTTGAATCAGGTCAGGTTCAAATGTGAGTGTAAGTAGTTTACTTGAGTGTACTTGCAGGTTAGTCTGTGTCAAGAGGAGATTGTCGAACTGGTTCTTTGTTATAACATTTTTATAAGCCCTGGCTCTAGAGATAAACGTTTACTTTATTGTTTTTGGTGTTTGAATACAGAACAGCTGGCACACAAAAGAAAATGTATGCCCTAAAATGAACAGAAAGAAGGCAATGTATGCGTGTTATTGATCATAAACAGCAAAAATTGTAAATATCATATTATAACAGGGAAAAACTTATGCAAGAATTGCAGCTCCCTCCTCTGTTGTTTAAGAGTAATGCAATATGCCCCAGATACAAACTAGAGGTGCTGTGGTGTTGAATAATAGTAGTATTCTCTTATCTTAGACCACATCTTCTGAATCAGAGGCAGGGAGATCATGAGAAGAGACAAAGGTTATAAATGACGCTCTTCAAATAATGCTAAAGATTGATTGCAAGTGACCCGAGTGTAAACAATAAAAGATACTTCATGTATCTAATAAAAAGCTATTCTTTATCTATCCAAGCTTTTGTAGAAACTAAATAGCACAAGAACGCAAGAAACATGTCACCAACTTGGTGATGTAAAAGGTGAGAGAGGAGTGAAACTGTGAAATCACTACCAGAGACTCGAATGTGATTCGTTTGATGTTTGCACACGCATGGGTAACAGGAGTGAGTGTAAGACACAGGATGTGGATACCAGACGGTCCATGCTCCGGAGACACAGTCAAATTCATTCTGGCTTTATTGGGGTTAGCATCAAAAAGGATGTGAAGTACTATGAAAAGTGGATGATTCAGCAGCAGTCGGCCCACTCCAGGATGCAAATGAGCCGAACAGAAGCCCTCTTTCACACTATACAAAGCAAGTACTAGTTTCATCAGACTCTTCCCACAGCATGTGACTCATCTTTCTTGGCTCTTCATTTTATACCACTTGTCTTTTACAAATGACAGTGTTGAAGACATAATACATAGTTGTTTGTACTTGAGAGACGGCATCACATCGGCAACAAACTATTTACCTGGTCACGAAAAAAAATTATTTAACAGTATGAGAAATATCGATGTTCTTGTTAATTTGAAACATTGCATTATCTATTTCAACAAAATTCAACAAAAAGGCCATGATTGGCAAGTAATAATTCACTATAAAAATATGTAAAGTGACTTTTTAGGACAAAAATAAACAGTTAAGTGAACTTAAATCTTTTAAAAACATTTAAACATATGTAATGATAAACAATATTATTTTTTTAACAAAATATTAACTTTATATAATATATATATATATATATATATATATATATATATATATATATATATATATATATATATATATATATATATATATATATATATATATAGTATAACCGAATATTTTTGGTCAATTCTAATAGAAAGATTTGAGTTAATGTTAATTTACTACTCAAAGCTTTTAAATTGACACTTTTTGTGTGTACAAAACACATTATATATTTTTGAGTACACCATATGAAAAATTCACTAATGCCCGATACTTTTCTAAAAACTTTTTGCATCTCTGTTTTTCCAGTGGTTCACTATAATCTTCTCCAGCACTTCCTGCTAAGATAAAACTTAACATTACTTGTGTTAAAGACGCCTAGGCTGCTTTGAGGTGTATGGACCGTTTTTACTATGGTAGGGCCATATTGAGTATGATTGAAAGGTGACAGCTGCAGCAGGCGGGGCAACAAGGTCACAGAGGTTAGGGAATGTCTGACAGATTTGGAATGGAATTCACAGCAACTATGTGCCATGTGGCAAAGAGTGTGCACAAACTGTGTTTAATGCAGATTAGTAAATACTTACAACAATGCCACTGTCACATTGGAAAGAGTTCAGAAATAGAGTGTTGTAAGAGATTTGTACAAACTATTGACTTTTTGAAAGAAAAATGCAGAACATCTTAAACGGAAATTTGGACCAAGAATTAGCATTTTTGTTCAGAAACAAATGATGGCATTTGTTGTCATATGATGGCACTTGGGAGAGAGACAACAATTGTATTTCACAATAATTTCACCCTGTGCGCAATCCAGCTAAAAACCAAAAAAACTGCAATTATAAGTGTTAAACTAACCACATCATATATCATGACACCAAAAATATGAAGACAAAGTAACCACAACATTTATTTTTTTAAATGATTGTGATAGAGAGACAAAAGTTACATATTGTGTGACATATGCATTTAAATACACATTTGAGTTTCACTATGAATTCTAATTCTTAAAGTAGAAGTTCAGTCAAAAAAGAAAATCTCACATAAATTGCCCTCTCTAGTTGTTGTAAACTTGTATTTTTTTCTGTTTTGTTAAACAAAGAGAGATATATGCTTGAAACCAAACAGTTCTTGGGCGCTATTAACCACCATATTGGCAAAATAGACAATGGCAGTAAAAAATTACCCCTTTTGCTGTTCTACATTATCAAATTATCTTATTTTCTATTCAAGAGAACAAAAAAATATTAATTTATTTTTTCGACTATCATAATCAATATGGTCCAAGTACTGTTTGATTTAAAGATTTATTTTGGATATCTTTCTCCGTGTTCATCAGAACAGATTAGGTACAACTATGGTACATATGAGTGATAGTACTTATATATTCTCATTTTTAAACAAAAGAATTTCAATATTGTCATAAAATAGGGATTTTATATTAGTTAATTCATTGCACATTGTGGTACTTTATTATATTTGGTTTATGGATCTGTGCTCATCCATGAGTCTATTAGAAAACCTCACATCAGAGAACATTGTCTATGAGGTAAAAGGTTTTACAGACATAATCTTCACCACAAAAAAAAAAAAAAACATACTGAATAAAACAGTATCTAGACTGTATCTAGAAATAACATCTTTAAGAGCTTCTCTGTAACATAAAGCAAATTAAGGCAGTAAACCTAAAAAATAAAATACTTTAAGCAAAGACAAACTTGACTACAACCAAACCACATTTTTACTATTCATTTCACTCGCCTGTTTTCCTTGGAGAAGCTTTCTAGTGGTTTACACTGATGCCACAATATTATGGATATGTCCAGTTTCAGTAAATGATGAGACAAACACAAGTGTGTGTGTTTCATGATATACTGAGGTTAGAATATTAATCGACTTTAGCGCTGGATTATTAATAGTCTGGATGGTTTGAGAGTTAACAGGATCTGTGTCAAGTTTAGATATGTATGTGCACAATACAAAAAAGGCAAATCAAATCGTTATGTTAAAAAAGGCATTTGTCTTATAAAGTGTGTTGAGGCAGATTCTGTGGAGGCTCAGCTGGTAGATTATTTTGAACATCTCCATTCTGATCAACAGGGACTTTAACCACTGAAAAACAAAACAGCCTTTGTTTACCTAAAGATTCTTAAGGGATGACCTACGAAAGGTGTCCAACTAGGATTTCTTTTTAAATTAGGATAACAATAGTCTGACATTCATGTTCGTGTCTTCTAACCTGGACCATCTTCATTTGCCAGTTTCTGGATCTCCTGCTGGAATTGGAGTTCTCCATCAGGCCCAGAGGGAGGTTGCCTATTGGCCTCCTGTTGCTCCTTTTGTTTTTGTGACATCTCCATTACTGCCTGATTAAACGTAAAATAAACTGTCAGTTGTCACCAAAAAAACAAACAAACAAACAAACAAAATGTACAGTTGGGGTCCTGATCATTCTGTGGGGGGTTTATTCTGGAAAAAATATGGATTGTTGTATTCCCAAATCTGTATGACTGTTTATTTTAAAAAGTATAATACATATTGATCATGTCTACCTGCTGATATTCTCTTTTCTGAGCCTCCAGAGCTTTGCTTCTCTCTACAAGAAGTTCCTGTTCCTGTCTTAATTTCTCCGCCCTTCTGCCAAGCTCCACCTCCTTATCCCGAAGTTCAGCCTCAAAGCGTTGTAGCTCCTCTTCTGTATAAACCGGCTTCGTGTCATCCAATGTCTTAAACAATAAGTTATTAAGATTGTCAAATTGTAAGAAGTTAAGCAAAGACTGTTTATTTATTGTGTCCAACAATATTAATTGTTTACTTTATATCGAACAATAACCATTCATGTCAAACCTTCCATTCCTTTGGATTGTTAAACTCTTTCTTCTCTGTTGATTTTAGGAACTCCTCCAGACTGACCAGTCTGTCATGATTAAGGTCAACCTGCAGTTGAGAAAGGCAGCAAAAGGGAAAAACATAAACAAGCAGTTTTAACAAGAAATGTATGAGAAGATTGAAGTTACTAAAAGAAATAGAGTAGAGAAAGATGCTCAAGTTGAAACAATAGAGGGGAAATTATTTAAGCACAAGATTTTACATTTTTCATGACATGTTCCCGCATCCTCAGCCTCTCCTCCTCCATCTCCATCATGTCATCTTCTTCATTCTTTGGATCGTAGACTTTCTCCAGCTAGGATGACGTGCATAAGTAAGGGTTGCAAAAACAACATTTTAGATGCTTTTGGTTAATGCATATCAAGAGCAGATTTTATCTGTATGTTTTACTCAGGAAAGCCACTAGAGGCCAATAGTGTTTAACCACTGACCATAGCACTTTTAACTGTCAAACACAGTCTGCCATGATTTATTAGCCTCAGGCACTGAAATGTCCTCCTTACCTCTTTTGTGAAGAGGGCTTCAAGCTCTTGCTCATCCAGCAGGCCATCACCATTTGTGTCTAAGTGTGGAAACACCATATAAGTGCATTTTGCTAGCAGAAAAGCTGATCATAAAATACAACTCCAAAGCAAAAACCAACCGTGCAGCTTAAAGAATGTCTTGGGATTAAACTCCTGTGGATCTAAACCATCTGTTTCTTCCCAGACCTCTCGTAACTGATCCACACTTCCCTAAAAAATGAAAGAGACAAACCTTACTAACAAACTCTTAATTTTTGCATTAACCCTGTGTTTTTTTTCTCACAGTCTTCTCTCTCACCGGAGCATTAACTTTGGGATGTTGTCTATGTTTTTCTTTGAGCTCCTCAATTCTTTTTTCCTCCTTTTCTCTCTTCTCCAGATCCAAGCTCTTCAGGTACTCCCTGCGCTCGTGCTCTTTCAGCATCTCGTATCGCTTAAACTCCTCATGGTGCTCTGCATCATAATTCTCAAGATCTTTAGTGGCCTAAAAAAAGGATGCAGTGAGGAGAGTTATCTATCTAGACGTTGTACGTTTGCAATTATATGTTATTTTGTGTTCTGAATGTGTTACCGTGGCGATAAGCAACTCCAAGTCTTTTGCCTCGAAAGTGTTTTGATTATGAGGATCCAGATGTTCGAACTGCCTCAACAAAGAAGCATGATCCATCTGAACACCTGCCATCACAGGGAAACATTTGTGTGAACAGAATTACAAGATTCCTTAGAGTCTCTTGCTCATCGGTGCCCCGTGAGCAATAAAGGGGAGGACTGTGCATGTCACAGCCAAAAACACTCACTCTGTGCGTTGGTGCTGTCCAGTTTCGCCTTTAGCAGCATCCTGAGACGCGACACTTCTTGTCTTTTCAGCTCATCTAGTCGAGTCCTTACATGATGGCCCACCAAATCCAACTCCTTACTGAGACGTCCACTCTGAGAGGAAACATCTTTCTTTTAATGACAAGTACACTACCAGTCAAAAGTGTTGGGATACGTGAGAGAAACGCTTTTCATTATTTTATAAAGCTTTGGATTTGCAGGCTTATGCCTGTATGTCCGAAATTCGGTTTTTAAGACAAAAATATAATTTATCAAACATTCAAGGGTTCTCGTGAAAAAGTACATTTTCTTTAACACAAATTGGTTTTGAAATGCATGACTGAATATTGAAAAGAGAACAGCAAATTAGTTAGTAGAACAGACAGAGACTATTTTAAAAATCTTTTAAAAGTATCTCAGTGTGAGACCCTAAGATGCTGCATAATAAAATAACAAGAAAAAATTCAGCAAATTGTAGTACAAAGGTGACTAGACTTGAGAGAAACAAATATAACATGTTTTATTTTATTTCCTAGTTAAATCAAACTTACCACTGTTTTGTTTTATTGCATAATCTTAGTACGTTTATTGTTATATTTAAAACATGAATACAAAAGTGATGTGGCATACAACCAAGTATTGTGACCCATACTCGAATCATGCTCTGCATTTAACCCATCCAAAGTGCACACACACACACACACACACACACGCACACGCGCGCGCGCGCAAACACCAAACCGTGAACACACACCCAGAGCAGTGGGCAGCCATTTATTCTGCAGCGCCCGGGGAGCAATTGAGGGTTCGGATCCTTGCTCAAGGGCAAGTCATGATATTGTTTTGGGGCGGAGACTTGAACCAGCAACCCTGGGGTTAGGGGTCAAACTCTCTAACCAAAAGGCCACGACATAAGCAACACAGACTGGTTTACCTTTATATCTTCAGTGTTGGCTGTCTGGAGTTTCTCTCTGAAGTGAGGATCTGTTTCCAACACTTCGATCACTTCCCTCAAGTAGCGATCATAGTACAGACCGGTGTCCTATAAAACAGAAGTGAATAAGCCGACATAACAAAGATTGTGTGTGATTATGTGAACAAGTCTTACAGCATTCTCTTCAAGCTTCTCCTCCTGAGGCGGCTCTGCGTCACGATCTATAGGAACTGTCCATACCACAAGAGTGACAGACAGAAGCAGCAGCAGCACTTGAGACCCTGCTGTCATTCTTGAAGACCTGACATAACACAAACACACACAATTTAAAAACCATTCACGATCATTCTGAAGCTATGACAGGGCGCCATGTATAAACATCGATCTAGTGACGACAGATCAGGTGATGACACATTTCACAACAGAGGGAAAACAACACGCACTTATATTTATAACCTTCATGTCATTTTGTTTATATGTCTTTAGTGTGCACAAAATCCTTGGCAAATCATCTTACCCTCGGCTCTGAGACTATATCAGCTCCAAATTCAGTGAAAACCCCAACTGTGACTACAAATGACTCCGCTCTAGTGCCTTCAACACAAAGCGGCCACTACACATGACGTCATCTTGGCGCGACCGTTTCAATCGTCATTCTTATTTTTTTATTTTTTTTATTAGTGCTTAAAACAACAAAAATAAACAAATATTTGCAAAAATCTATATAACAAATATTATTAGTTCGGGAACTAAAAAAGATAAAAGAAAAGAAAAAACTGAACATTACTAAACATAACAAACAGTTTGAAAATAAATCAAATATGAGAAATCGAAAAAAACGTTAAGTATTAACTTTATTAGAGGTTCAGTGTCGTTGATAATTTAATTATATAAATAAAACAATTAATTTATAGATACTTTATTACACACCACATAGTAACACATGTGCTTTAATAGAAGCTCACAATGCCTCGATGCTGGCAACAGATATACATTTTATTTTAATTTCTTTGAAAAATAGATTTATCCGACACTTCAAAACATTACAATACATTGTGAAACACTGACAAACATAATAAATTAAATGGAAAAAAATTGCACTCAATAAATAATATAATAAATCAAGTATAAAATATGGAAATGTAACACACAAGGAAAGAGAATAAACCTGAAATACATTTAAAATCACAGTAATGTCAATCAACGGAATAAATATGGCACAAGTAAATAAACAACAAACGTATAAATAAAAATATAAATAACAACACTTCAGAAGCCACATAAGACAAAATATTAATGCGTTACTCAGTTGAACTGATATATAAAATGAAGACTCCAGACGAACAGTCACAATAAATATTACTCATAATTTAACCCTGTTTTAAAAGTCTATTTCTCTGAGGTCAGTAGGAGTGCTGGCCCTTTCGTCTTCATCCCTATCATCATCTTTTCCCTCCTGTGCTCCATTTCTCAGTCTTTCTCTGAGAGCCCCTTCTACCAGCTCTGTGCAGCACTGCAATACGACCTGTAGATAAACACAGACATCACAATTACCAACTGTCCCACACATGCAAACAAATGCAGGCGCACACATTCACTTACCACATCAGTCTGGGCGAGAGTGGCCAGAGCAGAGGTCATGACACTCAATTCCCCTGCACTCTTGATCCTTAACCCCCGAAGGGCAGAGTTCAGGGCCGCCGCTGCCACCAGAGAAGGTGGTGTTCCCAGAAAACGAGAGTCACAAACACACATGGCGACTAGTGTGTCGCTGTGGCGTCGAAGTGTTGTCAGAAAGTCTCCTTTATGTGCTTCCCCATCCTTAAGTTCGGCGAGAGTGAGCAAAAAGTGCGGAATAAAGTCCTGTGGGGTCACGGCTGCCACATCCCATCGCAGGGTCGCCAGGAGAACACGTTCCATTTCCTGTTAAGAAATCCAAGGATTAGATGTGTTTATAAAAATATTTTTTTAATATTTTAACAAATAATGAAATATTCTCACCCTTAGGTTGGATGACAGAAAGTCATACTCAGCTGCTGCACACAGGGTATCTGCACTAACTGTGTCAGCTTCGGTTAGTTTGGAGGCCACCAGGACACAAGCAGCAGACAGACAGGTTGGAGAGACAGGAAGGGATAAAGTAGCAGACAGGTATTGATCCAACAGTGAGACGGCCAAGGGGAAAACAGATTCATCACAATCACATTCACAGCACACCTATGAGAACAAGAAAAATGACATTTTAAACAAAAGATTGAAGATGAATTATGAAAAGGCAAAAATAAAAAAGTCATAATTGTTTTCCTTTTGCTGTAGAACACAAAAAAGAAGAATATGTCTGTAACCCAACGGCAGTCTGTTGAAAAGACACAAAACCAATGCAAGTTAAAAGGTGCCGCCTATCTCCAGTTGTTTTGCGGAGAACAAAAAAGTCAAACAGGTCTGAAATGATAAGAGAAAAAATAGATATCCGTGTTTGATTAGAATCTTTGAGCTGTCATAAGGTAATACCATAAGTTATACTTCATCACGATTTGAGGTTCTCCAATAATAAGCAAACGTTACACGAATTTAGCTTCAGCACATGATCTAACAAAAGGCCATTCTTCCGTGTAAATAGTCAGAGGGATACTCATAGCAACCAAACAACACAAATGAAACATATTTTTTATTCCAGGCAGCAATTAAATGAGATCGAATTTCCAAAAATATCTCAGCAACAACTTAAACCTAAACCAACCCAAAATTTAATCTCACAGGTTTAAACATGATTTCAACAATTGTACAGAAATCCCAAATATACCTCCATGGTCCACTTTGCCAGCTCCTCTCTGCGCTGAGGATCTCTCTGGATGAGTGAGGTATAGAGCGGAGAGGGCAGGTATCTTCCCTCTGTCTGCAGAAGTCTCTGAATGACCCTCAACCCAGAGGCGCTTGGGTCCCAGGGGGCCCTAACTGATGACTCCCGACCCTGAGTCCTGTCCTGGACCTCTTCCTCCTCACACCACAGAGAAACAGACATCACTCCGGCCAGCAGTTGTGTTAATAAGGTGTTAATAAAGTGTATCACTGCCCTACGAATAAAACACTTAAAGTAAAATGTGATCGAAAGTTTAAGTAAATTGTGAAAAAGTGCAAGTTTCTTCTCAAAGTGTTTGTATTCTATGTAAGTGTGTGCTGGCGAGTGTCTCTCTGTGTGTATGTTTCTTCAGTGGTCTTGTGTTGCTCTTACCCTCTTCTTGTGTTTCTTCTTTTATACGCCTTCGAGGGGGAGTGACTGGTGATAAAAAAAAAGTGAGAAAGTTGAAGAATAAAAGAGGGGTGTGTAAAATGAGTAGAGCACAATAATAAAGGACCTCAACGCTGGCTGAGCAACAATGGCATCAACAGGTGGAGAGAGAGAAGGAGGGAGGAGAGAGGGAGTAACCCGGAGGGACAGTGCAACAGCTTGCCACCGTCAGTGAGCGAAGAAAAAGAGAGAGAGCGACAGAGAGAGGAGAGAAAAAGGTCATCTCCAAGCTGTGACAATGAAAATGAATAACAAAAGGATTCGGGTGTTTGTTGACAGCGATGGGTACAAGAAAAATAGTGGGGTCTATAAATATGTATCGTCCCCGTGCTTTGGAAATCTCACGAAGAAAAACATGGTACATTAAATGCAGAGTAGTTGAAGCACTTTTAATATGGTTATTGGTTTTATATTCCCAAAAACAGTGACAAACATCAAGAGGGATGAAGAACAGTGATTTAAGACTAAACTTAACATAATGAAAACAGCATACAAGGTTTCAGAAGACATTTTAAACTAGATTTTTACATTAATTTAGAGGATATGTAATAAATTAATCATGATGTTAAGGTGTCACTGTGCTGGTTGTTAACTTTCCTGAAGTGTGAAACTGAGCCTTCGCACCAGATTTTTGAGGTCATAAATGACATCAGGCACAGAGCAGATGGAAACTGTTTTTGAAATCTGACACAGGAGTGCGAGTCGGAGACTGAGACGGAGGAGTACAACCGAAGTGTGCGGCTTTTGTTTTCGTCAACGCGAAATCACACTTGCTCACGTGCCACCCTATATCCCATCACGCACGCTTTCCCTGGAATCTCATTGTCAATCTCACACAACACACATTCAGCCCCTCCCGGGCCCTGTGGCAATATGGTGTCCTGTTCAAAGAGCGGTGAGTCCTCATGGGAGAGATGGGCGAGGTATGTGCGACAGACAGTGGAGCTGGACAGGTCAATGAGGCGTATTGTCTCTCTTTACAAATCACTGTCAGACACCAGTGCCTGGCCTTCTGCTCCCACTCACACACACTTACATCCACACACTCGACACTGGACGGTCCTCACAGTCACAGCAGGTAACATGAAGTAGAGAGCTGAGGACTGGATTTGTCAGTGTGCACACAGGTGATTATGTATTAAAACTTTGGAAGATTGGTTCCAGAGATACAGATTTTATCTGGTATATATACACCTTTGGAGTAAATAAAAAAAACACTCTTTATATATACATGTAGTAATATCAGTGTAGTGTAAAGAAGGATATGACCTTTTTTACCTTGTTACACTCAAGGTTTGAACAAAGAAATTTTCTATAATGTGAAAGTTTGTGCAGTTTATATTTTCTAATATAAATCAATATTTTTATTTTGGATACAGTTACCAGTAGAGAATTAGACACAAAATATCCCATGTACTGACAATTATATGTTTCTTGACAGATTTTATTTTCAATTATATATGGATACATTTTGACAAGATTAAAATGGTTTGTTTTGAGATCTCAGACATGTTTTGGAGTCAGTCGTGGTCTGGTGGTTAGAGAGTTGGACTTCTATGTGGGAGGTTGTGGGTATGAATCCCAGTGCCAGCAGACAATGACTGAAGTGCTCTTGAGCAAGGCACCTTACCCCTGTTTGCTCTTCAGTGATAGTTGGCCATTGTATAATACTGTAAGTCGCTTTAGATAAAAGCGTCTCCCAAATGAAGAAATGTAAATGTAAATGTTTTATCTACTTTTAAAATATACATGAGAGGTTTTTCATACTGAAAATACATTTGTTGATAGAAAACAGATGGCACACAAGAAGTTTGTATTTACCTAAACATTGTTGAGATCTCATTAGAAACTTATGAGATGTGAATACTGGGAAGATGTAGCTTATGAAAGCATCAGGAGAGGAAAGAACTGAAAGGGAGAGTCATCCCAAAAGTAACAATTCCATCATTAATAACTTTACCCCAAGCAGTTCAAAACCAGTCATTATTCATTTGAGTTAAACCGAAATAAAGATATGTGGAAGAATGTAGGCAGGAGAAAGTTATGTTGCACAACTGACTGTCACATATTGTATCTTTTTTGTACTGTTGAACACGAAATAAGTTTTTTACTGCTATAATTAATAATGGTCCAGAAGTGTCAGTTTCCAACATTATTGCAAATATCTCCATTTGAGTTTAGCTAAACAAAGATACAGGTTTGGAACAACTTGAGGAGTAATTCATGCTTGAATTTTTATTTTCGGGTGAACTACCACTTTTAAAGACAAATCTTGCATAGTAACATATTGGCCATTTAGAATAAAAAAGAAAGAAAAAATTATTGTTTAAAAAATATGCAATCAAATCTAATTCAGCCAATAAAATGAAATCAGCCAAAGAGGCTCCATCACACATCTATTACTGTCCAAATCCAGATAAAGTTCTCAAATGTACAAAGAGTGACTTAACAACTTTAGAGCTGTTTAAACACTCTTATCCCCCCAAAACAAACTAGGGCTTAACGCAGGGCAGATTGAGTTTGAATGAGCCCCTTATACTTGTATTCTTTACCCCAGAAAAAGCAAGGTCACGCTGGTCATGAAAGGGACAAGATGAGTCTCATGAGTGAAAGTGTCTGTTTGTGTATGAGACAATGAAGGGTGACAGATCGCAGGGCTGTTTAAGTGCCATGCTAAATTCATAAGTTGCAGCTGTATTCAAGAAACACGGTAGGCAAATAAAAAGAGGCGAAGTAGAAACGGAGAGAGAAAAGAGGATGACAGACAGAAGAAAGAGCAGTAAGAGGGCCAGTGAGAGAGAGGCGTGGTTCTCCACCCCTCATTTTCCACCTCATTTGCTGGGACAGTGGGGAACAGTGACCCTGTTTAGCCTGATCTTTTAACCCCAGTCAGACACCTGCTGACAGACTGTGTGAATGTGTTTGTTTGTGCGAGGTGCCGTCTTTGTGACACATGGGCCGTGTCGTTCAGTGCCAAACATAAATTTTCATGGTTCAACAAAACATATGTCTGATATTCAAAGAGCTATCTGCTTTTGTGAAGAGAACTTATCTTTGGCTTAATAGACAAGGCTTTGGGTAAATCAGGACTAGGATTTTAGAAATTTTGACAATTAAGTAAATTTTATAAAGATGCCTTGAAAATTGTTTTTACCATTACTGTTGTCAATCTGTAAAACCAGACATTACAAGTCTTTTAAAAGGAATCTTAGACATACAAATGTCATTTGTTCTTAATGTTTTCAGTGCTAAATGGATGATCATTTGTAAATCTTTGAACCGGTTGTTCTCAATGTTGAGTATCTGTTAGAATTTTTTTTTACAAAATATTGTAAAGAAAAGCAAAGTGAAAACAAACCCACAGTAAAGTTACAAAGTGAATAATGTTTAACATTAAATGTTTTGTTGGATTTAATAATATGAAAACATTCAAAAAATGAAGAACACAACAAGTAATTTATTTTTTATTCTATATATAATTAATAGGTTTACCACATTACATGCACAGCATTATATTGTTATTGAAAGAGACTGTTACAACCTCTATGAAAGATGAAAAAGTGAAATGAGAAATACTAGAATATACAATAACATACAGTTTTATAAAGAAAAATAACAGCCACACCTCAATGAGAAATACAATTCTTTTTGTAGCAAGAAAATATAAACGGGTAAAATACGTGAGCTGCAGCATATTGCACACTACAAGCATCTCAAAACGGATGAGTTTACTTTCTCAAATGCCTTTATCTGCACTCATTTACACACCACAGACCGCATGTTGAAAATGCCCTTATCATGAAAATACAGTATAAAACTCTTTGTTATTAGGCTGCTGCAGTTTAAGATTTCTCTGTGGATTAGATTTACCACCATTTCAGAAACAAATACATTAATGTTCTTTTGGAATATTTTCATAATTAGACTTCAATTAAAATCCTCTTAACTGGAATCAGGGGTATGTAGGAGGCATGCGCTGTGGTGTCTGCTCATTATAAGACTGGCAGACTGCGGTTTCTCTGGTCTCTGAATGGTTGAGCAGCATGTCCGTCTCTCTGAGGTCTGAGTCTGGACTTTCTTCGCCTGAACTTGGCGGGACATATAATCCCAGGACTTCCTGCACTTTTACTGGAAGCTCCTAAAAAAATTTTTTTAATAATGATTACAAAATAAATGACTTTGGTAGGTTATGTACTGTCCTATCTTACCTTGCAGTGGGACAGCTGTAAATAAATGGCTTCTGCATGACACAGCACTGCGTGAAGATCAAGCTTCATGGTCAGCTCATTAATATGCTGTAATCAAACAAAAACATATTCTTCAGGACAACATCTATGTCAATCTTTAACCAAACGTTCTAAATCAATTAGTCTACACACTAAAACCATTTCTACACAAACCTTAAGTATAGAGTTGAAGTCATGATTCGAGCCGATTAGCTCTTCTTTTTGGGATTCAAGAATGGCGCAGGCCATTAGTAGGTGAAAGTTTTCACAAGGCAGGCGTGTCCAAAAGACCTAAAAAAGAGATCTTTAATCTGAGGCAAAATACACTACCAATGCTGCACATCTAGCTTATCATACCTCCCAGAGACTTAGAATGTCTTCAAAAGAGAATTCTCTCTTAAACCAAATCAGTAACCATCGGAAACAAAAGCAAAGTGACCCGCTGTCTTGAGAATCTAAGAGAAAGAGTTAGGGACAGAGAGGAAGAGAGTGATATTAGTAATGTTAAGGGTTTAGTTTTGTACTAATGAGAAGTTATGACCAGAATAACTCGCTTTCTAGTTTTTTAATCTGGATACATTCCTTAGTTCTGATGAACACAAAGTTATTTAAAACAAACTTGGACACCATTGACTACAATAGTAGAAAAAAATAAAAATGCTCCTCAAAATTAATCCAGAACTTTTGGTTGCCCTACATTTTTCAAAATGTATCATTTTGTGATCAACAGAAGACAATAAAGTATTCTTTTACTATGATGGTACTATGGCAGTTCAACAACTGTTTGGTTGTTAGCGTTCTTCCAAAAACTGTTTGGTTGTAAGTGTTCTTCAGAACAAAAAAAAATGAATACGGATTTTAAACAATTTAAAGGTGAATAAATTATGACATAATTTGTAGTTTTGTATAAACTTTTGCTTCAAATGCTGTTTTTATGCTGATACACATGTAAATACAAAATGTGGAAATGTTTGTTTACCCAGGTAGTCACACAGCTCTGGATCCACAGCTCTCAGTAGAAGGCTGAGCTGAAGGAGCTGTTGTTTCATGGCCTCCTGAGACTCTTCAAAGTTTTGGTGCTGAGGACACATAAACTTTTAATATTTAAGAGCTAATGCATAAACTAAACAATGTACAAGCATTTGACACACGTGTTTACTGACCAATAGATCCATAAAGCCTGTCAGACACCAAAAGGACTCCACCTCATTCTGTGTAACAAAAAGCAGCGGAGCCAGTAGATCACTCATCCCCTGGACATAACCTAGAGAGCAATGAAAGAGGATTAGATAAAACAGTGCCCACCGGTGGGAACAAGGTGAAATATAATAAAAAAAAAAAAAACGTATACCTAAATCAAAGTTATACATGCAGTATGTCATCAGGACATCATGGAGTAGCAGTAGTCCGGGGTTCTCGTTCCCAGAAAAGAAGGAATTGTGTCTGTCCGTTCGATTTACATCACGTTCTGTCCAAATAAGGAAAAGACAACAAATTATTGATGTTCCTCTGAACCACAGAACATTTCTTAGTATTTGACTTGGTTATTCAATTATGTCCTACACCTATATTTAAAACCCTTTGTGTCTGTTAGGTCATTGGACTGGTTTGAGAGCAGCGTGTTTAATCTAAAGTGGAGACATTTAGGAGAGAACTAGCACTCAATACAAAGATGACTGACAAATGAACTGACCTATAAGACTACGGTATCCTCTAAAGAGAGAGTTCCTCATCTCCTGCTCTTCACTAACCGATTTCCACTGAACTTTCATTCTGAAATACTCATCTCTGTTAAAATTAGAAACAAAACAAACATCAAAGAACAATTCATGACTAAAAAACAACATTTAAGAAAAGTGTACATCATGTTCTTACATTTACATTTAGGCATTAGCAAGCGCTTTTGTCCAAAGTGACTTACAAGGATCGAGGAGGCAACTTATTGGTAAATTTTGAAAAATAACAAGATAACAATGTTCTAAATTTACACACTTTAATAAAACTATAACATAATTTATATTACATCAGCGTATACTTTGCAGGTTGTAAAACATTCATATTATGTGCTGAAAAAGATGAAATCACTACTAAAAACTCTAATAATGAGCTGAGGCAACAATATATCCTGAGACGATTTTAGATAAAGTGGAAATGTTTAGCTCACGTTTTGACTCTAAGAATTTCTTCTCTTTCTTTGGTTGTGCTATTCCATGGGTAGAATCCAAGTAAGAATTTCCAAACCTCCTTCCGCAGAGACGGAACAATTCCCTGAACGAACAAATATATAAAGGAAATGTTTTTTCTATAAGGGGATTGCAAGTTCAAAAAAAGTCAGAATTATTTAAACATTATTGCATTAAAAACATTAACCCACCCCTCTAAACACCATCTCCTTCACACGCTGTGGATCTGTAACACGGCCCTCTGAATCCAAAAACTGATCCCAATCATCCAAAGGTTCCCCTCTTTTGACAACCGGTCTGGGACCAAGCTCAGCCCCCTTGATAAACAGAAAATGTACAATTGAAACCCCAAATCTACATTATATTACACTACATATCACTCAATGGACACTTGAGAAACTGTTAAACTCACGCAAGTGATGAGCTCAAAGCCAGGTTCTTCATCACTAGGGTGTGGACCATAAGCACCCTGTGGTGAGCCTTTACTGAGGGGTGATTCTGGAGGTCTGAGTGCTCCTCTGAAGAAATTAGTCACTTTGGAGAACCCTCCGAATGTGGTGGCATAGGGGTCCTGAATGAACCTCTGTAGGTATGACCATGAGATGTCATGTTTATGTTTCTGGTTCTTAAAAACAACATACAGCCACCAGACTTACAGAGACAAGATCTGCGCTGGTGTCATCAAAAAGGTGCAGCTCATCAAAGGACTGCGACAGGGCTCCGGAATCATGCGGATAGGCCAAAAAGAGTCTACCATCGAGGGGTGACCTAAGATAGAGTTTTGGGCAAAATGCGCCACGTGAGTATGCAACTATGCGGGTTAAAATACAGAAGTGATGCAGAACATAAAGGATTTGAATATGAATGCAACTCACGGGGCCAGTCTGATGTAACGCTGCATGGCTTTTAGCAGCTCTCTAGTACCCCCTCGATGGAAGTGCAGTGGAGGTAGAGGATCACCCCCTCTGGTGGTCAGCACCAGGAAGTTTCTGCCCAGAGAGAACCGAGCCCTTTTCAAAGAGTAAAGTTCTGACAGGGGTAGAGAGAAGGAGCTCCAGTGACCTGCCAAAAGAAAATAGTGCAAACTGCATAAAAAAAGATCAATAACTTTTACATTCAATGTGTTGGAGAAAAATGACCTTGTAGAGAAGTGAATTTGCAGATGAAAATCTATTTAGCACAGTACCTGTTTGCACAACGGGTGGCCGCACTAGATGTCTGTCCTGCTTGACTGTACTGATGACGGCCCAGTCTGGCTCATAGCCAGGGTCAAACTTTGTCTCTTCTTCCCCTCCCTCCCCATCCTTATAAAAACAAGTTACAAGTGGGTTAGTGATTTGGATGACTTCCTCCTAGTAAAGTTTACATTAGGACAATACATGGAACTGCAAGATCTGGTTTTCTATTGGTCAGACAAACACAATCCTTTTCCCAATATTCAAACTTGCTTTCCGAAACAAACACAAAAAAAGACAATGATAGTGTTTACACCTCTCAAGCCTATAGTATCTGCAAAATAGACACGAGAAAGTGTTTCCAAGGCAATAAAAACTGTTCAGTATTTATTGAATTCCGCTGCCACCCAAACAAAGTTTTTGAACTTTGATCCACCACAAGGAACCAAAGTGTTCAATTCTTTCTTTAAGACTTTTCTTAACAAACCTTTTTGGTGTAGAAGACAGCAGGAGCGTTTCTCCCATCATCCTCAATAGGGCTCCATTCCATCGCTGGCTCTCCATCCTGTACAAGTTTAATTGTAAAAGAAAGTTGATAAACAACAACTTTGTTTAAGCAATTTTTTATGGCAGTAAACAGCAACCAATGTCAATTCAGAGTGTTTTTATTCCATCCAAAGCAATATGATGCCTTACTGGGATTCTTCTTTATGACACCACAAATTTATAAGGAATAATAAAATAAGGGAATGGGGAATAACTAGACAAGTATTGTTGTTTTGGGGAAACCAAAATGACCTAATTGATTTCATATATGTCTAATATAGAATAGAAACAACAAATTATGAAATAATTATCAAGATCCTTACCCGTTCAACTATCCGAATAAATCCGGGGATGGTCGTGTCCTGATTGCTTCTCTTGGCATTGGTGTGGAGATAAACCCCCTCCTTCTCAAAAATCAGCTGATGAATGACATAATACAACACTTTTAGATCAAATGTCAACACAACAATTAGATTGAATATAGGACATCATTTATGACTTAGCATCTATTTGACAGTCCTAAGGAAAACATGTACATAGTATCCACATATCATAGATTATTAAAGGAAGTATAATAAAAATAGTAATTGATAACAGATCACCCAACTAATAGTTTTATAAATATATCTTATGAGAAATGTACAGGTTTGACAAGTTCATAAACATGAGCTAGACTTGTGACTGATGTAATACATATCAGTTCATAATCACAAGGCAATGACAATGACTAACCCATCAAACTCAAAGGAACCCTGTCAACAGACTGTCAACAGACTGCGCACTAGCTAACAAGCTAGAGCTGTCGGACAACGAAAACGAGTGACAGTAAACACGAGAGAGGACCAAAGCGAGTTCACAGTGTTCACTTGTGTCGTGTCAAATATTAAATAACGACATAAAGGAAATGTTACTGGAAAATACTATCACAGCTCACCTTGTGACTCTCTGGCGTCGCCTCCATTCCTCTGGTGTTGTTACGTAGCTCGACCAAAACAATCTCACTTCCGTTCTTTCTAGCAGAGCAACGCCCCCCTCTGTAGCAGCCAATCAGGTATTCAAATCTCTAAACTTGTATTATTTTGTAAAAATTAAATGCATATATTAAATTTTATGTAATATATATATATGTATATGTATATGTATTACAGTTTTATATACAATTTTATATACAATTAATATTTTCAATATTTTCCAGATGACCAAATCTTTATGGTCATCAATAATGAAGTTATGGTTAAATTTGATCAACAAATTATTCATAACAGATAAAGGAAAATAATATGGAGAGAAGAGAACACAAACATCTTCAGGAGAACATAAAATCAAGTGTACAAATATAAAGTTAGAAAATGTAAATTAAATCAATTACTTAAATAATTGATAATCCTCAACATAAATATTAAAAGCACAACAATGAAGGAATAAAATATTAATAGTTAATAATAACACACATCCAGATAAAGGAAAATTTATAAAACAAATATACAGATAAAAGTACCCAAACCTCTCCAGGAGAACATAAAATCAAGTCTAAATATATAAAGTTATAAATGTATGTAAAATCAATTACAAAAGTAATAAATAATCCTCAACATAAATATTAAAAGCACAACATGAATGAATAAAATATTAATAGTTAATAATTACACACATTCAGATAAAAGAAAATGTATGAAAACATATAAAAATATACAGATAAAAGTACACCGACATCTTCAGGAGAACATAAAATCAAGTGTAAAAATATAAAGTTAGAAAATGTAAATCAAATCAATTACAAAGGAATAGATAATCCTCAACATAAATATAAAAAAAACACTATGAAGGAATAAAATAATAATATTTAATAATAACACACATCCAGAAAAAGGAAAATTTATAAAAACTTTAAAAAAAATATACAGATAAAAGTACCCAAACATCTTCAGGAGAACATAAAATCAAGTGTAAGAATATAAAGTAAGAAAATGTAAATAAAATCAATTACAAAAGTAATAGATAATCCTCAACACAAATATTAAAAGCACACCAATAAAGGAATAAAATATTAATAGTTAATAATAACACACATCCAGATAATGGAAACCATTTATATATGTTGCTTTAATATTGATATCTATTATATTCCCATTCCTCATTCCCAATGATGTAAGGGATCATTTTAAGATAATCCCACTTATATTTTTAAATGTTTTGAAATTTAACAATGTGAAAATGTGTGTTTTAATCCCTGTTCAATAAAATCACACTTTTGTACAATCTCTCATAATTAATGATCAGGCCATGTTGCAGGTATTCCTGCATGTGCACGCGCGCGCGCCCATTGCGCGTCCCCGCGTCTCGTTTCATTGTAAACAGCGCTGTGCACATCTCAGCTCTGGAGTCTAGGGGAGAGACGGGCACTGGCGAGACGGGCTCGGGTTAACAGAGGGTTTAATAAAGACTGGCACTGAATGACGACTGTGACAGAGGTGGAAGGATATTAAGCGTGTAAGTCAATGCCTAAATCTTGATTTTCGCAACGAATTTGGGCCTTTCTATCCATTCTAAACGTTATAACAAACGGGCGAACCCAAGGTTTGTTACTAGCTGTGTTGCTAACTGGCCTGTGTTGGACTTGGGCACAGCTATCAACAAACTTAAAATCAGTTTGTGACAGATATCTCCACCATGGATTCTTAATGTTAACCCATGTAAAAGCTGGCATAAACAACAGTAATGCTTGATGGGAAGGCTTTGTTTATATATACAAGAGACACAGATCCATGCACAACAGGCCTACAGGATGTTATTATTGTTTAGAATACAAACAAGAGCTTTCTAAACATGTTTAAAGTGAGTACGTGTGAGGCACATGTCAGGCAATGGGGGTGTGGTGTAACATACCCCTCAAAGTGATTGGGGGTGGATATGTTTGATGTTAAGTGAAGATTGGTTTGCAAAAGTATTTGTGCATGAATAACAACAAACTGGGATCATGTTTTACATATTTTTATCTGTTTTGTATTTCTAGGTAACACCAGCAAGTCACATCCTTCCTCTCTCCCCTAGTTCTCTCATGCATGCAGGTCACAAATGTGCCTCTTTTAGACCTCCCATCAGCAAAACCAAGTCCTCTTAACCAAAGAGTCTTAAAACAAGCGATGCATTAAGAGTCGTAGCAGAGACAAACACATCTAACAGGCAAATAACACACATCCTGTTGGACACCAGCATTTTAACATTCCAAAAAACGTGTCCCAATTCCAGATAAACACGACCACTCATCATGGCCTCGGTCACCAAATCCTCAAATCCTGAGATCCCAGATAATCACAAGGAGAGCTGGCTGGCACTGCTTGCTGCCGCTGAGGTTTATTGTCAGAAGTCTGGGTGTGATTTGGCCATTTTGACCGCATACAAGAAGTTCAGGTCAACTGGGGCTGAAGGTGAAGGAGCGAGGAATCACGAAGGAGGAGGAACTGGGCTATCCGGAAGCAGGAAGTGCGATTATGCGTATCACGTTTGGGGTCAAGGGGCGCTGGCCGAGTCTTCACGGAGGTACGTGGATGATATTGCAGTGCTTCATTCAACCACTGTACTGACGGCAAAGAGACACACGCGTGTGAATACAGAAGGGGGTGGAGACAAATTGGGCATAGAAGTGCCCTCAGGAAGACTGGTGAGTGGTCATCTTAGTGTACCGTTTGTAATATCTCAACCAGGTTAGTGGAGATTAACTGTTTGATGTTACGTTCTTAGAGCCTAACTGGAGATGGTGTCGGCAGTGTTAGTCCCAACACTAGGCTTTATTCCCAGAGCTACCCATCTATCTACAGCTCCGCTGCTTCCAATGGCCAGACCGGGAATGGAGAACGTGAAAGAGAGAGAGCAATGGAGGAGTTTGAGAAGGCCAGAAAAGGAACAGACATTGTGGACTTGGAGGAAGAGGATGAGGATGAGGAAGAGGAGGATGAAAATTTGGATGGAAGAAGGCGTAACCTAAATGAATCAGCTGGTAAGTGCATGACCCATGTCGTGGTATAGAAAGATGTTTCCTACTGTTGCAGTGATATAGGAATTTAAAATAAACTGGATCTGCTCAGGAGTCTTCTCGATGGATGAAGATTCACTGTCCCGGGACTGCGAGCCCTTCTTTGAGTCTGATGGAGAGGAGGAGAGCACTGATGGTAAGAAGATTCTAAATATGGACCTTAAACTGAAGATATTAGCATTATATTGGGTTAGTTACAACATTTACAATAGTGGGAGAGTTATGGGTGGATCATCTTGTTTGTTTGCAGATTTAATTCTAAATGCTGGTGATATTGAACTGATCATTAAAGAGATCTCAGTTTCGTTCTAAAAGTTGGAATTATATTGTGGTGATCGTTGTTTCCCTTTTCTTGTTCTTTAATTTCTATCTGTTTTGTTTGTCTCAGGGTCACTAAGTGAAGAAGCCCCTCCCCCTACACGTGGCTTGGCAATGGGTCACTTGGCATCTCGCTCATCAAACCCAATGGCATTGGCCCGTTCTCTGCCTGTATCTGTACCAGTGTGGGGTTACCGAAACAACCATGCTCCTCCTGGCGACACCCACAGTGGAGAACGGGTCAGTAACACTCTGACTGCACAAGTCTTTGGTCCTGGAGAATAACCATATATTAAATGGATAGTTCACCTAAAATTGACAATTCTTTCATAATTTATTCACCTATATAGGTTTTGTTAGAACATCTTGTGTTCAAATCAATGTGTTTGTTTGTTATAACATTTTTGTTTAGGATTGCATAAATATTTGATAAACTTTTAGAAAAATTATAAAAATGATTCATATGAAGATTGTTTTGTATACCTTATTCAGTGTAGTTCAGCTTCATGGAAATGTGCTTTGTCATTTAGGTGGGCTGTGCAGATTTAGACCATATCGCTGCCAGTATGAAAGCCCTGCTGGTCCCGGGAGCCACCGATGGAACAGAGATGTTTGGAGCACTGCCACGACCTCGTCTTAACACGGGAGACTTTTCTCTCAAACACTGAGAAAAGATTAATGTTTGTATGTACGATTGAGTGTGTGTCTGCATGAGAATGTGGTTGGGTTATGGGGAAGACCAGCTGTAAGCTTGTTAGCTTGTTTGAGTGTGAAATCGAACGAAAGAGTTTATAAGACACAGCGAGACATGGTTTGATGGATATTTTTTAGCAAAGACGTTGCCAAAACATAAAACAAGAATCAAGTATTTATATCGCATTTAAACTGAAAGAACCTTTTAATAGCAAACATTTATTTTTGCAGCGGGATGAGTGAGCTAAACTTAAAATTGGGAGGTAGATAATTTCTGAGGTTTTTAGACCAAACAGGTGTGGCAGACTTACGTTGTGAGTATTATTTTGAGAAACACTAATGGAGCAAATGTAAATCAATGCATGACTAATCTGACCATATGTGAGCTAATACACACTGAGATGATCATCACCAGTGCAGCATTGTACATTCGCACACACTACTTGTACTTGGAAATATAGACAACCGGATTCAATTGAGTTTGGTAGTTTTTATTACCTGGCAAGATTGTCAAAGCTGACTAGATGTAAGTGCTTACAAATGATGTCACTCTCTATCTGTGTGCACTGCATTTCAAATACTGTTCTGAAGATTTTCATAATCAGTGCTTTTTAAAAACAAACAAAAAACAGGGAAAGGATGTTTCTTCAGGTTTAGTTTAGCTCAAAAGTTTCTGACATCCTCCATTTTTGAAATCACAAATGTTATAAATTTTGACTTTAAAATAAGTGGACAGTTCCTCCACTAAAAGACAATACTGTAACTTCTTTTGTTGCAAAACTGTATGATTTTACTTTATTTTTGGGAATCAAAGAGATGTTAAGACAAAAACCTACACTGCTTTCTGTTTACTTGAACTGAATTCTTATGATGTCACTTAATCTGTATTCGAAACAACAATAAAATATACATATTCGATACAATGTGAAAGTAAGTAATTGCAGAATTGTCATTATGGGGGAACTGTCTCTGCCTTTTAACGTGCTTGACGTACGAGAACTCACAATGTTGTGATGTTTATCAGTGTCATAATTTCTCCGGAACACATGCGAGATTGAAGCAACAGATGTGTGAATGTGAGTGTGTATAACACTACAAAAGTGAACTAGCTATGTGTCCATCTGAAAATGCGTCCGTCTTAAAATGCGTTTTGAATAAAACTATTGTTTGTTGTCGAATTGTGTTTTGGTTTTAAATACCTGAAGTTTGTTAACAGTAAAATTGTTATTTACTCATCCAACTGTTGTTTCAAACCTGTATGACTTTATTTCTTCTGAAGAACACCAGGTACATTTCGAAAAATGTTGGGAACTGGAACCCTGGGGACACTGCTTTTTGGTTACGAACATTCTTCAAAATATTTTCTGCAGTGTTATGCAGAAGAAAGTCATATAGATTTGAAAGGACGATTTTGGGTTTAACTGTCACTTTACCCTGCAAGAATTTCTGAACAACTAGCTGCATATCAATTCGAAGGCTGCATCCTCTGAAGATTGCATTGTTCAGCCTCTAAAAACATAAAGATATAATGTTTATTGCTATTAAGAGGTGAATATTATAGTGTCATTCTTTCATTAAAGTGTGATGGTTTTCTGAAATAAAACCTTTATGACATATGAGGCTGACAATTGCAACCTTTGTATCATGCTGCTTGTATTAATAATGAGAAAAGAATATGGCTTTTGTATGGCTTTTTCAGCAGAGGGCAGTGCTTATTCTTCCTATAATGTTTGAAATGGATATACATCAGGATAACCTTATAGACAAATCATCTTTTAAAATGATAAACAGAAAGAACCAATAAATAACACACATGTTTTTTTGGCAAGTATTTTATGGACAGAGATACTACAATGTATTTCATATATTTATCATAACATGGAATAATATTCAGTTATTCAGATTCTAAAAACAACATGACAATTCAAATTATTAGAAGAAACTACACAAAAAAGTAACTTATCAAATGAAATGACTTGGGTAACACAACAACATTAAATTTGAAGGATCGTCTTACAATGTTTTTCTGTCTGTTTATAGTAAAAGGCATACATTTAGAACAGGCTGAGAGTAAACTTGATTGGTATTTTAAAATATTTCTTAATAAAACACGAGAATAGATTTACATACGTGTTTCTTATTTTAGTGTTCCTTATCTGATGTTCTTATTAATCTGATAACACTTCTAGTCACTTCTCCTTTAATCCATTCATTGCTACTGATCCTTCTTTCGAATCCAGCAGTAGGATTTCCTGCCCACCCAGAAACCGGGATAGACCTTCTCACTGATGGCTGTTTTAAACCGATGGATCAGTCTGACCTGCTTTGAGCCGTCTTCTCCTTCTTCCACAAGACAAAACTTGATAATTCCAGCTGGCTGGTCTACAAAGATTCCAATGCAGGAGCAGAGAGGAGCCGTGACTTCTGTGTTTTCACCGTTGTGCCACACATGGTAGCAGAGGCCGGCCCATCCCACACCCCATGACCGGTCATTCTCTCCTATGCCACACGAACCATCCTTAGCTTTCCGCCCTGCGGTTTCACCTACTACTCCAACCACTACCCAGCCTTCACAGTCTACCTCCCAATACCCACGATTGCCCCATATGGCCTCTTTACACAGCACCTTCAGAAAAACATAGCAAAAAGATGATATTTTGGAAAATTATTTCTCAAGTCTACGTATGTTTTCTGGACACATCCTTGTGATAATTCACCCTAAAAGGAATTCTGCCATTGTTTACTTGCACACTTGTCATTTAATACTTGTGTGACTTTTTTTCTTCTGACTATTAATTTAATCAAATACTTTTATGTAAAAAAAAAAATATTCATCAACTCTTTATTTTTAATATACTCCTAATAATTTGGATTATTTCTAATAGAAATATTTCAGTTAATCAGGTTAACTTATTTTTTTATTTGCAAATACCAAAAGAATCAACCGTATATATAAGTACAGGTTTGAAATGACACGCAAGTTTATAATGAAAGAGTTTTTATTTTTGTCCCGTTAATTTTTTTTTTTTTGGGAGGGGGGTCGAATTTACTAAATAAAATACTGAATTTCATTATTTCTTTAAATCACAAAAAATTTGCAAAAGAGACCTTTACAGACAAACGTTTATGAACCTGTGGTGAATGCTCGTATCTCTCAGGCCTGTCCAGAACAGGACACACTTCCTCAGACATCCGTGACACCTTGGCTCCTCCTTCTGACAGCCACAACATTTTCTGAGCAGTTCTTTCATCCAGTGAGGTATGAACCCAGTCTGTGAAACATAATAAAAACCTTTAACAGCTGCAATAAATGAAACAATTAATCAAACTGATAGTGTGGATTTGTACTAGCCATACATTTCATCAGCTCATCTCTAGTATCAGGCTCGGGGATGTTGGGGTCATATGGCGGTGCTTTTTCTGTAACAGAGAGAGAAGTCACGCTATGGTTCACTAAAAGCGCATAACCCTTTTTAACCAACAGCACCTGTCTTATGGAGGCCCTGGCTTTATATGACTTCAATTGTGTTATGACCCCTCTTCCATTAACACCATTAAGACAGCTGTAAAGACACTCACCTTCAAAATGTCACGGCCATTATCATACATGCAAGCCATACTAGCAGATTTACGTGGTATGTTGATGTAAGTGTGTAAGGGCACAAGTTCTGTTGTAAAAATAGTATGTTTTCCATATATGCCATTGTGTTAATCTGTGACATGAAGATGCGGTGAGGAATGCGTCTCTCTGAAAATCCCGGAATCTGGAAGCTTAAACAATGGGAAGCATCTTTAAAACATGGAACAGACTGTAGATGTCAGATACCTGCTGGCTTTATATCAGCTTTTGATCCTTTTCTTCCTGTAAAGATAAAAGTATAAAGAGAGGTCAGTGGAATCAAAGAACCAACCAGAGCTTGCCTTTATTAACTCCTCTTGTGCCACATTCCATATCATACCCTCTCATCCTCCTCCTATACCTCTGGTGTGTAAAATATCACCGCGAGGTATGTCATTCATGTAGCCCTGCCGTTGTTAGCACTGAATCATAGAGTTTACCCATGCCTGTCAAGACTTAGGTTACATCTGAGAAGCATGCTAGGCCTAAACTTACATTTACCACGCACACACATTAAAGGCTCTGACAGCCGTTTCCAAGAATACTTTTTCTTTCTGCTGCGCCTCATTTCAAGAGTGTTGGTGGTGTTGGCATGTTTATGCCCAGCACTCTGCTTACAGGTTTAACACACGTTTCTATCCGCAATGGATTTTGTAAAGCACCATCTCATTATTATGTATGAGCTCTATCATTGTCGTTTCAAAATATTGGGAGTGTCAGGCCATTCCCTTGGGTCATAATAATTCTCAGTGTCCGTGTAAGATGTCTGTTGTTTGTACTTCCTAGCATAAGGAACGTGTAGTATAGGACAAGGCCATGTCAATACTGATTTAAAATGATTCAAAAATTATTAAATTGTCTCCTCCACTATTGTAAGTTGCTTTGGATAAAAGCGTCTGCTAAATGCCTAAATGTAAATGATATAAGGGCGAGTTAATAAATTATCATTCTAAAAGAAGAGGAAGGTTTAAAAGAAGCAGCTTTTTGTCATATTGTAACTTTTAAAACTTGGAATGTTCATAGACAGCACGTGTTGCGCTAAAGGGTCTTTGTATAGGGAAAGGCGTTCCTGTGATAATATAAAGCATAAATAATGAGTTCTTTAAATATTTAACAGACAATAGGTAAGAAACAGAAAAGAGGATATTTTAAAGAATGTTGGTAAACAGACTAAAATTTTTTTAGGCCATAAAAAATCTAATTTTGTGTTCTGTGAAAGAAAGTTTTAAAACCTTTAAGGTTTAAAATGAAGACAGGGTGAGTGAATGACAACAGACTTGTCAGATCCCTTTAATATTCCAGTGTCATTGGTCATAATTGTTTTTGTTTAAAGGTATAGTTGAAGAAATGGTCAGTCCTGAAATAGTCAAACACAGGCACTTGAGGCGAATGTTTGTAAAGTGGGAGGGTATCAATATAAAGGGTTTTCGTGACAGAGCCTACCCCTAAATGATGGGGTCAGCTGCGATGTGATGCATTCAGAATGAGGAACACCTGTTCAAGAACTCTTCCAACATTCGTGGCCTTGTTGACAATCACCGAGAACTGAATGTATTTTTGTCACAACCTCAATAATTTTCCTTCAATCCCCAAACCACAAGGTCACAAATTTTGATTCTTCATGGGCCGTTTATTTGATCTTTCTGAGTGAACATCGGTGAGTAGCTATTTTCTAAGAGTCGCAGACTCGTATAACATATAATGTCATATTATGACAGGCCCATTAGACCATCAAGTTATTGCAGACGAGTACATAGTGAGGTTAATTAAACATGATGGATAGAAATCGGCTGAGATCATCAATTATGTTACACATGCTATGAATCCAAGGTGTAATCCAAATGCAAATATGGATTCAAGCATTTTTTAAATAATGAGGGATGGGTTAAAGCAGAGGTGGTAAAGAGATCAGGGCTGAAGATGAGCATCTGCTGCTGACAGGTCACTCCATCAGTAATGGCCTAATTCATCCTCTCCAAGGGCCACTTCCTTATAGGGACTGGTATGGAGTGAATCTTTTAGAACAAGAGGGGGGCGGCAGTGCATGACAGCCAACATGCTACATTCTATACCCATGGTCATAGAACACGGTTCCAAAATTAAACATACAAACACATAACGTAGGGCACATGAAAAGTTATCGAAATGTATGAAAATGAAAAACAATAAGAACCATAGGGTCTGAATATAACCAGAGGTCTCAAAATGCATTTTATTTTTTCTTGTAGGTTGACTTTAAATTAATCAATGTGGATTTATTGACAAAATTCTGTTCAATTTTATGGATACAAGGCAAACAATACTTTTACTTAGAGGGCATAATTTTGTAACATAAAAAAAAACAGAAACTGGTGTATAAAATGACAAATATATTATGATAAGGATTTGTTTAATAATTTATAAATATATGATTGTATTGTAAAATACATTAACTTAAATAAAAACACATTTCATTATGGTTTAAATGTTAAATTACAAAAAAATAAGCAACATAAGATGACTCTATAACATGTTCATGAATTAAAAAGTGTTTGAAATTACATTTCAAAATATAAAAAAAATATTTTAAATCACAAAATTATTAAACATTTATATATTAATTTTTTTAATATTATCATTATAAAATGAATGTATCATTAACATGATAAAAAGTATATTAATATCTATATAACTTTATTTTCGTAAATTAAAATAAATTGAAATGAATTTGAATATAAAAATATACAAATAGTTTGACTATAAGAAATATAAGGTCACTGTGGAGATTTCTTTTTGGATTTCTGTGAACACGGATGTAAACAAGAGCTACATGGCAGGCGTCTGTGTGGAGGCTTTGCTTAAAAATTATTCCAGGAATGCTATGAATCTGCAGAAAGTTGTTCAAGCTCAAAATAACATGTCAACAACAAATCTGACCATGATTAATGTTTCGGCTCTTCAAGTCTTCTCCATCACACACAGCTGAAATTTCTAATCTGTACATCTCTATCATTAGTCTATCACAACAATGTGTTTATCTAGGCACAACACCAGCAATGTGGATGATCCCTAACATGATCTTGAACTTGAACAACAGTGACAAGTCCAAGAATCATCTTCTGTTACTTTTTTAGGCCTCAACAAATATGTTGATGACCTCAAGGTCTTTCCTAGGCTTTGGTGTGTTTGGTTCATGGTGACCGTGCTGTTTCTGTTGAACCTGTCTCAACGGGAACACTGGTGTGGTTCACTATCTAATGGTTAGATCAATGTGAAATGCATGATGATTTGAGAATGAAGGAGATGGATTAGATTTTGCTACCTGCCAAGTGTTGAAAGCCCCATGCTGAGTGTCGGCCCCTTGTTGATTGCTTACATAAAAAAGGCCCGACGGAAAATGACATGAACAGGCAGATGTCCAAAAGAGGGTTTCATGTCTGAGAGGGAGATTTTAGAGGTGTAATCAATCAGAGGCAGTCAGGAGAATGACACTCTATCCCGGCATATGAGTTAAGTTCTAAGGTATTAGTTAGATCAGATCTTTTATCATTGGAGAGCTGGTTTCTATGCTGACCTTGTACTAAGAATTAATTGCCAGTGGTGGAACATTTACATGCGGTCAGACTTGCTACAAGAAATAAGTACTGTAAGGTGTATTTTCCATTGCTTTGACACATTGATCAATAAGTATCTAGTAAAGAATGTGCAAGAAGGGATTATCATAGAGATTTAATATTAGAAATCTAAGGAAAGTGAATTTGTATGAATGCAACTAAAATGAAATTGAACTTGGACTTGAAATTGAAGTTGTCTGCGAGAGAGAGAGAGAGAGAGAGAGAGAGAGAGAGTTGACTGATGACCTAGACATGTTAAGAGAGACAGGCGAAAGTAGTATCATACAGCTATATTACAATCTTAAACTGAAAAAAATGCAACTGAAATGGCTTCCACATTATTAGAATGAGTTAGGTTATCATCATTTCTCATAATTGTTGAACTTTGATCGCTTTACCACATGTGGTTTACTACATATCTTTCTATTTCATCCTCCGATATTTCAGTAAATTTAACTGTTAAAATTGCCTCTTTTCTTCACTACAGAAATATGCAATAGCGCATTATTCCCTTATGCCATATACATCTATGCATTAGAATGTTTCCAACATTCTGTTCTATTGATGTATCAATATACTTGAAATAGAACGGAGGTGAAAAGACTCTTTGAGTCTTCATAAATCCCAAAAGATATTTGACAACATGCTTATCCTGAAATGCATGCAGGGCCAGAAGAGAGAGCACAAGTTCTTGTTTAGTCAACTTTACTTTTGATTTATAACCGTTTGTTGGCGAAAGATTGAACACAGCAGCTGTAAAGAAGTACTCTGTAAAGACTATTATAATTTTTCTGTGATACTTTAAGCCGTGCAGAAGAGCAGGATGATAATAGTATGAAAGTAATGCGCAAGGTGCCCTCTCCTCATCCTGTCGACCATTAGTCTTTCTTGTTCCCCTCTGATCTCGACTGTCTCTGAGAATTCACAACACCCCACTGTCATAATAACCTTCAATCAATTCAGCATTGTGGTGACACTTTTAGTTTGGGTACTGTCACCAGAGCTGTAAATACTGAACATCCTGAGCTTGGGGTGGGGGGTGGGGGGGTAGTGATGTCAGGTTGCATCAGGTGCATACGTGCATACAAGAATCTGGACTGAATTATTCAGATTTTTAATGTATATAAATAAAACTAAACATAACTCATACGTGTTACTCAATACCATTCGCATTGATAGAAAAGATGTCTATTAGCATAAACACACCAAATCTAAACTATATATAATATCATAAAAACTGCAAAAAATTAATTCACGTGATCAACTAGGCAACATTTATTTCTAAATGTTTTAACACACTTTTTTTGTCATGTTTTTACCATTTTCATCAGTTTCAATCTTTCTGCAATATAGTTAAATTGTGTGATTTATTTTCAAAATCAAAATAAATAACATTAGCTGATATGTATGATATTATTTATTATTCATTTATTTTATTTTTTCAAAATATACATCAATGGTCATTGAATTTGAATTGAGAAAAAAGTTCTTATATTAATCAAAGCAGTATTTAAATAGGTTATCTGGAGAACAAGGTAAACTGGTGAACCTGGCAACAATAAATCCATTATACAGGTGATGTAATGACAGCGAATCTTACCTGCTTTCTTTACTTCAGGCATGATTCCGTTGGTGCTCGGTGTAATGATGGGCATTGCGGGTATGGATGAGCGTCTTTCGACTCTGAAGCTCTCTCAGTCTCAGACTTCCTTCTTATTTACTCTGAGAAAGGGGGTTGTAAAGTATACCGCCCATGGGGGGAGCGTAGCAGGTGAGCACGTGGTTGAGATGTCATGCTTATAACATGTGTGTACCATTAAAAAGTCAATAAAAGGATATAGGACAATGTGCAGGTATGTATACATTTATTAGCCTAAAAATCCAACATGCAATACGCAAAGAAAATCTGAACTATTTGTGCAGTTTCAAAATAAATTGATTGATTAAAATGAATTCAAAGACAAGTATGTAAATATGTAAAATAATTATGCATAATAAAGACCAAAATTGTATCCTAATGGAAAACTCACAATAGGCACAACACATGATTTTAGATAAATCCAAAAAAAGGAGCAATGCTTTCAACAAAGAGAAGAAAGAATTGATTCTCTGAACCTATCACTCAGCAGAGGGTCCAGCATTGGGCTCGCATTACTCTCACATTTGAAGGACGTCTTTACATGCAACCCGGACATTTTTCGGCACATCTTTTGTGCGGTGGCAAATGTTATGTATCCACAGCAACTTTGGTTAGAACAGTTTGGCCTTGTGCAGATAGATCGGCAGCGTGTTTTAGGAAGCCAAAGTTTGATAGTAATCGTATCTCTAAAACCACTTCACCATATGGAGTGGTTCAAATTCTTTAGTGTAATAAATGAGGAAATCGAAGGCGGTGCTAACACATGGTAGCAGACATCATGTCATGGCTGCTGTATGTGAAATAATAGACCCCGTCCAACATCTCATCAATTGCTTGTACATTGCGTCTGAGGACCAGTGAAGCTTGAAGGGAAGGCCTAAATCAATTAGTCGCAAGTTATCACTCTTGAATCACAGAGATAAGGCTTCGTCTCCAAACACGTCAGGATGCTTGTGCTCAGTCCAGCGTCTACACTGTTGTTTTCATGTCAGTATCTCCATCCTGATAACTGAAACAGATGTATACTTCATCCCTCGCCAATCATTCTTTTCACACTATTCTGCTTAGCACCTCTGCTCTCTCTATAACCTGGTAATAAGAAATAGCTTACCTTCCATGCAGTCCTTTTGTTTCATTAGCTCCGAGCTCTTTGAAGACCTGTAAGCCAGACGCTGGCATTTTTAAAGATGGCAACTGTATGCTATGTTTAGTTAAATAGTGCATTGTGTGTGGAAGTGAATGTGTAGGACGTTTTATGAGTCTGAAATAGTATCAATGGAATAACACATTATTTCAAAGCAAACCTGTACACCTGTGTCGAAATGTTTTAGTCTGTGCAACATAAATCACTTGTAATGGTGAAAAGGAAATGTATTGGATCAACAAAGGTAAAGAATAGAAAAAATTAACTAATATTTAAAATAAAAAATTATATTTGAACTTGAACTTGGCAATGGGGCCAGTATTGTTTGGTGCATTCTTTGTCATACTATTTTAGTGTTCTACATAAAAAGAAAGTCATATTGGATTGCAATTGCACTGTGAAAACATGATGAGATACATTCTTTTTTTGATGAATAACCCATTTTTAACTTTTGTTAAAATATCTAAATCTTTAAATCATATGGTAACACTGTACCATAAGGTTGGATTTGTTTCCATTAGTTAATGCATAAGCTTGACATAAACTAACAATAAAGAATTCTTCTACAGCACTTATTGATATTGGTTCATATTCATTTAAGCATTACTAAAACATTTACTTGACAATGAAATTAGGATGTAACTGTTTACCAAATAACACAGATAACTACATTGACATTGAGTTAGATTTACAAAGATCAAAAGCTGGGAAAATCTATGTTGCTCGTTGACAGCTATTAATGCATTTAATAATGTTAAAAACACAATCTGTATCATAAAGGGTTAGTATACCATAATATGCACACAACAAAGTATGAAAGGCTTAGAAACATGTCTACGAAGCAAAAACCAATCAAGTCCCTGGAAGGTTCTCTCGGAGTTACATAGGTTATCAAGACGATATGTCGGGTCAGACACAGAATGTGAGATTTATGACTGACCACTCACGGAGGTCCAACCGAAAAGAGGTGTCAGTTTCCCTTTCCTGTGTTATTTTTGTGCCTTTGTGTCTCATGCAATGTAATTTCATATGTTGTTTTGTGTCCAGAATGTGGTAATAATGTTATATTGATTAAGTGTTGGATTTGATGTTTTGTAAATCACATTTTCTTGTTTTTTTAAACAAGGAAAATATAGAAAGAGATGCTCTGTTCTGTCTCAGTTTCAACCATGTGCTTCTTGGTATCCATGCATCCATCAGTGTTGTGATGATAGTTCTTCACTGAATAGGATCTATTTGTAGAAATATTCACAAGTTTCATAATACCAACAGTTTAGTGAAGGATAAATATGTAGAAAATCTTCTTATTACTTAAGCATCCATGAAGTAAAAACTTAAAAAACTAAGGATGTTGTGCCAAGCACTGCTGCTCTGGTTCTAGTGCTGGTTCATTTCTTCTCAAGTTTACCGAGGCCTATAAGCACAAAGGTGCAGGACCTTGACATTCCAGCAGATCACTTTACATACAACTGTATTTGCCTCTTTAACACTTTAAACTGATTCGTTTTAAGAATCTTACTTTCATTCCGACATTATTTCTTTGAAAAAAAAAAGAGCGGATATAGAGGAAAGCTATAGGGTGGCTTTACTTTACCCTATATTTTTTTTTGTTGCAAGTGAAACCGGTGAAATCAGATTCCTTTTGTGTCAATCTAAAAAAAGAAAGTCTTCTCTAAAATGGCATGAGGTCATTGAGGTATAATGTAGAAAACTTTCAAAGAACTTGTGTGTGGTCTGCACTAAGCCTCGAGATCCAGAGTTACTACACGCTGCCAAAGTCACACATGAACAGACCCAAGACAAACAAAGCTCACAAGCTGAGAATGACTGACAGCTGACAAAAATAGAAACAGAGAGAGGGCCCGTGAATATGTAACATTCTATCATTTCGGGTCGGTTTTGTTTACAGTACTCACACTTATAGCCACTAGAAATGAAAAGAATGTTTGAGAGATTAGATAATGGATTATATCTCAAAGGGAAGCCATGTCTAGCCAGGTCAAGTTTCAGTCTGAATTAAATGTGGTAATAAGTTGCCTTTTATTTAATCTATAAGACAAACGTGGTAAAGAAACGAACGGATTTTGAAGAAAGCGTATTTAAACAAATCTTACATGTTCAACCATTAAACCATATACATTCTTTGTGATATGCATTCTGAAATATATGGCATATCTGTGACAGAAGACCCACAACATTTTTAAATCATTTACTCACCCTCTTGACATCTCAAATGTCACTGTATGACTTTCTTTCGTGAATTCTATTGTATAGACACATAACCAATGCAGTTGAATATTGGCCAGCTTCCAACATTCTTTAAAATGTATTTTTCTGTGTTCTGAAAAAGTCTCCAGAGGTTTGAAATGACAAGAACGTAAACTGTGATAAATGTTTAGTTTTTGGGTACACTTTAAGTATATTTGTGACATCAATTAGTCTTTTGTATGTTTGTTTTGAATCTACGGGGATTGGGTTTAAAACAAATACAAGACAAACACTGCAAGTGCCTACTACTAATATTGGTTTGTCTATAGGAGGATATACAATGTAAACCGGTTAAAACACAGCAGTGGGAAATGAGATGAACTTCTAGCTTCACATATGATGCTGAAGTGTTGTTGTGAAAATGGTAGAAATAATTTTTATATGATATGCTATCATTAAAAAAAGCTCAATGCATCAGAACATTTCTTCAAGTCAATTTGACTTTGAAAAAATTCACCCTGAAAAAACAAGCAGCTGATAACTTTTAATTGCTGAAGCTCAAAAATGTATCTATGTTGGTAAGATGTTGGGAGGCTTTGTATTACAAACATCATCGTGATATAAAATAAAAACAGCCCAAAAGTCATGGAGTAATAAAACAAGAGCTATAGAGTTTAAGATCACAAGGCTAACTATTCTGTTACTACAAATGCAACATGCTCTCTAAAACATTTTTCTCTTATACAATAAATAATTACAATGACCACTTTTTAGAGTCATGAAATGTTTTATTAAATCAGTAGTAAAAATGCAATCCAAGTATGCAGTCATAAGTTAATACTATCTTTTCTCCACAAACATACCTATCACCCTAAATTTATGTTTGTCATTAGTTGTGTGAATGACTTCAAAAATCTGCTTTAAATTATTATGTACAACACAATTTTCAGTTGCCATTGAAATCACCGTCCTCCACCATTGGCGGCACCTCCTCCAGCTCCACCTCCAGACTGATCCTGGGCTCCAGACATCATCAGGAAAAGAACAAGAGGGACAATGTACATCCACTGGTGATGAAAAGAGTAAAAAAAGAGGGTTTTAAAACTTATGTTTGTCAGTTTAATAAGCATTTAAATGAAGATCTTTTGTCATTATTCGAGGCAATAAAGGATGATTTCAGGTAAGAGTTTCCCAGGCAAACAATTTTCAGTTTCATCATTCCTCACTCTCTCCGTTTTTGTTCAACCTCCACCTTGCTGATATGTCCAAATAATTTTCCACAGGAAATGAGAAATCAGGAGAAATGAGACTGAATAAAAGGTAAAAGTGAAGCAGGCAGAGAGGGTCATGATGATGAGGTGGAGTTTTGATCCCCAGCTTGAGATTGTATCCCCGAAAATATAACCATGTCAACCTGAAGGTATAAGGAATATTTAAGGAAACTATATAAATCAAGACACCTCAGATTTGGTCATGACCCGCAGAATTTACATAAAAAGGCGCACAAACAACCAAACATCAAGCTGAAACAGAGGAAAAAAATCAGAGGACTTGTGGGTGCGTGTACAGGCCCAAACACACACACAAAATACCACGAAAGCAGCTGGAGTGACAGAGTTACCAAGTTACTAAAATGAGATTCCAGTACTTGAAATGAATGGAAATCAGCTCTGCTCTCTGGCGCCCCCTGCTGGGGGTTGTGCCGAACTGGTAGCCATGAGGAACACTGCACCTCCCAGAATCAAATACCACTGGAACACAGCACAGACCAGCACAAAATCAACACAGACAAAGCACAGCACAGTGAACAAAGAATGAAGACCATGAGACAAGCTGCTGGAGAATTGAAGAAGTTAGTTCTAGGGAACTGGAGAAGTTCAGGACTGGACACTCTAGACAGCATAAACCAATACAATAAGAGAAGCAGCAAAAAGCAAACAGTAAGTACAGATTAAAACACACAACAGCAAAAGCTTGGTCAGCTTATAAACTGCATTCCACTAATATAAAACAAACCGATACGAAAAACCTAAGGCAAAGAATAAGTATATTAATACCAAAGAGACACAGCAACAAACTAGTAGCAGAAATAGAAGATAAAATGAAGATTGAGAATAGATTATATGATATAATACAAAAATATTACATCTTTTCTGATCACTCAGATGGGAAAAGATCACATTAATGGTTAGTGATTTAGTCTACAGTGATAGTTCACACAAATTAAATTCGTCATCATTAATTCACCTCTTATATTTTTTAAACCTGTGTGACTTTCTTTAATAGTACACAAAAGATATTTTGAAGAATGTTGGAAACTGATGCTTATTCTCTTTGGTTTTGTGTCTGAACAACAGAAGTGAATGGGTAACATTGCTGTTCAGTCAGCAATGTTCTTCAAATTATATTCTTTTGTGTTTGGCAGAATTGAAGTAACAAGAGGTAAAAAAAGATAACACAATTTTGTGAACTCCTCCATTGCAGCAATGAAAAGTAAAACCCACACTTGCTGTATTTAAAACTTATCTAAGTATAAATAAATACTCACGTATTTGGCAAAGAAGGATTTTTGCTCTTGTGGGTTTTTTCCTTTCTTTTCCATTTCCTGTTCCATCCTCTCAATGTAAGGAGCCGTTTCAGGTCTAAAAGAAAAAAAACATTTTAAAAAACTTACAACAAATAAAGACATGTATGCACAAGTAAGAGCTCAGCATTCACATTAACCAAAAAATGAAGTGGAAATGTTAACACTTCATTAAGTTTCATGAATTAATACTTAAGAAAAAAATATACAGTATGATAGTGTGTGTTTGTGTGTGTGTATACTCACACAGGTGCAGTGACTGGTGCCACAACACTTATTGTTGTGTTAAAGACCTCAAGGTCAACCTCATCTTCCACCTCTATCCCACGACATGACCCAGGGACTGTCACTATCGAAACACCGATTACATATCCGCTGACATCCGTGTGAATAGTAATGACATCACTGAGATGGGACTCCACTATGGAGCACTTAACAAGAGAAAGAGAGAGATTGAAACAATATTTACCATTTGGCATAACATATATAAATGTCAATAATAGGTGGATGAAGGTGCATAATAATATGTTCAAATTGAGTTCTAATGCCACAAACGGCATATGAACATTAAATAAATTATTGAAGTCATACACAAACATATCCAATAGTAATGTTTGGCAGGCAGGAGAGTTTACATACAGCTCGGACAAATGCAGTGAGGTAACCCTCATATTGTCTCTCTGACTGGCGATCTGCCTGCAGAGACACTCTGGGCACACGGATCCTATACAAACCGCCAACTGCTGCCACGTCCTTAAAGAAAGAAAGATATTTATAAGACACATTGAAGAAACAACATATGGAAGTCCTGACATATACGACTTCTGATCACACCTTCAATGTATTCCTGTCCTTCTCTGAGAGTTGGTTTTGTGACAGATGTACGCTGTTTTCTCTTCCACCCCTGAACTGCAGGGCACCACGAAGACGAAACTTCGGGACATCCTCTGACACACAGATCACAGATCCCAGATCAGCAGTGATGACGACACAATGACATACAACTGGATTATGATTATCTTAATACTCACCAATTTCAAAAGAGTGCTCAAGTGGCACAGAAAACCCACTGAAATCTGATTCCAGCCCATCTCCTGCCTGACACAAAGGCAATATTGTTTATTAGGTTCACCAACATGCTAAACATGCTAAACACACTCAAGCACGAAAGCTCGTCTAAAATCCATATAACAATATTATAAAGTATTACAAACGTGCACAACTTACCCTTCGACCATTATTGCACTCGCAATACTCAGTCCATAACAACATAACAGTTGAAAGGACGGCTAAGGCTGCAGGGAAGGCTCTCACGGTCGCCATCTTTACGAGCCTTGAGTGACGTCGAAACCGGAAGTGGGCGCTTTCAAAACAAAAGTCACGTCACAATAAAATTAAGAGTCTTATTTCGAAATTTGACTTTAAAGTTTTCTCTTCTAGAATTATCAAATCAGCCCTAGACTTAATATAAAAAATATAAATCAATGGGACTCTTACGCGTATAAAATACAGTGAGTCTAACACTAGAGGGCGCGCCGATCAGTGCGCACAGTCGCATTGAATAGCGGCTCAGATCTCTGTGTTACTCGCCGGGCACAGTGGCGCGTGCCTGTAATCCAAGCTACTGGGAGGCTGAGGCTGGCGGACCGCTTGAGCTCAGGGGTTCTGGGCTGCTGTGGACTATGTCGATCGGGTGTCCGCACTAAGTTCGGTATCGATATGGTGCTCCTGGGGGAGCCCGGGACTACCAGGTTGTCTAAGGAGGGGTGAACCGGCCCAGGTCGGAAACGGAGCAGGTCAAAGCCCCCGTGCCGATCAGTAGTGGGATCGCGCCTGTGAATAGACACTGCAGTGCAGCCTGAGCGATATAGCGGAACTCAACCTTTTGTGGATTATTATGAGTGCTGATTTATAATGCATTTCCTCAATAATTCGATTTTAGCGGATTTTTGAGCAACTGCGTCTTTGGTTTACACTATGCACCACTGTATGCTTTCAAAATGCATTTAAAAACACAGAAAAACACTTTAAAGATGTATTATAAAACGAGTGAGTGACTGCCTCCGACTGGTTGAACATTGTAATTACATCTGCGATTGTGCGCAGTTCCAATCAAGACCAGCAGGAGTCACTATTCACTGTTTTTGGAAATTTTCATCCTTTCCATCTCATTGATGAGATGGAACACAACCTTAAAATCAGGGTTACAAAAGAAGCATTTAAAACAATTCCACAATCACAACCTTAATTTTCTTCAAATATGCCTTGAAACGACAGGACACTGTTTGATTGCATATAAGTCACTGTAAAATCAGATTTCATCGATGGGATGGAATTCCAACAACAATACAAACAAGCCAAACTTTGAGCATTGCGTAATGAACATGAATGTTCGGTAGACTTGAGGCCTGACTTTAACGCTGTCTGTTTGTGTTACAGGTTAGTAATATTCAGAAGTCACAGTCACTTGTAAAGAAAAAGATGCGATGGCAAGACATGGACGCTAGAGAGTGGTTTGGTAACGCATGCCACTGCACGGGCATGCCTGGCAAAGTCTTCTGCCCTCTTAGGTTACATTTACATTAAGTAATTTAGCTGACGCTTTTATCCACAGCGACTTAGAACTAGAGGTAACAAAGCAATCGTAAGTGAAATTAATGCCAGTCCTAGTAAGCAAAACAAAACATACGTACCAAATGCCATGGTAAAATTATTATAATTATTATTATTTGTCATTTTTTGGATAGAAAAAAATTATTTAAAAACTTTAAAACCCCAATCTGTTTAATGAACACGTTTTGAAGATTTCATGTGCTAAATAGGATTGGAACGCTGTCCGGCATCCTAGTATACTCAAAACAGGCTTGTAAAATGTCAAGGGAACACTTTCTGTACATTTTAGGTGGGGTGTTATTTTAGGTTTCTTTTTATGTGTTAAGATCTTCAAGAAAGTTAAAAAATAGCATGACGTTCTTTCTCAAAACAACTTTCTTATTACCCTAAATAACCTTGTACTAAATTTAATTGACTGTCAATATAATATTAACTACATGTAAACATTTGCAGGATAAATGCTTACTGGCACGTGTTGATCAATGCTTGGATCCATTATAATCAATTACAATATATGGCGAACAATTACTTCTTACTCGATTTCTATTGTTCTGTAAAGCAAAGTCGATGATTCTCTTTACCCCATTCCCCTCAAATCAATACTGTACTGTGTCACACAGGATCAACAAACTAGACAAAAACCAATCCACACAGATTAATCAGACAACACTGGAGTAAGTGATATGGCATGGAGTATTGGCAATGCCCTACTAAACAAGTATCTCTGATGGCCTGTATGATTAATAGAGCATCTCAGCAGGAGGGCTGAGGTTCTCCATGAACTCTCATGTGATTTCCAAGGCATTCTTACTTTGAAACTAATATATATCTATTCCATTCAGCCTTTGCTTTCTGTCAGCACACCATCAGACAATGGTGTGAAAACACACTCCTTCATAACTATAATTAGCCATCTCACTATCATGAAGGCATGTGCTTCATAAGACTCCTGTTTTTATATTTTATTGTAAAGGAGAGTTACATCTTGCGGTATATGTTACATCATGGAACAGTTTAGTTGTTAGTAGTCTGTATAAGATGAAATTTAATGTAATAGATAAGAATAGCACTTTTACAAGTCGGTGTCTCGTTTCATTGTTGTTGTGATCAGTTCTACGGCATACGTCTGCGTATGTGTTACACTAGGGCTAGACAATTAATCATAATCGATATTCAATTTCCATTATTTAATTATAAAACTGAATTATCTAGTTAAAGTAATCAATTAAGTTGATAAGAAGTTTTTTAGCAATTTATCTTTTTACTAACTTATTTTTCAAAGTTATTTTGTAATGATGTTAAATAATCATGATCACAACATTAGGCAAACTTATTGTGATTAGGATATTTGTTTTAATTGAGCGGCCTTATCTTACAGGTTGACATCTTATATTCAACAGTCTTAAGATTTGTTAACAAAAACCTGAACCCAACTAGTTAAAACACTGAGGTTCGGTTAAGACAATAGATGCACCGATATATCGGTTCTTATTCAATAATCGAAAGCAAAATTTACACAATTGGTTATCGGAATAGTCAGTATAGGCCTGTTACGAGCATCCTTTGAGGTCCCATTCTCCTGTTTCTACTGATTTCCTGTCTCCTCTCCAATTTCCTATTGTTGTTATATGAGTTTATAATATTTAGAAAATATACAGCAATTTAATCTACAGATATCATTATTGGTGGAGAAAGTCAGTCTTTAGTTTAAATGTTTGGTTCAACCAGAAAATATTTAATGGATTTATTTGAATACTAAGTCGGTTTTTTGTGGTTTTCATGATGTACTATGTTCAAATGCTGTTGTACCAACAGCTTAAGGATCAAGAAACGTTATCTGAAACTTTATTCAAAAATTGGTCTTATACCTGTAATCTCGTAAATTTAGGGAATTAAGATAGTGTGTAATTGTTTGCAGTTCTTTGAGGTTGAGCTGATGGAAATAGAAATATGTTTAGCCTATAGGGTCTGTGGGTGCAATAGTGGGTATGTGCAAGTCAATTACTGCTCTCATTTGTTTCTTGCTCTCTTTGATACCTGCCTCTCAAGTTGCACTATATATATAGCAAAGTCTTTTGCCTACAAATTAAAGTTGATTAAAATGTTTAGTAAAGTTTCAGGTTTTGTTAAGTAGTGATAAACTGCAGTTTTGGCAGTGCGAAAAAAATACATAACACATCATCATCATATCATAATCACTTAAGAAAGTGTAGGTACTGGAATTAGGAATGTGCTATAGGTCATCAGATGAAAGGGATGGTTGCAGAACTAAGCTGTGAGGTCAAAGGTCAGCTTTCAGATGTACATAACCTCTGACATCCCTGAGAATGTTGTTGTCCGGCTTATATCAGCTACTAAGCCTTACTAGCAATGAGCACATCTTGTTTTGGACTGAGGTGTCCAAGCATTGTTCCATCAGCTTTACTGGAAAAACCAAACTTCTAGGGCCATGCTGTGTCACTTGAAGGCATCTATTCATCCACATCGGTAATCATAGTTAAAGATACATCTTAGTTTGCAATTGTCAGAATTGAGAAACACTTCTCAGACAGCTTCACCTTTTGTGACCCACGTTGGATTTTGACCCTCATTTTTGATATTTTAGATGAACTGACCCTTTAAAGAAGTAAGCAGTTACTCTTCCTTTGCCATGTGTATAACCTGGTTTCACTCTGGTCTCTTTCTTCACCCTGCTTCTCTTTCAGACAAAATGGATTATCATAGGATCTCAAGTGACACTTGTTGTGTGACTCTCCCTCCCTATATCGTTTTTTTCTCCTCGCCCGCCCTCCTCAATGTTTCTCAAGGATGGTGGGGACAAGCTTGCCAGGGGAGGAGTGAATAAAAAGGGATGACAGATTTGTAAAGTGTAGTGGAAAGAAGAGTGAGAGTTACTTTCTTATGCCAAGCCGCCATGCCGGAACCAAAGAAGCCAGGTAAGTTCATTTATGATTCAGCTTATAAAACAGCTATGTATCTAAATCATCACTGGTTTTATTCATTTAACATTACATTTAGACAACAGAAACCCTTTTCATCTCTTTTCCAAAGGGCCCGGCCCACATTCGTGTTTTCTATGTGATGTAGCTTATGTATGCCAGTAAGATGCGTTCATTCAGTTTCATTCATCAGTCAAGAATAAAATAACATGTTTTGTCAATACATTTTAAGATAAACAGATTAATGGGCTTAAGGTGTCCAAATCAATGGTCTGAATGTATAACTTATTGTAAGGAGATGGTTACAACATCCGTAGTCTGACAGGTGGTGAAAGATTAGTTTTATAGGTTGGGTTGGCAGTGAGAGCGAGATGTCAGGTTTATGTTTTGACAGCTGATGGTAAATGTCATTAGGTCTGCATGACTAAGTAGAGGTGATACCCTACACCTAGATATGAAAATCATTGTTTCTTTAAATTTACGTTAAATTGAAATGGTAAATATTGACCTGTAATAAAACACATTAGTTCAATATAACAGGATTTTCTAAGGTGGTACATTAGGGAGAAAAAGTTTTTTTTAAATTCAGTTACAAAGATGTATTACCCTGAATACTAAAGGAACATCTCATAAAGGTTCATTCATTGCCGGGAGATTGTGTTCGCCCTGTGGATATGTTTTCTAATATTTATGTAAACGTTCATCGGTCGGTTAACTTTGCAGGTGAAACTCTGATTTTGGAAAGGAATCTATTGATTACTCATAAAATACCTTTCAGAACAGTACAATTGAAAACAATTCCCATCATTCACATTAAGGCCATAAAATGAGTTCGGCTGATGTTACGTTGGAATGAATGATCATAAATAAATGACCATGTAGATATCTGTAGCTAAGATCTGCCGTACACTAGCTCTTTAGGAGCAGGATTGGCACCTTAATAAATTACCAGTAGAATTGTATGAAGAACTTATGCTGCAACCTATTTAAAATGCATTTGATGTATTGGAAAGTAATATACAATAATTGTTGAATTATGCTGCTTAACTGTGGTAAAACTCAAGCTAATTTTTGTAATTAGTGGAAATGTAAGCAGAAATTCTAGTTGACTGCAGATTGGAAAAAAGCAGAGCTTTTTACTGAGCTATTTATGTTATTTATTTATGTTTATGTTGTTTTGACAAATGTAATAGTAGTAATATTTTGTCAAAAATGTATTTGTCACATTCACAGATATACAAACACAACCTGTAGTGATATTTAAATGTGATATGTTCTGCGGAGACTGTTAAACTACAGAGAACATTTTGAAAATATAAACAATATATACACAGACTAATGTGATTGTTGAACTATGCCCAAGTTAAGAATAAAATACATAAATGTAGTGATAGCGAAGAAACATGATAATTTTGCATCATTTACTAACCTACAGGTCATTTCAAACCTGTATGACATATTTTCTGCACTACACAAATAAGATATTTTGAAAAAAAGCTGGTAATAGAATCAAATCAAGCGAAACCAAATCAATCGAATGGATTCCAGTTACCAACATTCTTCTAAATGTCTTATTTTGTCTTATGCGGAAGACAGAATGTTATACTGATTTGAAACTAGGTCCTTATGTGTGGTCCCTAGTATATTAGGATCTTTATGGATTTTATTTTTATATGTGGTGGTGAACTATCACTATAAGAGATCAGTGTTTGATGTAAGATGGTGGCAGATAAAAGTGATGCTTAAAATAGGGGCACGCTTAGCATGCACTACAGTAAGAAGATTAGAATGACCTTTTCCAAAAACACGACATCATGTCAGTATTTTTGTTATGTCTTGTGTGACCATTCCTTCCACGTCTTCAGTGTCTCATATGATTCATTTTTTCCTTCTACTGTAACCCCCCCACCCATTTCCTCATCGACATGCGGTGACTTAAAGTGTACAGCCAGCCTGGAAACATGACATCAACAGTTTCAAATAACTTGCCTCTGAAGCTGTGACTTGCTACCCCCTTACCTCTTTGTTTCATTTTATTTAATCTCAGCTGCTATCTCATTCATCCCACCGTCACTTATTAGAGACCACTATTAAGAACCACCAAGTTTATTGATCCTTAAAGATCACATTTAACTCATACACCCAGTTCAGCCCCCCCACACACACACAAACACAAACAACCCTGTGAATAAATCCCTGTCAAGGCAATGTCTGTCTGGATCTCCTGCAACCATAGTTACTGTCAGGGAGCACGATTCCGTAATAATCAGGTTCCAGAATAGCCTCACGGCCTTAAACAGTCTGTAGGGTGTGAATTATTACAAATGAACATGTTGACAGTGGTTCTGTGTTTGGAGACTGGTGTGCCCCTGCACATTGCTCTTAATAATAGACACTTTTGACTATTATAGTTCATAAGGACTGCTCAGATGTGACATTATATCATTTTCACCAATTACTGATTCCATCATGTCATTCTAAACCTTTATCTCCTCTGCAGGGCACAAAATAAGATATTTTGAAGAATGTTGGTAACTTAACAATTTTGTCCACTGACGTCTCAGCTTCAGACGTAACACAAAGACATTTCTCAAAATATCTTCTTTTGCATTCTATTAAAGAAAAGTTTCACACTGGAAAAACACGAGGGTGAATAAATGATCCCTGATAATCAGATTATTCATTTTTAATTTGATTTGCATCTTCAGACATCCCCAGGGATTTTCGGAAATAATCTAACAAATTTGTCCCCCGAGTACCTCTAAATAAATCCACCCACACACTTACACCAGCTGGGAGGAATGGGTGTCTTGGCGTTCAATGTCTCATTTCTTACTGTGCTAGTATAGCATGACCTTATACCATCATCATCACAATGCTCTCCTTGGCATGTGTCTTATTCATGATGGATCGCACACAGATGTATGAGGGCATGCTTTTAAAGCGTTGGGGAATAAGTCCTCCAACTAACTGTCATACTATGACGGTATTCATAACTGAAGTTGAATATTCCATAAACCAGCAGTGCTGGGTTCTGCTACTAGAGATTGTAAATCATGAAATATTCAAGACCCCAATGACCTTGATTAGCTGCTTCATGAGCATTTCATTAAACTCTGCAGGAAGGTAGATATCTAGGAGGAGAATTTAGCACCCCCGCTCTGGTCCTGTGATCCCTTTTAATGAAGACAAGACCTGAACAGTCACAACCACTGTGCTAATTTGTCTCTGTTTATCTGGGTTAAATCATCTGCATTTTGAAAGAAAGAGGGATAAAGAGAGAGAGAGAGAGAGAGAGAGAGAGAGAGAGAGAGAGAGAGAGAGAGAGAGAGAGAGAGAGAGAGAGAGAGAGAGAGAGAGAGAGAGAGAGAGAGAGAGAGAGAGAGAGAGAGAGAGAGGCCGATATTAATTTCAACTTCACAAAAATTACAGTGTTTGTCATTGTATCATTGTATAATGAAAGCCTGTTTTAAGTTCTAAATACTGGTATACAAATGCATCTTAAAATATATCATAATTCATCATTGTACCAAATCTGCAAACATTCCTTTGTTCTGGTGAACATAGACATGGATTTTTGAAATAATTCTCCTATCCCCACAGGTCTTGGATACTATTGACTAATGTGATAGAAAAAATAACTTTAAATTTTTTGTTGAACCCAAAGGAGATATTTTGAAGAATGTAGCACAACAAAAAATGATGGGGAAATTTTTCTACCTTTTTTATTTTTCCTAATATGACAAGCAATGGGGTTCAAGAATTTATATATTCACAAGCATTCACATTTTTTGGGGAAGTGAAAAATATTGAAATCATTGTTTTGGTAATTTTGTACAGTTATGCAGATTTCTTGTGCAGAACACAAAACAAGATATTTTGAAGAATGTTGATAACCTAACAGCGACAACACCCAATAACTTGCGTTGGTTTACATACAACAGAAGTTTACCAACATTTTTCAAAATATCTTGTTTGGTGTTCTGCAGAAGAAACAAAGCCAAATTGCTTTAAATTATGACAGAACTTTTATTTTAGGTGAACTATCCTTTAATTGATGAACACAGTTATACATACATATTAATGCATAGCAACCTGTTTATTTTTATTCTCGAGCGACAAGACCAGATATTATAAACAGTAACCAGCTAGTGTAAACTAGTGTAAATCCCTTTTCCTGCGTAGTCTCCATTTACTCTCATCCCAATCTCCATATTTGTCCTGAACCTCTCATTTATCATTATATATAAATATACAGAAAGGAGATATTTACGATCTAAGTCCATAACTCAAATCATCACGTCCGTCACCCGCAGTGCGAGACTGATAGTTATTGCAGCGTCTCCCTAAAGTGTTTCCACTCGCTGCCAAAAGAATCACTCTCTCCACCCTCATAAAAGTGGGAAGCTTCATCATATTCGGACGACCCTCCGTGCGCTTGTATCCAGTCCAAATGTTTCAAATGCCAGTAGCATTTCATCACACTCCTGCTTGTAAAAATAGCAGCTTTAAATCTGGATCCTCTGAATCAGTCCTAAGGAAAAAATGCTGGAATCATTTTAGAAGCATACATATTATTCTGTGTTCTCAATCTCAAAATGAAACTATTTTTCAACAAAGTCAAGATCAGACCGTCCAAAACTAAGATCAGGACAGCACTATCAAAAAATCATACATTGGCCAACACTTGACCCTTTAAGGTTCAGACTCAGACTATGACTTGACATTTCTCTCATTATAAATGTTATTAATTTATTTGTATTGTGAATAATTAGTGAAAAACAGTTACATCATTGCAAGATTTTTTTTACAAACTATATTTACTTTGGCAGTACTGTATGCTACACTTTCGAGTGGCAAAGATCACAGTTTTCATGTGTTAGGTCACACCTAAAACACATCACAACCTGATTGTGAACACTCTAAGCATCTTATCAGAATCTGTTTGTATAACACTGTATGTGATAAGGCAAAAATCATCAAAATCATATAAAGTATAGACAAGTATTTGTCAACATTAATGCAGAGCAATATTGATAGATATGTTTACTTGAAATCTTTTGGGCCCCTGCTCCCAGTTATATTTCCCCATTTATCTCATATTCTTAAAGTGGTTGTTCACCCAAGAATGAGCATTGTGTGGATTACACATAAGATATTGGAATGACAAGAACTTGAATAAATGTCTCAAAATATTTTTGCTTTAAGTGAACTTTCACTTCAAAAGAGACGGTTCACCAGTATGTTCTGGCATTTTTTTATCTGTTTCATAAGATTTTCCTTCTTTCTTTCATGAGACACAAAAGAAGAAAAGTTGTAATGTAAATATATTCTTTCTTCCATGTAATAAAAATGAATGGAGACAGAAAGAGACAGAAATTTAAGTTAAGTTATGGTTAAGTGTAAATCTTGAAATATTTCTTGAAACAACTGTCACTTAAAGGGATGATTCCCCCAAAATAAAATTTTGTTAAAGTGAAAGTTTGCATCAGAAGGAAAATTGTATGATAATTTACTCATTCTGTCATTTCAAACCTACATGACCTTTTTGTTCCGGAACACAAAGGAAGATATTTTGTAGAATGCTGGTAGCAGAAAAAACATCAGCTCCCATTTACGTCTATTGAATGGATACAAAACCACCTTTTTTCATTTTTCAAAATAACTTCCTGTTCTTCAGATGACAGAAAGTCCTGCATGTTTGAAATCGCATGAGGTTGAATATTATTTGGTTAACCTATCCACTAGAAAAGCAACCTGGACATTCTGCTTGAAATAACAGGATGTCAACAAATAGAAAGGGAAGCCTTTCTTGGGAGGGTTTCTAATGCCATCCAATCTGTTTTTATCACTCCTGCGCTTGATTGCATCTATATTTCAACTGTTCTGAAGCTTATGGCTTAAAAATGACTTTTTCCTTTTGCAATACAATCACAGCAACTGCAGGAGCAGCAGCATAGAAAGAGATACAGACACTAGTGAAGTAAATGTCACAAGAGATTAACGCAATGAACATTCCACAGAGGTTTTCCGACAAGGTTTTGTCTGCAAAGCGAAGAGAAGCGTTGTAAGTTTATGTAACTAAAATGAGAAAAAAGAGTTCAGCCACATACGAGTTTCAAGTGCTTTTGCTGGAACTTCGTCCTGTTCTCAATTTCAGTGCTTTGCGGGGTTGTTTTCGGGGTTTTAGAATAGCAGCATGACCGATGGGCCCGGCCAAAGTCGAAACGGCTACGGTTGTTATGGTTTAGTAGTTTGCTTCCATATTTGAATAGATCTGAAACTAAGATGGAAGAAAAGCTGACATATTCTCCAGTCAGTTTATAGATTTATGAGTGAAGATGGGATGATATGCAGTCACGCAGGAGGCAAAGGAGAGGAGAGGGATTAAGACTAACTCGTTTACACTTCTCTCATGAAACATACACTTAGATACCTGAATCTTCAGTGCTAATTTAACATGGCCGCATTTAAATTGGTACACTGGCTCCATGACCTCTTTCTGGCTCTGGTCTGTCTTGCCTTATTTATGAATTCAGTTACAGTTTTTGTTCAGCAAAAAAGTTTGAAATGACTATAGGGTAAGTAAAAATGGAAGAACTGTAAATTTTACGTGAATCTCTGCAAATCGATCATTCTGCAAGGGTAATGAGTTTAATGATTACTGTAGCCTGGACTTACAATTATAGAATTAGTGTATTTGTGTGTGAGTGTGTGTTAGTTTTTAGCACCTTATTGTGTGTATCAGTGATCAGAACCAAGACTTGAATGACAGAGGCAGTGCTGACGAATGGTAACCAGAGAAGCCAATAAGGGTGGAGTGGCACAGGAAGAGCCTTTACAGAATTGATGTAAAAAATCATAAACATTTGACTGCCTCCTTTGAACATAACTGGAGTCCAGTTGCATAATCACAGCTGCTAGGTTGAGACTGTAGCCAATATTTTAGAACTAGTTCTTACTTTCTCTATTTCATTTAGACCAATTCATGTTTTTATTTAACAAATTGTTTATGTAACAAAAAACATCTAGCAGTTTATGCAATTGACCTTAGTAAAGAACCTGCTTTAAGGGACCCAAAGAGAAATATTCCTTCATCATTAACTCAACCTCTTGACATTACAAACCTGTATGACTTTCTTTCATCAGCAAAACACAAAAGATGATATTTTGAAGAATGTTGGTAACCAAAACCAACTGGTACCATACGTTGTATTGACACAAAACCAATGCAAGTCAATGGGAACCGATGGTTTTCTTTTACCAGCATTTTTAACATTTCTTCTCATGCTCTGCAGAAAAAGAAAGTTATACAGGTTTAAAATGATAAGAGGGTAAGTAAATGATGACATAAGTTTTCATTTTGGGATGATCTGTACCTTTAATGGATGTTGTTCTTGCAGAATTACATGAGGTAATGTATCCTGTGACCAACATAAGCCAAGGCTTGGGTTTATCCCCAAAATTGTCCATAAAAACGAAGTATAAGAAGTACACTTTAAACTGGTGGAAAAGCATGGACAATTTATTTTTTGGCCAAGGAGGCCCAACAAACAAAATAGATTAATACATGTAAACTCAATTGTTAAAATTAGATTTGTTTCCATAGCAACAAGTAGCTACCTGAACACCATTGCAAATTTCACCAAAAAAAAAGTAAAATTCGGTCATCATTTATTCATCCTTTTATTTTTATAACCTGTATGACTTTCTTCAGCAAGAAACAAAAAACAGATGTTTGATAAATGGAGACATTTTTAGAAATATTTTGAAGGTCAATCAGGTAAAAAAATTTTAGAGGGTCAGTGATTGATGATAGCATTTTTCTTGCTTAGCAGGAATATCATTTTAAGAGGAAAGTCTTATTTAAAAAAATATACATTTATTCTCTTTGAAATATGTCAACCTAACCTGTGTCATCTCAAGTGTATTTATGCTGCCAGTTCTTGACATGTACGAGATATCTACTCAAAGCACTTGAGTATTCATCCAAATTGTAATATGTTCTTGTTCTGGTAAAAAAAAACTCTCTAGGGATTGTGTACTTTTTTTGGACAAACGTCTTATGCAGGGCCTTAGATCCTGTAGCAGGGGAAGCATTTATAAATTGCGGGATTCTACTCCTTTGAGATGTGGAGCTATACCAGAAGCGATTGAGCACCATTAACATATTGCGCTCTGAAAGACAAACCTAATCAAAAATAGACGTGTCGGGACGTGGGTATGCCAGCGGAGGCCAGAACCTGAGGGCGGTCACGCAATCTGACCCTGGGGGCCAAGGCCAAGTGTGGTGTCTCATATCCTAAAGCTTAGAGTAAAGGGCCGACCCCTCCCTCAGGTTTTTAAGAGTCAATCTGGGGCCAAGGTTGTGTCTTAAGGACAGGCGGATGGTGAGGTTTTAGGAGGCTGGCAGTCTGAAGTAAAGCTGTTCGCACGTAATGTTGACCAGAGGGTGGAGGAGAATATCAAATGCACTATTTATAAAATACATTCACACTTTAAAACACAGTTCATATGTTGGAAAGGGGTTTTATAATGGGTTTTGCATAGCTCAGACTATAAAGGATTTAACCCCCTGGCTGAAAACATCACCAACAGTTACCTTTTATGTCACAATGTTAACCCCTAGCAGATACTTTAAAACCTTAAAAGTAAGTAGAATTTTGGTTTAGATTCTGTATATATTGTATTTTATTTACTATATGTTTACTGTTTTGCATTCAGTTTGACTGAATGTGTGTGTGTTACTATTGCTATAATAGTAAACAATCTCAGGATTGTTTCATGTATGTTATACCCCTTGAATACTGATTTTTTTATATATTTTTTTACAGTTGCTAAGGCAGAGAAGCAGGAGGCTCCCCCTGCTGGTGAGTGCCCACAAGTGTGATCTCTTCTATCACTTTCACAGTACACTCAGTATTAAACTATTATCCAGAAGCAGTCAGACTAACTCTCTGTATCTCTTCTTTCACAGATAAGCCTGCAGAAGGTGAGTGACCTGAATATTATTCTCCAAAACACTTGTCTTGATTCTGTCAGGGGCACAAGAGGTGGGATTGCTTCTATTAGACTAAGTGCATTGTAGGGGGTAGATTTTACATCTGTTCAGATGTACCGTAATTTCACATCTTATTTTACACACATTTAACTGTAATATCAAATTTTCCAATGTTTATGTTTGATGTATTAAGTCACATTAAGTCACAACATTGAAATGCAAAATGCATAAAGATGTCTGGAAACTGTACTGTATATACAATGGAAAAAAATGTCATTCTTACTAAGCATTTTGTCTTGTCTTACATAAGCAGTTTCTTAAAAAGAAAGTGGCCCAAGATTAGTAAAGATAGAAAAATAACGAAAAGTATAAACAAAATAAAACAAAAGTAGATTTGCATTATTTATTAAAACAAATTCTGTATTTACTTTCTGTATTTTTGTATGAGCACAATAAACAATATATTCAAAGCAATATTCTTATCATATTTTAAGATGTAGGGTTTATAGCTGTAATGGAATTTAATTCAGTATTTTTTTGCACTTAATATGCACAGAATCTAATTATGCTAATGCCACACAGTTTGTCAGTGTACTCTGTGTTGGAGGATGTGCACTGTAGAAAATATTGTGGGAGATATTGTTTTCTCTTTTGGGGAAGTGCCAAAGCACTGGGTGAAGGTGGGAGGGTAAGTCGTACGATGAAATGAGAAGGTGTGTGCGAATGTGTGACTATTTTATCTCTTTTTTTAAATGTTGTGAATTTGTGTTCTAGTGCCAAAGAAATGTTCAAATGCATACAGCTTAAAGTGGCCTTATTGGTTTACATGGTTTCCTTTGATTAGACTTTGGCCTAACCCCTTGGCTTTCCAAGGTAATTGTGCAAAAGAACACTAAGGGGTTAATTTAGCAGCTAATAATTAAACCTACAAATATAATTTGTTTCTATACTGTAGAATGTTGTATTTTAGGTTGACAAATTCATTCAAGGAGTGGTTTGTTATAAGTTTGTGGGTCCCTAAATATGCAACAAGTACCTTGTGTAGAAGATATATTGTGCAACGGACAGAATTTAAGGAAAAGGGATTTCATACTAATGACTGTTATCCAACATGATGGTTCATCACAACGTATAGAAGCCAGTGCTGAAAACCATGTTTGAGAGGTTCGACTTTTCTTTTGTTATATTCTTTCTATTCAACAGTATACTGAGTACAATACTCCCAAACCAGGCGTTTCCACCATTTTAATTATGTTGTATGGTGTTTTAACACGTCTCTCTTTCTATGTGCTGCTTTATCCTAATTATGCTTTCATTGTTTCTTGTCATTTAGAGGATGAGGGCCGCGATGGTAAGAGAAAAAAATTGCCTATTGTCTCGCCGTGTGTGCGCTTGCTTCTTTGTCAGTGTGCTTGTTGTGTCCCGTGATTGTGCACATGAACGAATGTCAGTCACTTTCTCTGTCGGTGGCCTTTAGGTCTGTCGCAGGGGTTCTGACTGGTTAAAAAACCTGTTTATTTTTACTATTTACTGTATGTGATAAAAACATATTAACTAGTCAGACTGGGAGACAAGCTGAAGTCAGCTTGGCAAGGCATCTTAAACCAGCTAAGGTTATAACTATAAAGGTTGTTGGTTTAAGATGTACTGTTTTCTGCATTCAAATGAAGAATTTGCCAAAAAATTTGTTATGTAAATAAGATATATACTTTCATTATTATTATGTTGAGTATATATCAAAACATGTGTGCATGCATAAACCAAATGATGTTTCAATTAGACAGAATTTAATTCAACCTAATTTCAGATTTATTTAGAATGATTTCTTAAATGATAAAACATCAATAGTTTTTTTAACTGGTTTAGACTATACTTTTATTTGATTGGTCGGACATAAATCTTTTACCATAAATGTAATTTTGATGTCTCAGACACAACCTTGTTAATTTTAAACTCTTGGTGTGGTGGATCATTCCTAAGAGTCCAGGAATGTGCAGTATACTGATACTCTGAAGTGTGGCCTTCTGAATGTTTCATCGTTGAAAATATCTGGATCTGTTTTTGAAAATCCAGCACTGGAGTGCGAGAGTGTCGGGGTCAAGACATTTAGCAACTTCAGGTTAGGACATAGAGAGCTGGACACGAGCTTTAAGCATTTTCACAGTGCATATGTTTAGTGGTTGACATTGGCATTAAGATTCGGTTGGGTGTCTGTCTAATTTGAGTCAAGCGTATCTGGGTCGTTTTTTGTTTTTTCAACTTTATAATAGGCTATAAACTTGTTGACCTCAGAGAGAGTATTAAATTAGTCCTTTAGCTAGGCTTTTTTAAATAGAAACCTAACCAAACATTGCACTGTGATTTTTCTTTCCCGTTCTGTACAGTATATCACATTAACCTGCATAAACATAAAACAGAGAGTGAATGAGGGATTTCTGTTTTATGGAAATGCATGATGTCTGGCCCTGACCTAGTACAGATAGTATGCTCAATTTAAAAAGTACACATTTATGTATAATATTATCTTTTTGGTAATTTAAAAAATATATATGTTTTTCCTTAGAACTGATTATTAAAGAGAGATAAAAGACAGTACCCAAAATGTTTTAAGGTTAGATTTAGTTTTGTATGAATCTTTAACAAATTAATAAATTTTTCAATAGAAAAGTGATAAACAAGTAACATGTGTTTTTTTCTCTAGGTATATAAGTATGTATATATATACAGCTGTGAAAATAATTAAGGGACCATTTTAAATACCTTTTTTGTTAATTTAGTGAAGGTTGAAGGGTTATTTTGTGTCACTCTGTAAACTGCTAACAATATTTCTTCCAAAAAAAAAAAAAAAATTCTTTCTATTTGCATTTATTTTCTGGAAATGAAAACTGAAAAACAGGTCAAAAAAACTGTGATATTTAATTGTTTAAACCCTAAATTTAAAAATGATATTCTTATCTTGATACCCCAATCTTTCACAGTTTTCATTTCTTTTATACCTATTGTGCGTTCTCACATTGTTGTTGAATTACTTTTTTCTTGAGATTTGTATTTTTTTCTTGAAATTTAGCAGTCAATGAACTTGAATGGACTCTTTGGGAAATTTGGGAATGGTCTCTTTATTTTTCCATGGATGTATGTTTACAAATCCTACAAATGCTACCTTAGAAGATCTATGACGTCTTTGCTTGTATCATGAAGCACCTAATGTTTTTACTCTGTCTTTCTGTTTTCTCTGATACAGAATTGCCTGAGGATGGTAAGACACACAAATCCTTTAGCATGTATTGTCAATGACATATACATGAAAAAAAACAATACAAATATTTGTCATGCAAAGGAAATTGTGTGGGTGTCTTTCACATCCCTGTGCATCCGAAGTGGGTGAACGTTTAAAAAAAGTTTATTGTTATCACAGGTGGCGGTTTCTAGAGTCATGATGAATGATATACCTCTCAGATTTGTTTCTGTTCTTGATGACTTTGTATTTATCTTTTCCATTTCTATCCATTTGAGCTTACAGTAGTGCATCTATCAGCTTACAGTGTTTCTCTGACACCTTTTAGATCATGTCCCAGGAGAAGAAAAAGAGATGTCAGTTTCTGGTCTGTTTCTGGAGAGACCTCAAAGCGCCACGGTACATACAGGTAAGGTTCTCAACCCTTGTCAGACTTACTGTAGCGTTCAATCCAACATTTGGATTTAAACTGTATGTAAAAAGTGAGAAACTAAGATGAAAGATGAGCGTAAAGTGCAAAGCTCCTTCCTAAAAAAAACAATCTGGATTTAGAATAGATGTTTTTTTTTTATTTCAATGATACACACACAGTATATTAATGAACATGTATCTTCATTTTACATTTGAATTTAGGGAAAGATATCACTTTTGTGGCTAAAGTGGATTCCTCCCAGATGATTAAGAAGCCAATGGTTAAGTGGTTAAAGGGGAAATGGCTGGATTTAGGAAGCAAGGCTGGCAAACACCTGCAGTTCAAGGAAACTTATGATAGGAACACTAAGGTGAGGACCAAGCAAGGCCCATCTCAAGTTTTGTGCATCTCATTGTTAATTTATGCTGTTTAATAATCGGGTGTTTTGAATACCAAAAGTAAAACGAAACAATAATATCACTTTCTGTTTGACAGATATACACCTATGAGATGCAAATTATTAAAGCTAAAGATGGCCACGCGGGGGGTTATCGATGTGAGGTCACATCTAAAGACAAGTGTGACAGCTGCACATTCGAAGTCACCGTTGAAGGTAAAATATTATGGGTACAGAGTGAATCAACCCATGACCTTGGCTTGGCCAGCAGCATGCTCTAACCAATGAACTAGAACATTTTTGAAGCATTTATTTTTTAGAGGCAAAATGAAACACCTCTTATAAATCTCTATATTTATCCATTATTCAGTAGATATCTGGCTGATTAGATCATCATTTGCACCACTTAGTAAATCAGCACTACACATTTATTGACTTTGACAGCAATCAAATTGTGGAGCAAATCAAACTCTCAGGATTTCTCATCATCATTTGTCTGTTCTCCCTCAGCTGCTGATGATGCATCGAAAACAAACATTTTGGAGGCGTTCAAGCGATCGTGAGTTTGTTTGGGTGTCTGCATCTCTTCTTCATTAGAGACTGCAAGAGTGTATTTGTAGCTTACTGTTAGATGTTTTCTTCTGCGAAATATTTTTGTTTTTTGATTATGTGTTTTATCTGCACAAAGAATTTTTTTGTTGGTTTTCATTGAATATATATGTGAGTCTGTGTCGCTGCTGTGTCATTTGATTTTCGCTCTTTATAAAAGGGTCTTGTATACAGTGAAAAACATACTATGTTAATTTAATAGTTACAAGATTCTTTGTTCTTTTTTCATTCACATTTGTGTTTTTTATGTTATACTATCCACAGAGGAGATGCAGGAGAGGATGCAGGAGATCTGGACTTCAGTGCTTTACTTAAGAAAAGGTTGGAACAATATCCATGTTATTTTTTTATTAAGTGACATTTTTTCTTCAATGTCACTTTCCTCTAGATCATATCAATACATAAGTGCATCATTATTAAACATGGATTTTTTTCTCCATTAATTTGAATGTTTTCTATTTGTACCTTAGAGAGAGAAAGCAAAAGGAAGAGCCTGAAGAGGAAGTGGATGTGTGGGATATCCTGAAGGAGGCTAAACCATGCGACTATGAGAAGATTGCATTTCAGTATGGCATCACTGACCTCAGGGGCATGCTCAAGAGACTAAAGAAGATGAAGAAGGTTGAGCCCAAAAAAAGCGAAGGTGTGATACACATTAAAAAAACACAGACGAGACACATACACATATGCAGTTGGAATGACAGTATTGCAAGCGGTGGATATTTAGTAACTTGCATTTTTCCGCAACATTTTGAAAGTTTATCCTCTTGTTTAAGCCTTCCTGAAAAAAATGGATTCTGCATACTCAGTGGAGAAAGGCAAGAGAATCGTGCTTTCTGTAGAGCTCACTGATCCCAACGCTCAAGTCAAATGGCTAAAAAATGGACAGGAGATCAAACCCTCCGCCAAGTAAGACGCTGTTTATTGCTGTTACTTGTTTTGTACTTTATGAAAACAGATGATGGCTGCAAGACACCCGAGTTTTCATACATGGTCCGTTGATGCTTTGTGAATCTCTTTCTCTACTAGATATCTCTTTGAGAGTGTGGGTGGCATCCGTAAGCTCACTATTAACAAGTGCACACTGGCAGACGATGCTGCATATGAATGTGTGATTGGAGAGGAGAAGAGTTTCACTGAGGTCTTTGTCCAAGGTATTTTGTCATTATCATCATTTTCACGTTCATCATCATCATCTCTGGCATCATTGTCTTTGTAAAGTCCACTCATTAATTCTGTCTGCTTATCTGCAGTGTCTTTTTTGTCCCATGGCCGGTTTGTCTGTCCTTGGTAGCCATCCGTCCTATTGATTATTTTAAAACTTTGACGTTGCGGTCCTAAGTTCCCTTGTTTTACTTTTTTTTGTGAGTTTACGTTCTTAAAAGGATGTTTTACTGGATTCTTCTCTTTTTCAGTAAATGTATAGCATTGAAGTCACCACCTGTCCTTGCATAGTAATTGCAATTGCGTAACATCTTCTGCTTTGATGTAGATAACATTTATGCATGCACAAGTCCCTCATTATATTGATTAACATAATAGCCACTTGTTGGTGTATTTATACCAACAGAACCCCCGGTCACCATCACTAAGATGCTGGATGACATCCATGTGGTGGTTGGGGACAAGGTGGAGTTCGAGGTTGAGGTGTCTGATGAGGGAGGCAATGTAAAATGGTAAGACAGTACACCAAACTGATCATTGTACAACTCCCGTATGAATACTGACACCAGATGATTAAAAGTAATTTGATTGTAATTCTAAAAACAAGGTACAAATTGCTCAATTACAGGGATCTGGCCCATTGACCAGCTTAACCCCTGAGTGAAAGATAATAAAAATGTTTGCTGTTTTCAATGGGAATATCTAGACATATATAATCAATCTAGGACTATGCAAGAAAACACTCATATCATAAAATTCTGGATCAATTGAAGGTTGTAAAATAATGTTTATGTTAGAACAGCATGATTGATCCACGGAGGTGCCTTGAAATCTGCAGCTTTGTTTAAAACAGTTAAATAACATTTCTTATGGAGAAGTTATCTAGATTCTAGAGCAGGGGTTCTTAATTTCTTTGACTCCAAGGTCCCCCATAGTATTCAGCAATACTGAAAGGCTTCCGTTCCCCTCACAAAAGCTCAACATTTCTGACCAATAAAATATTTTAGAGCTTGACAGGACACTGGAAAAATGGTTATTTGTTATAAAAGGGCCAACAAAATAGCAATATCTTGTTTTTAACGTATTTCAGAGCATTTTACAATATTTTATAATATTGGTCATTTTAAGGCTTTCTTTAAGGCCCCAACACCCATGTTGAGAACCACTGTTCACAGCTTTTGCTATGAAGCAAAAATGAGTATGTCATAAAAAACATTTATCTATTTAAGTAGATATGAGAAACTATAAATGTATATCTTTTAAATGCGTATTTTGTCAAAGTTCTGGATCAAACTAGTATTTGAATGTACTTATTTCTCCCACTATTTCACAAATAGTCAAAAAACCTTCAGAATTATTTCATTTGGACTTTAACTTTTAGAATTTAAACTTATAATAAACACAAAAAACCCATCTGTGTATTTTAAATAAAGCTGTAAGAGCTATGATACACACTGTACGAATAAGCACAGTACAGAATGTGACTGCTTGTACTCTTCAGCATTTCTCCTCGTATTTAATTGAATATTTGAAAGCTTTTACTACATTTTGTTTCAATGCTAAATAAATAATGCAATTATTTAAAAAAACATATACATAAACCTTTTAATATGAGAATAGGTTATCTCAATACATCATGTATTAGATGTCTCAATGCAGTATTCCAAAATAATCCATCCATTCCCACACTATCCTGCTGTATCTAAACCATGTTTTCCTATTCTTGTCCTTTTTCTGTCTTACTCTTTTTCTGTCATGTTTTATTTCCACCCTTCTTTGCCCTTATTTATACAGCCCACATTCTTCCTCATTTCATCTTCTCTTGTCCTGCCATAGATCTCTTAGTTATGCTTTTTCTTATTAACCTTATTTTCAATCTCCATCTTTGTCTTGCTCTCTCCCTGTCTTTTTTTTATCTAACTCAGGATGAAGGATGGAGTGGAACTGAGCCGAGATGGAAAGTATCGCTTTAAGAAAGATGGGACTAAGCACTGGCTCATCATCAATGAGGCGACTACAGAGGACATTGGAACATACTATGTTTACACTAGTGGGGGGGAGTCCAAAGGAGAGCTGGATGTGGAAGGTACTTCATTGTAAAAAGAAGTGTTGTCATGGTTTTTCTTCAAACATATTTACTGCCTGATAATAGTACGTTTCATTGTCGTCTATTGTTCCTCTATTCTAGAGAAAGAGCTGGAGATCCTCCAGAATATAGCTGATTTGACACTGAAAGCAGCAGAACAGGCAGTCTTTAAGTGTGAAGTGTCTGATGAGAAAGTAACTGGCAAGTGGTTCAAGAATGGGGTGGAGGTCATTGCCAGTGACCGCATCAAAATGACACACATTGGCAGGTATTCTGGTCCGTTTCCCTTGACCTCTCTGAAAGCCTTCTTCAAATGTACACCTCCTTTTTTAAGCACTGTTTTTTTAAGGTTGTTGAAATGGCGTGTTCACTTTTGCTAAGTAGACTTTTTGGGTAAACATAATTATGGAGATATCACTGTTGTCATGGATACTTTCAATGTTGGTATTTCAGGACTCACAAACTGGTGATAGATGATGTGAAGCCAGAGGATGCAGGAGATTATACATTCGTACCTGAAGGTTACGCTCTTTCCCTTTCAGCCAAACTTAACTTCTTAGGTAAGAGATAATCAGAAAGTTTCCTCTTCTTTCTTGTTTTAGCTAGTTGTTTTCAACCATGACCATGAGTTTTATATTTTCTTTCCACAGAGATCAAGATTGATTATGTTCCTCGCCAGGGTAAGTATGTCACCCACATAAGAAAGTTCGATACACTAGGCTTCTTTGCATGGATATAAGATGTATGAATCTTTTTTTCTTTGCAGCTAATTAATTGCTTAAATTCTGTCTATTATCGCATTCCAGAACCTCCCAAAATCCACTTGGACACCACCGGCAGCATGGTCAACAGAAACACAATAATTGTTGTTGCGGGAAACAAGCTCCGTTTTGATGTTGACATCACAGGAGATCCCGCCCCCACTGTCTCCTGGAAAAAAGGGAATACTGTAAGATCCCATTACCAAACCTTCCCATATCCACCCAATTATTTTGGACCAAATGGTCAATATGGGTAGTTGACACAGACGTTTCAAGACAAATTTACCTATTCCCCTACTCCATTCAAAACATACTTAGAAATGTAGTTTTTATTGGTTGAGAATATGACATGTGTGTGCATGATGCAGGAAATCGGAGAGACTGAAGGGCGCGTGAGAGTGGAGACCAGGAAGAACCTGAGCTGCTTTGTCATCGAAGGTGCGGAGAGATCTGACGAGGGTCCATATCACATAACTGTAAACAACCCTGCTGGAGAAGACAAGGCGGATATCTATGTTAAGATAGTTGGTAAGATCAAAATGGATATATTGTTTAATGGAATAACAACTTTGTCAAAGATGTTTCTGTTCAGTTTTTCTTGATTTTATTCTTTATCTAACTTTATTCTGTTTTGTGTTTAGATGTGCCTGATCCACCTGAGAATGTCAAATGCACTGGAGTAGGAGAGGATAGTGCCTCAATCATATGGGATGCACCTAAATTTGATGGTGGCGTTCCAGTTAAAGGTAGAATAGATCCTCAACATTCTTATTTATTTAAGTATGCATTGTTTTTCAAATTGTAGAATATGACTCGCATCTTTGGTTGTGATTTCAGGGTATCTAATGGAGAGAAAGAAGAAGGGTTCTTCCAGATGGACTAAGCTAAACTTTGATATTTTTGAATCAACAACATATGAGGCTAAGAAGATGATTGAAGGCGTCCTGTATGAGATGAGGGTTTTTGCTGTTAATGAGATTGGTATTTCTCAGCCAAGCGCCACCTCCAAACCCTTCATGCCTATTGGTTTGTCCCAGTTTGTATTTGTAGTTTATTGGCATTGATAGCTTATTATTAACATAGTATAAATAAGAGAGGAATTATATGGTGTGAGAGAGAGGGGAACAGGAGTTGGGAAAGGATCACCTGAAAGCTACTCAATAAGATATTGGCACGAACTTCAAACTGTATTAAGTTTTTTTGGGTATATTGTTTTGCTTCTAAACAAACTTTCCCTGTCCGTTCCAGCTCCAACCAGTGAACCGACACGCCTGATGGTGGATGACATCACTGATGGTACCTGTGCATTAAAGTGGCTTCCACCTGAGAGGATTGGGGCGGGTGGGATTGACGGATACTTCATTGAATATTGTGTTGAGGGAGGTGAGCAGCAACAGCAAACATGTTAGTTAAAGTAAGAATGGATTTACCATTGGAGGTTCATTCAGCATGCTATCACAGTAAAATCATTTTCAATCATTCTTTGACATGTTTATACAACTTGCCTGTCTTTGCCCCCGGTGGGACTCACAGCCACAGAATGGGTGCCGGCCAACGAGACCCCGGTTGAGAAGAACAGTTACAGGGTCAAAGGCCTGCCCGTGGGAGAGAAAATGCTGTTCAGGGTGACAGCTGTGAACATCGCTGGCCGTAGCCCTCCAGCTGAGACAGGTCAAGCTGTCACGATCCGAGAGATTGTTGGTAAGGCTTACACACTTGAAACCGCATCTAAAGGATGTATGAAGATAAGACCTTAAAAGTGCACTAAAAGATTGTCTGTTTACCCTAATGTCAGATTTGTATTATATATTTATTAACACAATTTATTTTGTCTCGTGCCTTTCGTAAACTCCTTTGCTCTGTTGGTCCTCAGAACGCCCTAAAATCCGTCTCCCCCGGCAACTTAGGACTAAGTACATTAAAAGAGTGGGAGAGAAAATCAACCTTGTCATTCCCTTCCAGGTCAGTAACACACAACCGTTTTTCCTTAATGCTACGCTACATATACAACAGCAGAAAATGAGGCAATTCCAAATTTTCATAATTCCTAGATGTATTGTATTCAGTCCGTTGTTTGTTAAATTTCCAAATCAAACCTCAGAAATGAAATTAAGTTAACCAAGAGCAAAGTTGACTGATGACAAGATAAAAGAATATGAAAAAAACAAGGTTTAAAATTTTTTTACTTTTCCTAAAATGCATGCATAAAAATAAATTTTGGTTGGAAGTGAATATAAACCGGTTTTATTTGCAGTATTTGAGGTGCTAAAATATAAAGAGCATGTTTACATTTTACCTGTTTTTCCAGTTTCATAGATGCAATTAGAAACAAAATTTCAATTAGAAATTTCAAATTAATATTGCTAGTAGTCCACATGATAAAACAAAACTGATTATGAAATGGCTTCAACTGTACACAGGAGTGTCCAAGCATGTCCTTTAATTTGGACAATTTATACTCTTTTTAAAAATGTGGAGAAAAACACCTTTCAAAGTATGTATTCACATAGCATTGCTTTTTTTGAAGCCCTGAAAGTTTATCCCATAATGTGTTTTCAGGGCAAACCACGTCCAGTAGTGACCTGGTTCAAGGATGGCGCACCTTTGGATATAGCAGGCGTGAATATCCGTACATCTGATGTGGACACCATCCTGTTCATCAGGCAATCACTTAGAGAACAATCGGGACTGTACACACTGTCCGTGCAGATCGAGAACATGGAGGACAAAGCCAATATTCAGATCCAGATTGTGGGTTAGTATGAACGCTGGGATTTGTGAATAACGAAACCCGTCCGTGTAACCCATAATGTGCTGTAGTGCTAGATTCCAGTTATCTGTCGAGATACAACTATGTATAAGGATGAGATTACAGGATTAAAATGTACAGTTCAAAATGTTAGTATTTTTTTTAAGTTAGCTGTGAGTCAAGGTAATGTTGTTACCTGTAAACTAAGAATCAGTTTCAAAAGTTTCCTAAACTGTCATAAGGTTTCAAATTAAACACTTACTCTTTACCAAAATCAAGGGTGTCATAGGTCAGAACGATTGCATGGATCATTCTGCGGGGTGTTGTTTGGATTATTCTGGGTGTTGAACGGGATTAGAATAGGATTAGGGGACACTTACTCTACGTTCCTGCTGGGAGGTAAACTAATGAGAGTGCAAAACCCCTTCAGATGAGCCAGACAGCCATTTAGTCACAGTTTGCTGCCAGTATCCCAGCAGCCAGTCCAGGATTAATGCCAGAAGCTTTCAGTCGCAAACCCACCTCTCTCTCTGTCTCTCTCTCATGTTCTCTCCTTTTGAGTTTGAGTTCACTTTCCCTACCTTTTTCTACTTCTTATCATGTTCTTATCATTTCATCGCTCTCTGCAATCTTCATAATTCTCTTGTTCACTTGTTACCTTCTCAGATTAGCACACATTAACTGGTCTCTTGGCTAAAATTAAGGCAGTGTAACAGTGTTTAGCCATAGAGTAATACTTACCATTACATTTTTTTCTCTGTCCTCTTTCCTTGACACACATACACTTGAAGACAAGCCTGGGCCGCCGGTGAATGTTTCTGTGACTGATGTTTGGGGCTTTAATGCTGCTTTGGAATGGAAACCTCCGAAAGATGATGGCAACTGTGAAATTACTGGCTATACTATTCAAAAGGCTGACATGAAAACCAAGGTACACCTAGACTAACAGATTTATACTAATTTGTATAAATTTATATGGCCATATTTGGCCAGAAGTACATGGTTATCCCGTTTTTAATCTTCTGCATCATGCCTAATGTCTTACATGCCTGTGTAAATCAATGGTTACTTAACCTGCTGTGAAGGAACTTCAAGGCACCACATATGAACCCCAGTAAATGCCTTGAGGATGATACTTTTGTAGTGGAATCTGTGGAAATCCCTTCAGCCATATACAGTACCAACATACAGTATAAAGCATAGTAAAAGCTGTTATTGCACAAATGGGTTCAAAGACTTTTTATGCATATATACAGTTTCTCAGATGTTCTCATTGTACTAGATTTATAATCTTTATAATCTTAAGACTTATAATCTTAGATTTATACATCCTACCCAGTTCTTCATGATAAAATCATGTTGTTACAACCAGATAGCAGGTTGGCATGTCCTCAATATAACAGTATTATAACAGGAATAGTTAATTCACAAGAACAAATAGATCAACCTTCAGTTTTAACCAAACTATATATATTAATTTGTTGTACTGAAGACAAATGAAGATATTTAATGGACTTTTGTACCTACATGTTCTGGGTCACCATTGAATCCACAGTAGCATTTTGTCCTACTATTGGATCAATTGTGACCCAAAATGACTTGGATACAAACTTTTATTAGCAAAACAAATATGTTTAATCTGCTATATAGCAACCATTGATGACAACATTTTGATTTAATTTATGTTTAATTTATGCAAATTTAGCTTTATTTAAATGTGTTAAATCATTTATGTAATCAAATAAAAGGTACATTCATACATTGCTGTGTTTCTGAGCTGAACATCAAATGTTCAGCTCTGAGTTTTTATTGCATAATACTTAATATAATAAAATTACATCTCAAGGCAAGCAATGACACATCATGACCCCTTTAAGACATCTTAATTCACTTGTTCGCCTCCCTTTACTCAATTGTGAATTTTAGGAATGGTTCACTGTTCTCGAGCACAATCGCAGACCGAGTTGCACTGTGTCTGATCTGGTGATGGGAAACGAGTATACCTTTCGTGTGTTCAGCCAGAACATATGTGGTTTAAGTGAGGATGCCGGTGTCAGCAAAAACACAGCTGTCATCACTAAAGCAGGTACTTGGACTGAGATGGTTCATTTTAATCCCTGGAGTTTATATTGAATTGTTTGATGATTACAGCAGCGGTTTTCTGTTTATGAAGTTTTTACATAATAAGCTGATGGTTCAGGTAAAGATACCAGAGCCATTCAAAATGTACAGAGGGACGGCCCCCAAAAGATACAATTAAAAACAGCTGAATTACTGAACAAATTTTAAAATGGAATCTGTTCCTTGTTGCTTTCTCGAAGGTCTTAAATGCAATAAACAACCCTACAAGGAAAAGGATATGAACAGCTCCCCCAAGTTTATCACACCTCTCGTGGACAGATGCGTGATCGCTGGATACAGTGCTGCCATCAGCTGCGCAGTCCGTGGTTTCCCCAAAGTAAGTGTTGTGTTGTGTGTTTGTGTTAGGTACTGTAACTACATACAGACCCACCTACACAAACCGATGTTTAAAAGCTTTTTAACAATGCTGTTTTTAATTTGCTCTTTTGCCAGCCAAAGATTATCTGGATGAAAAATAAGATGATCATCGGGGAGGACCCAAAGTTTCTCATGCAAAATAACCAGGGCGTGCTGACTTTAAACATCCGCAAGCCTGGTTTGTTCGATGGTGGGAAGTATACATGCAGAGCTATCAATGACCTAGGACAGGATGAAGTGGAGTGCAGGCTGGAGGTTAGAGGTATGGCCAACAATTCTCCCAGTCTATCACTCTCAGAGTGTGCTGTGGCTTGATGTTAAAGGGCTTCTTATGTTAATTTTCTTATGGATTGTACGTTTTTTATATTTGTGAAAATTTTTCTTTTTTCCACTATAGTTGTGACAGAAAAAGAGGAGGCGAAGAAGTAAACCTTGGAAGACACTGATGTGGTCGGTTCAGTAGCGATATGGGCTTCAAGTGTGTATAAGGAAAGCAACGCCAATGAGAGTTATTGATATTAAATAAAATGCTGAAATTAAGCTACATTATGTTTTCTGCCTATGTAAAGGGATAGTCCAACCAAAAATGAACAACCAGTCATCATTTACTCACTTTTAAAAAATGTGTATACAATTTTGTTCAGATGAACAAAGAGAAAGAACTTTGAAAGAATGCTTACAGTTCTTGATCCTATTACCTATCATCGTAAAAATGAACACAAAATAAGATATTTTGAAAAACGTATAAACAGGAAAAGTTCCTTGGCGCTTTTGACTACCATTGTGTGTTTTCCTACCAATGGGGTTGAAAAACTACTTGGATCCATTTGTCCAAATATATTTATCTGTGTGTAACCAAACAAGAAATGTATACCACTTTTAAACAACTACAGAATGAGAAGTTAATGACAAAACTTGAATATTTTTAGAGGAACTTTCCCTTTAAACAGGGCCGCTTCTGTAGGGCATGGATGGCATCAGATGGTGATACAGAATGAATATCTCATGTACCTTGTCATTTCCATTGTCCTTCAAATATCACAACAACGATGTTATTTTAGTATTTCTGTGTTAGTTTACTTGAGCTATAATATAATATAATATAGTACGCATACTATGCTCATTGTTCATGCATTAGGGATGCTTTGTGAGTATGTTTTTGCAGGTCAAGTTGCTTGAAATAAAAGCAAATAAAAAAACTCAACACGCGTGTTAATTCACCAGCATCCCTAACAAACAAGTTCTGTGTTCATGGGTTGGTGTACAAAATTACATTTGATTTGACATTTCTCCTTCTGTGTGCTTATTAATGCGCCAGCTCACACAGAAGGGGAGTTGGGGAATCAGGGTCTCATTATCACAACACACTAGAGGCTCATTTGCGCGCCCATCAACACTGCCCCAATTAGCGCGCTCCCGCGTCATTACAGAGCAAACGAATTACTGCTAATTTACACAGCCGTAAAACAAACACAGAGACGCAGATCCACCGGGAGAAGCTCCAGTTCACTCTATCCAGGACTTGTGCTTATGTCATCCCCTCTCATCAAACATAAGGTGCGTGGGTTTAAGAGTTTATACACGACCCCACGCTTTTCTTATGTGAAAAGACACAATAAGTGGTTTGTGTGCATTTGATAAAAGTTAGGAAATGCGTTATAGTTGTTGGAGAGAAAGTTACGTGTCTAAACATAGAGAGTGACCACCAGATAGCGCAGCTGGCTAACCAAACAATAGCCGCAAGTCATTGACATGATTAGCTGTAATTAAAGGCTATTTAAGCAATTCAACGGCAATTTTTTTATCAAAATAAGTCTAGGTATAAATTGTCACCTGATGCACAAGTTTACACGCACGCACGCACGCACACACACACACAGACCGGAAGATGAACTCTCATGTGACACACACACACACACTTAAAGTTTTTTAATATTTGGACATTTTGACAATAAATCATTGAAGTTACTATTTTATGACTTTTTAGTGATTTGTGCTGGTCTTGGCCTTGTCCTGTGTGCGTGCGTCTTGGTCTTGTCTTATCTTGACACCTACTCATATCAGTTTTGCACAAGGCTCAACAATAAGCTGCACATGAATGTTCCCCGCCAAATTATAAAGGCACCATGATTTTCCCTTTGACTCACTGTTTGGGGTCAGTCGTGGTCCGTTGGTTAGTGAGTTGGACTTGTAAGCAGAAGGTTGCGGGTTTGAATCCCAGTTTCAGCAATGACTGAAGTGTCCTTGAGCAAGGCACCTTACCCCTGTAGGCACACGAGACGCACGCACGCACACACTAACACACACTGGTTTGTTTCTACTTCCTGTGGAGTCTTTCCATAGACATTGCGTTGACTTTTATAAACCGTACATTAAAACACCTTACCTTACCCTAACATCATACAAAACTGTCTGCCGTTAACATTGTTTAGTAGTAGGCTGGGCATAGAAATCTTTTTCTTGCTATCCTTATCCAGATGTCACGATAAGGTTGGCAAATATCTGTCTACATGCACCAACACCAACACAACCCTTACATAAAAGGTGAGAAGAAAAATTCAGCACATCCAGCTGCCATGCTCCTATCAATATTCTACTTTAGCCATTCATGCTTCTTTACTTTTTCTCTAATGACATTTTGTTGCTAAGTATTCTCACTAATTGTACATGCTGGGATGTCAAAGATAAAGTTGACTTCTTTGTATAACCCTTACCAAACTCCAAGGCACAACGACCTATGCAAATGGGCAGATAGTTTGCACCGGGGTCCATCACACTCTCTGTTTTGACTGTGCTCAGGAGGGGTTTAAAGAGAATCGCAGTAAACCATTCAATACTGTAAATGACGCTATAGAACAGCCTAGTAGAACTAGAGAAAGACAGGGAAAAAGAGAGCTCGGGCGAGCGAGACATAACAGCAGAATGAAGAGAACTATAATTATGCAAGTAATTATGCATGAATTTCACGAGAGAACAGAGGGAGATTTTCATGCATGTAATTACAGTATAGAAACTTGAGAGAACAGTGGATAGGAGCCCTGTAACATTATCCACCTCATATCCTCATTTATGGCAAACAGACACACACATACACACACGCTGATATTCTTGTATTTGCATGAGCTGGTGTCTTATGCACTGATCCATAATCAGATACAGAAATGTGCAAATTTACACACTTTCCCACATATTTATTGGATGCTGGTGTGCTGTATTCTTTCTGCTGTTCAGATCATTACGGCGGCTCGGTTTTACCTCAATTCATGACCCGTATAATGAGTTTAATGCACCATGGTGTGGATACTCGTAACATCTGTAGAGTTGTAATTTCATACGCTAGTAATGCAGAATGACTGCTGTATATTATTAATACTTGTGTCAGTTGCAGCACGAATGGATTACTTCCCAATCTGTTGTAGGCACAGTTGGGTTCAAGCAGAGATCTGGCGGTATATTTCATTGATATCCGGAGTTATGGATTATACTCTTTATATAATTGATAATTAAATAAATATGTAATTTACAAAAATCCCCCCACATTTTTGCTTAAAATAGTAACAATTAAACTTTGACAGTCTGACTATCATTGCATACCTAACAGATATCAGCTTACTCAAAATATTTCACAGATGTAAAAATGCCCTTGAAATACTTTCATTTTGTGGAGACTGCAGGACTGCATGGTTTTGCCCTGTTTGTTTAATTGTCAGTGGTACGTCTGCTGTAGGTGTGTGGGCTCATCTGCTATCACAGACTGTCTAAAAAGGCTCTGAGGTCTTTTAATTAAAACAATTACGCTAATTACAGTTTAGTGGCAGTGGGAGAAAAGGAAAAACTCTTTATTTCAGGATGAGAATGGACGAGAACAAACCTTTTAAACAGTGGGTGTGTTGCAAATTTGTTGTTGATGGTCATCCCTAAAACAGATGACACCCTAAACCTGTAATAAAAATACTAAGGAAACAAATTCAGCTGATATTTAATTTTGTTAACGTGCCGTATTCCCTCAGGTGATCCTAAATGTCTACCTGTATATTCAAAAGACTGAAAAATATTTAATTGATTTTACATTGAGGATCCTCTGCCACCTGTTTCCTTGAAACTTGGTCGTAACAGAACAATCAAAAGAGAAGGTTTGATATCTTCACTTTTGAGGAGAAAAGAAAAAATCATTAAATATTCAATCTGTCTCTGAGAAATGTCTCGCAGTACTTACAGAGAAGCACATCCTCATTTTCAGCAGGCATCATGCTGGGACTCAGGACCCAATTTAGATCTGCACTCACAAGCGCAGTGGGGAAACAGCAGAGGTGGGAGTAAGTCACACATATGCAAGTCACAAGCAAGACTCAAGTGTATACCTTCAAGTCTTAAGTGATTTCTGTAGTGCTTAAACTCAATATAGATATGTCAAGTGAATGGCTAAGCTCAAACTGACTTCTGCAAGTCACAAAAACAAACAGTAGCTTGTAGAGGTTGTATTATTTATTTCCCCCCTGGAATGATGAACTTTCTGAATTATGAATAACTGTACACATAGCTACAGTAGGATGAAAACATGCTGTTATTTCAGTGTTTTATTAAAATGATTAAATTGGTCAGCTTTGGATCGCTCACAAAGGCCGGTTTTGAGTATACAAGATATACATTTTTTTTTTATGTTTGTTATGGCTACGCATAATAAGATGTTGTAACCCTGTGCTTATAGTGACTTTCTTTTCTCAGTTCTTATCAAGATTAAACATTTGTTGAATTTCTAAACTATAATCAATCTTTTTAGTTGCTAGTTTCTAAGAAGAGGTTAAGTTCTTTCTTTCTTTCTTAAGTTTTAAACTTTCTTTTGACATGTTATCCTTAAATGCCTCATGACAGAATTCTTGCACACTGAGTGTATATGAATTAATCCGATAGGGGGAAAAACCACAAAATATACAAAATGGAGTCTCCAAGAAGTCATTGACATGCAAGCAGTCACTTAGGTGATCAGGTTGCATGCATTCTATTAAAAGTCCAAGAATCCAACTACATTTATAAATTCCTAGTAACAGTTTGCAATATTCACAATGAATGGATAAATAGCTGTTTCGCTATCATCTGCCATACTCTCTTCATATTATCTGTCATTATATTTAGCATGTTATTTATCATACAATGCGTTGTGCTGTGAGATGAAGTGGATCAGCTCAGATGACATATTTGGCTATGAATTGTCAAAACACTTGACTCAAATCACCCACTAAAGAACAAAAGTCTCATTTTTTTATGCCGGACAAAAAATTCTAGAGACTGTGAGTAAATACGAAAACGCTACTTGAAATACATTTTCGCGGGCAGTGTGCAAAGAACATTCCTTTAGGTAAGGGTTTCTGCAATAGATAGTACCAAAACAGTTAACTGGCAAAGGAAAATGTAAATACAAATTAAAATAGCAGAAAATCAAAGGATCTGGCTTTGCACTTGTCTGAAAGAAATAAGTCTTTACTATTTTACAGACTGTTAAAAACTTTTCTAAAACCTTTTAACCACAATTATGTTTCTTGAACTAAAAGAGACATCCCTGATCCCTCACTTCTGAATGTTGAATAAAGACGGCCTCCGATTCAAGCTAGCTTAAACAATGTTTTCTTCTTTTAGTTTTGTATGCATAGAGTCTGCGAAATCTTTAGATATTTAATCGAAGAAAGAAATTAAATAGAGTGAAAGCTTGTGACTTGTGTCTGCACCTCTGCATCCTCTACTGATGTCTCTTAAGGCTCACTTTTGTTCTGTTACATACTGTTGCTCAAACATCTACTGATCTCAGCACATTACGCTGAGCAATGCATTTATTCAGGTCTTATGGGGCATTTGTAAATTGTGTATGGTGCTGTAAGTGCTGGCAGAGTGTTTGATAGAGAAACATTTGCATCCTCATGGCTCATGATTGGTTCCTTTTGTTAAAGGACAAATTACGTCTGTGTGGTTTTCCTCTGGTAACCGCAACTGTACCAGCACACAAATACATTGTAATATGACAGAAGCATCTGTTCTAACATGTATTTGTGTGGTGCCTCTTATCTAATAGGTGGTTGCCTGATTTAATGCCAGTCCAGACTTAAGAGCTGCACCTATTCAAAGTGCACTAATAGCAGGACACATCCAAATGCTCTTATCTGCTATCTCTCTATTTCTCTGTCACTTTTTTTGGGAGATTAAATGTGACTTTGCAAAGATCCTAAAATAACATAGTGGGTTTGTTTGTATGTACATTTATGCTTTTGGCAGATGCTTTTATCCAAAGTGAATTGCATTCAAGGTACACATTTTATTAATTCATTTCTGGGAATAGATTCTTGCTTATGCCAAGCTTTCCCGTTTGAACCACAGGAATGCTAGTATATGTATAAAAGCAGATAACAAACATCATAATACATGTGTATGGTGTGACATACCTGTGGCAAAAGTTTTCCCCATTTTTGCCGTCACACCATATGATACATTTACAGTATATTTTTCTATTACCCTTATACATTTCACATACTACATGGTTACAAGAAGTTCAAGATAGAAACTTCCCTAATATTTAGATACTAACAATTGTGTTTTGGAAATGCAGACTTTAAATCATGAAACAGAAGTAGTGTTATATCATGATGTATTGAGAACAGATTGAAAGATGGGTGTCGTTAACGAGATGGAGGCCAATTTGATTGCAAGATTCGCAATCAATTATGGAAAAATATTTTTCACCTGTCTGACCATCTGCACATTCCCATAAAGAAAGTACCACCCTCACAACCGGAAGGAATGAGAAGGCTTTTCCAAGGGTGATGAGTTTTTTTTTCTATTTAAATTTATTAGACACATGAATAAAAAAAAAGAATTATTCACGGTGCAATTTAAAAACGCATTGCAATATTCCATAAATAATGTTTTTTGAGTGTTGATTTCAATACACCTACTGTATAAATCCTTTAATACACGCAATGTATACATTGACAAACCCCCCATCCAGTTTCTTGATAGCTATAGTTTATTCGTTTTCACAGTCTGTGTGAATGCAGAACATTTTTACAGCACTGTTGTAAGTTTTCATTGTGTAAACATGGTCTTAGATATGTGATTACAGAAATGACTAAAGCAGTCGAATTAGTTTATTAGAAGCGTTAATTAGAAGCGTTCCAATACTTTTGTCAATTTAGTGTTACTTTTTAAATACATAATAGGTAATACTTGATATATAAAAACAAGCAATTTAGAAGTCATTTTATATTTTTTAATGCTCTTTTAACTGAATTTAGAAGAACCGGAGTATAGGAGCATATAAATGTATTTAACATTCAGCATTTAACAGACTTTACCTCTGAGGACATTCAATGTGAAGATGAAGTGAAATCTAAGTATGTAAATTCTCTTTAAATACTTTAACGTAATAAATCTGGCTTCACATCTTTACTCAATCCTGCAATAAACTAACACAAGAGATGCAATTTAGTAAAAACCAAAAGTCATAACAATTAAGCTTGATGTTCGAGCTAATTTTTTACGAAATATTAATATAATTCCAACATTTATTCCTAATTTCCACTAATTGGCCTGCCAAAAAAACATTAATACACAGCTCATTCATTATACTGTGCGTTGGGACAATAAAAGTCAGTGGGCCTTTCATGCTTAATCATAAATACTGTAGAGCAAGAGTCCATGCATGTTAATGAGTAGAAGGGAGACAGGGTCAAAGCTGGTTCTCTTCTCTCCCCAGACGCTGTGACTTTGCATGAACAGCAGGTTTACATTCAGTTGGCTGGAGTAAGAACACAAGGAGAAGTGTGGATCAGAATTAGACTTACTACTGTGAGCAGAGAGGGCCTGTCCCAGAAGAAAACCTGTACATAGCTAATGTAATGTCAAAATGATAAGGTGAATCTATGGGATGACATATGATCTAAGTCAAGCATACTGTAGGTCATGACTTAACGTTAAGATCTGAATAATGAAGCACATAAGATGCTGGTGTTTCTAAATTCACAAGAGCAGTAACGCCGGCCTCAGGACAGCATGGAAATTCTTTTCAGATGTAAAATATCGGCTATAAACCCCATGCAAATGATCATCCTGAGCTATGAATATGTATTCAATTTAGCTTAATGGTTATGGATGCACCTTTCCACCTGATGATGCGCGATGCATTGCCTGATAAAATTACTGCAAAATGTGGCACTGGTGTAATATCCTTACAGTAGGTTTGGCATTTGCACATACAACATACTTGACACTTTTCAAGTGTGGAAATGCAACTAAGTCTATACTCATTTATGCACGCAGACGTATGCATACACAATTCCTGCACGACTAGACGCTCCGAGAGTGGGGGGCAATGAATGCAGCAGTTCTGAGCGCTTGGCTCAGTTTAAATAGTTGCCATGGTTTCAAGATGTTGCCATGGAAACTCAAGCTGCCAATAAAACGAATCTGAACGCAATCTTTGCAGGAAGAGAGATGGAGGAAAGGTAAAGTGAGGTTGAAAGAGAAAAAGAGACTAGAGAGGAAGCCCACATGGGTCGGGTCCCACAGTAAAGTGAGCAATAAGGTGGACTTTGGAGGGGTGGGGGGTATGCTCCGGTGGTAAGAGGAAAATATGGCACCACGTAGAAATCAGCGGGTGAGAACTAATTTAGGCCGCTTGTCGTCATAGTAACGGTGGCCTTGCCATAACGTGAAGAGGTAGTGTGAGAAATGTGGAGGGGAAGAGATAAATGTATAGCAACGCTTTGAGGGCTCTGAAACAGTGAGTCACAGCGATGACTCTTCTAAAATGTCATCATTTCTTTACTCTTCCCGTTTCTAGAGAGTTCTGCATGTGATGAGATTGTAACTTCAGCCGTTCTTCTGATAAGGCCTTTCATGTACGCTGTCAGCAAATCTAATTTCACTTACCATGTCTATTTGCATCTCTATCCGCATTGCCTACCCCGTGTCTCTCGGCCGCATCTCACCCCCACACTTTCTTTCCTTCTTTCACTTCCCTCTTGCTCCCTCTCTCTGAAGGACAGAGGTATTCCCACAATTCTCTGTCGTCATGGTAACGCTGCAGCAAGAAAGTGAGGCTGCGAGGGGGGGGGGGGGGGGTGTTGTGTGTTGAGATGAGGCTGGGGATGTGTGAACAATGCTAATGCTACTTCACTGATCACCAATTGTGTATTTACTCCTCCGCCTCCTCTCTCTCTCTCTCTCCTCTCACCCTCACTAGGGCTGTTTGTCTTGCTCTTCTCTCACACTCCTGTCTGCTCTCCCCACAGGCTGAAAACTCTCTTTTTAAACAGTGCTGCCATTGTTATCTGTATTATTGTTGGGTCATTTAGCCGACGCCGGTATCCAGGGTAACCGTGGAGATGTGACATTGGTTCCCCACATGAATACAAATATAGACATGTATTCATCAATATCTAAAAGAGCCATTATGCGGGTAATGGCCGAGGCATCCCTGTCAGATTGCTCTATAAATAATGCAGTTTCATTAAAGGTCTGTTTTAAGATAATCAGACTTCAATTTACGCTGAGTGGGTATATGCACTACTTATGGATGCTTGTTAGTATGTGCACGCATGGCCCAAACGAGAAAGCAGGGATACTGGTTTTATTAGGGATGAGCATGGTCTATGTGGTGCTGAACACTTGAGCCAAAGAAAGATGCGATGGTCAGTCTTGAATGAGTAAATAATAATCTACACTGGTACTGAATCTGCCCTCAACAGGTGTGCGCATGTGTGTCTGCTGGTATCACCGGTTCTTCCGGAAAGAGTTCTTCTTCCATCCCACATGGTGTGTTTTGATTTCCTAAAGGCTTTTCTTGATTTAATCTTTAAATAGATCTGCTTTGATATCACTAATTTAATTGAACGCAGGCTGCTATCACCTCTTGTTGAAGTAGGCCATTTAATATAAGGGCAGGAATGTATTAATAGAGCGCATTTGGATGGGGATTTGTTTGTCAAGCATGAGTCAATGCATTCACTGAAGAACAGTTTATTGCTCGGTGGTTTTTTCTTTCATAGCTCAGGAGACTTCAGTCAAGTAAACATAAACTTTGTCTCAATTGTGTTTACTGAAATAAGTACTGAAAAAATTAAACGACAAAATTACACAAATATAATTAAAATTCAATAACCAACACTGTGAAAAATATTTAATTTGGCTTTGTTCATATCTTAAAAATAAATAAGATATGACTGAATGTGTGAGGATAGCCCAGATAAGTCTTAAAGGGATAGTTTAACCAAAAATGAAAATTCTGTTTTTTTATTCAACCTCAAGTTGCTCCAAGCCTGAATAAATATATTTTGAAGAATGTTAGCAGATAACATTTATTGGGCATTATTGTTTATAGTACAAAAATACATTATTTTGTCTTTAACAGAGCAAATGTTTTTTTTAAAGAATTAAAAAAAAAATCTATATAAAGTTATTTTTTTCTACTATGGCAATTAATTGTACCACAGAATGCTCAGCTTCTAACATTCTGCTAAAAATAAAGAACAAATAAATGTATACTGGTTTGTAAGAACATGGGGTTGAGTTACTTTAAGTGCTGAATAACTTTAATGAGTATTATTTTGGGGTAACAGAATTTAATTTATAAAGGATTGAATTAAAATGTTTGATTTCACAATGGGTTCTCTAGCTGTTGACTGCAGACCAATATCAGAGCAAACGTGAGGACAATCTGAGATGCTATTGAGATCTCTTTTGTAAAACCTTTATGTAAGATCACGGCGGTTTGTTTCTCAGGAGAAGACTCTAAAGAGCAGGACACTGAAAAGTCTCCATTTGCTCATCTAACCTCATAGCTGCCTAGGAAAAAACAATTATGTAAATGAATTTATTAACTAGATCTCATTTGTGTTTCTGCTATCCCAAGTGTGAACAGCATTGACCCCCTTAATGATCCATTTGTGTGTATCCAAGCCATGATGTTGTCTTTGATAAACTGTGATGCGTTTTACACGTGTACTGTATATGTGTGCTGATTATAGACTCGTAAGAACAGAATGTTTTTAAGCACTCTGCATTGCTGTGCGTACATACCCAGAAAAATGATTCTGAACTCTGAGCACACAGATCCTCAAGCCCCTCACTGCCATGGAAACAGCATATCTCCGATAGCAACGGTGACCGTGGTGACATTTGTGATGTAACCTGATGTTCTGTCATTTCTGCAGCGAATAAGTGTTTTTAATTCTTGTTTTCTCCATAATTCACAAAAGAGCATGCTTTAAAATGCATATGTAATTGATCATTTGGTTATGAAAAAAATTATTCTGATTTGTGTTGTTCTTTAAAAAATGCATTCAGAATTAATTGAAGTAGGATAGGCCGTGTTTGCTACCTCATTGCTTTAAATGATCGTATCTGACAGAGCTGTTAAGCTAGAGACCTTTAAATTTAGATGTCTCGCACATATTTTGCAAGCTTCGGCACAGACTTTTTAATCAAGCCATACACCACATGCACTGTGAATAAAACCTTTTAAAATAGCCTTTGAGGTATTATTCTGACATTGGTGTAGTGTTGCTACAAACCCATGATTTTTTTAAGCAACAAAGTTTGAATTGTGTCATCCCTTTATGGAATTTCAACGAATAGAAACCGAGGCAATCAAGGAAGTTTGATTTTTCAGTGTATCCTGACTTATGTAGAGGCCCAATGATTTCCACAATGTGAGTAACATGGAAAGAATTGCAGAATTCAGCAATAAAAATAGAGTTTGCTGTAGAATTTGGAATGGCAGGTAATCTGGCAGGTTTATTATTGCTTAACCAGAAACAGCATTAGCATTGAACAGCTTATTAAATTCAAGTTGTGATATGAATAGCGCTAATAATTATTCAGCTTCGTTTTAAATATTTTCTGCTTGAGTGGTGTGATTTTAGTGGATGTTTTACAAATAAACGGCATGATTCCCAGCGATGCTCTTAAAGTTCATATTACAGGATTAACTGTTTTATTAAAAAAAAAAAGCCGCTGTCAAACATACATTGAAAACTTTGCCACAAGCCATCAAAAAGTCAGGTTAACAGCATGCTAAATCGCTAGTAAAAATAGCCAAAAATAGTTAAGAAAGTAATAATATAACTTAAAACAGCAAAAACAAAACGGAATATGTTAGATAATGGTTTAATAATTTTTAAAGTAATGTCACAAAATTTAACAGTTATATTAACTTAATGGAATCTTTAAATAGATTTTTTCACTGGAAAATATTAAATCTGTAAAATTGTTTATTTAATATTTATAAATATTTTTTCAAGTTTATGTAATAAGAAAAACAAGTATTTATTTGCCAAATATATATTTGTAATATACACCAATATCTTTATTGAATTCAAATTGTAATATTTGATTTAATCTAATTTAGTTAATCTTTTACTTTCATATAGACAGAATATAAACAGTATATTTACATAATTTGAAAGCTTTAAAATATTCAAATTTTCTTAAGTATAATTTGTTTGACATAAAATCACAGTACATTCATCTTCATTTTGAATATTTTTTTAGTAAATGCTGGAGTCAATTTAAGTATCACTTTCATGGGGGCAAAAGTTATAACTTTTATGTAGTAAACAAAGAAAACATTGAATGCAATCCATGGTTTTTATCCTTGAGATCCTGTTCAATGTAATCACTTGGAAAAGAGTGGCAATACAAGTCTTCAAAATTCCCCCTTTACAGATTTGTAACTATATGTTATACTCATCATTTTTGCATGACCTGTCCCTGAAACATTTGCATTTCATCATAAGTGTAAAATACACTATGTAATATTAAATGGTTGCATACTGCACATATGCACAAAATTGTGCTAAACTGTGTTTGCCACAGATAAGCCTGCTGTTATGTATAATGTTGTTGATGTGTCATTGTACTCGCTCCCCCCACAATCTTCCTCTTTCTGTCCCTCACTCACTCACTCATGCACCCTGCTTTGCAATCAATAACTCATCTTTCAGCGTCGATTTTCCTCTTCCCCACAGGAAAACAAACGTCCTTGTACAGGACAAACAAAGGATAGAGTTAGAGGGAGAGAGTAAGATGATGACACACCAGAAAGAGACGACAGGATGTAAGAGTTGATCATTGGAAAATTACAAAAAAATGGTAAATATACTGAAACTGACACATGCAATCATTTAAAGGGAAGGAAAAAGTAGGATGGGGGTTGGAGGAGATTGAAAGGGTAGTTATGAGATAGATGATTAGCTGTTGTCTCCAAGGTTACCCTTTACAACTGTATCAGCGCAAAGCGGATTGGCAGAGTCTGGGAGAGGTTGCTCAAGGGGGGCTGGCATATGGAGGGGATGGATCTTAAGTCAGCACAGAGATCAAAGACCTGTATTGACCTGCGGTAGGGCCGCATTCATTTCATAAAACTCGGGCTGCAGAAGATAGACGGGTTTTAAGGCAAAGATTGTGAAATGAAATTCAGCTGAGGGCTCAAAAGCAGCTTGAATAGCAATCTAGAAATAGATTAGAAAAATAAACCAGAAATTTACGGAAAAAGATGGAAAAATCTTTGTGTAATGTGCCGCTCAACAGAGTATATGTATCTTTCAGAGTAAAAGCTGTTGTCTAAAAATAATTTAAATTATGTCACCAATTACTTAACATCTTGACTGTCCAAACCTGTATGACTATAGGAGATATTTTAAAGAATGTAGCTGGCACCTATTCACTTGCATTGGTTTTGTGTCCATACCCTAGAAATGAAAGTTATTAACCGACATTCATTTACATTAACATTTATTCATTTGGCTCATGCATTTTATCCAAAGAAACTTAAAAGCATCACACAGTTGCTATTTCTCACTGCAGAGCAAATGGGTAAGGGGTCTTGCTCAAGGGCACTTCAGTCATTGTCTGCTGGCACTGGGACATTTTTCATAATATCTTATCTTATCTTAGCATGGTCAAAAATCTTTAAAACACACTTTAATTATGGAATGAAACGTCAACCCAACCTTTACGCAGAACTTCTTCAAGCCGAACTAGAGCACATCTCCGTTTTGGAACATTCTGCACTCTGCTAATATGCAAAATACAATTGGACATGAAGAAATACACATATGCACTGTCACCCCCATACACAGTGAGAAATTGGAACAGTCAAACACCCACACCCTTGGGTTACTTAATAATTGTATCCCTGAGTCAGTATTCAGACGCTGACCCCTCAGCTAACCCCCACCCAGAACGGGAGGGATGTAGACTGCAGGCTAAACATCAGCCCTGAGAGAGACACTTACACGCACGCACGCACGCACGCACGCACATACACACACAACGTACAGTGCAGGCAGAGGTCTGCCACTGGGGTCATTCTAAACTCCCAGTGGCCGGCAAGTCAAAGCTCTAGTCTTAAAGTCGCTAAATTCTTTGCTGTGCAAACATAAATTTGGTCCTTTCAAAAACCTTGATCACTGATAGGTTTTTCAAGTGTTCAATTAAAATTCAAGTAAAATTGACTTGCCTGAAAAACTAATATTGACTGAGTAAGACCATGTCAAAGATTGTAATCATAGTGTGATTAATAGGCAGAATCTAAATTAATTACTTGTTTTCTCAAAATGTGATTTTCTAAAGCCTGGTTTTCACAGGCAGCCTGGTTGTCATCATACTTTTTGCAATATGCATTTATTAAAACATATTTTATTAAAAATGGCAACTATCTTGATCTTCAATTCTTTTGGCTGACATAAGCTTAATTTTATACCCCTGTAGTGACATTTTAAATCTAATATTCTAATCCAACCCCATAGATATTTAAAAAAGCCGTACTCTACATTAAATATTCTGTAAAACACCAAGATATGAAATGTGCATCTTGTTAAATTTTAAGAACTCTCGTGCAACCAGACACACATTCTCACACCCCCTATGTTGCAGTCAGTGTATGTTTGATCCTGTTTTCGACATGAAAAACATCCAAAATAACCACCCACAGTTCAATACTGGTTTTGTGAAAAAAGAACATTTTTTATTCCATAAATTTATCAGTATGGCACATGAACAGAGATTGAATGGTCTGAAAAAGATTTGGCACAGACCATTACAGCAGAACGAATCTGCCCTCCTCCACACGCGCACACACACACACACTCGCGCGCGCACACACACTCGCGCGCACACACACACACTCGCGCACACACACACACACACACACACACACACACACACACACACACACACACACACACACACACACACAACACATTTCAGATGTTAATAATACACACCTTCCAGAATGATTTACCTAACCGGTTTAAAACAAAGTCAGGTGAAACAATCACATTAACAACTACTTTCAATATTTCAGAGGGATTGGAGCAGCTCAGTGTGGCAGATGGGGGGGATGTTTAATTGAAAAGAGGGAAGGAAATATCTGAGGTATCAGTCTGCCTCTCTGTAGTGTTTTTTTTTCTCTCCCTAAAGAGAGCATGGTGGTTGCTGTATGTTTTCGTGTGCACGTGTGTATGTATTTGCATGTAAGACAGCAGACATTCATGATTTTCTGGCCTTGTTTAGGATGATAGAGGGAGAGAGATGGAGAAAGAAAGGACGGACAAATCTGTTTGAAGGATGTCTATTGTAAATTAATACAATAGACATATAGAAATTAAAGTGAATGTGTACCAAAAAGATTTTTCCTAAAGTGTGTTACTGTAAAAATTTAATATTGAAGATGTAACACTTTTTGTGTAAAGTAACTGCAAAAGGTGTCCAGTTTCAGAGCATTTTTTGCACTTTAATATTGCAAGTATTTAAAGCAGTGTTCTGGTAAGAGGAATTGTAACATGAAAAATTTTTTTGTTTCAAATATGATTTGTAGATTTTATAAACGGGAATGCAAAAGCTGCGTAGCATTTTAAAAGGCCAAAGGTGAAAGACCAAACAAACCCTGGTTCCAATGTCAAAAACTCAAAGCATTTCTTTACTGAAAATGTCTCAAAGACAATGGAAAGATTAAAGGTCAGAATGAGAAGGATAATATGTTGCCCATTTTCTCTGTCTGTTAGCTGGTGACTCAGAAAGAAAAGGTCTGATGTGTTATTCCCATGTCGGAAGATGTAGATGTAGGAAAGGAAGAAGAGGGTGAGAAAAGAGGAGAGGGGGGATGTCAGTAGTGCGTCTCACGTTCCTGCAGGTCACTAACAGTGAGGTCATCACAGCCCAAAGCAATGCTTGACATACAAGCACAGCAATGTCCCTGCACACAAACAAATCCCATGACTGCTCGATTTAGCATACAGATAGACACACACACACACACACACACACACACACACACACACACACACACACACACACACACACACATAAGTTTGACATGATAGAAGCATAATCACACACACACTTTGAACATGTGTACACATACACCTGCATATGCTCATACACACTGTTTGGTTGATATGTGAATTCTGTCTTGGTACAAGTCACTGGCACACACACACACACACACACACACACACACACACACACACACACACACACACAAATAAGACATGATGAAAAGTGACAAGACATGTCCAAACGCCCTATGACAACCAGCTTCACCTCTCTTTCTATTTTCTCTCGTCTTGTACTTCATCATAAATTTACCAGCTGATTTGAGGCAGGTATCTGAGGGAGATATCGAGGTCTGAAGGAATAATTCTGTATTACAATGCAGTTTAACAGTATTTTATGAATATGTGACACTGTCTGTAAAAAAGTCCGAAAATTTGATTTTGGAAAATAATTATTTTAATTAGATTTAACCTATTATTTCAATATGATTTCTCTGACATGGTATAACTCAGTCAATATATACAAAATAGCAACGTTATATACTTATTAAATGTTCTTTACATTTTGTTAAATGATTTATGTATTAAAAAAGTAAATACCACAAAAAACGAATTAAGCTGGGTTTTCACAGGCATGGTCACCTATTAACTAATGAAATGTCAAAATTGGAGAACAGTTGTTTGCATTTTATTGAATGTGTTGTTTTACTTCAAAAAAGGAGCGACAGGCCTAAGTTAACAGTCATTTTCATTTAATTTGCGGTTGAAGGTACATGATTTGAAATCCTCCAACTAACTAAACCATTGCTGTTATGTGACTAAGCAATCTAGAAACAAATGAAAATAATGTAATGACAAGTTTGATTGACCCTTCTTTTGAACAGCAGACAAAAAAAGTGCAAATTGTCATTTTGCCTGAGCACAAGTCTTCTGAATGCCATTTCTTGAATTAAGATGCTCTTTGAAACAGATTGGTTGTAGTTAGAAAGTCTACCAGGAGGGGCTGACTGGCCCATGCAGAAATCCAAATCTTGAACCCAAGGTATGGGTGATCAAGAATAGAGCCCCTGTGTGAGAGCTGTGTGCAGAACGGCGCCCCCTGCTGCCTTAGACAATACTGCCACTCTGGTCTATACGGATGTCTGATGAGTGGGATGGGTCATACTTTAATCCTTTAAATATTCCTCGGACTCTTCGTTTAAAACGTAAGAGTAAAATAACTAAAAGAGCTTTAAATGCTGATTTAAAAGCAATCGGATAGCTACTTCTAGAGACTGAAACTGACTTTAATAAGGTCTAGTATTGCCTTTGGGGTACAACACAGACGCATTCTAACGAGAGGAAAACACACCGGATGGAGAGGAGAGAGAGAAACTCAAATGAAAAACTCGAAAGTTGACAGAGGGGGCGAAAAGTTAAAAGTAAAATCAATAATTGCAGTTAAACTTTATTTCATATTGATGAATGTTTACTGTTACACAGCGCAATGCCTTTTAAAGTTATTGCACCACATTGTCTGTACAGACTTTGTGCTGAGACAATGGCATGGTTATGTTTCGCCTCATGTGCAAATCTCGCTCTACGTTCCACTGCTTCATAATGCAACTGGGTCAGATCCTTCTGTTCACTAAGTCCCAGACGACATCGGCACTCTGACCTCGAGAGCCCAGATCAGGTTCTTCTGGAGCTCCAGCGTGGGCAGCTCCACGCCATCACAGCATGAGCTGGTTTTTCCTGAGGTGATTAGGTCACATCTCATTGCTCTCTCCCCAGTCCCTCTGCAGGGATCTATGGGGTTTGAAAAACGGTATTTCAAAGTTTTTCCAGTGAACCGCTTCTTTACCAAACATTCTAGCGACTTTCAAACTAACCGCTACTATCCATTACGGTGCCCAAAGCCCATGAACGATTGTTGGGAGCTGTAGAGCCAAAAGGGCACAAGTTTCGAGCTCAACCTCAAGTTCATCCCTAGAGAGTGGCTAAGATGCTGCTTCAGCAATTTTAACAGGGACGAATAACTGGCACACCCTCTGAACAAGATGGAGTGTCATAGGACTTTCTAGACCAGAGGAGCAGAACAGATCACTGTGTCTCTAAACCAAAGTGTATTGTGGGAGGGCACATAGAATTGAAGAAGAATGAAAACAATATTGAGGAATTTATCCAGACAGAACTATGAAATTTGCTACGGGAAGTGAAACTTGGCAATATAATTTATGCCTGTTGGCAAACTTGCTCAGCTGTAACTTCATCTTCATTGCCGTCGCGAAAACTAGTATTGCAATTTGCCTAAAAGAATTCAATCCAAAACCTTTTTTTTTTAAAGAAAGAATATGAAGTAGGGTGCTGCACAGTCACATGGCCCACAAGCTCACAAGACGAACCAAAAACTGACATCAAGCGATCTTGAAAGAGATATGATGCAAATTTCTGAATCTTTTTTTGTCTTTTTTCAAAGAATTATACATTCAAATGCTTTAAAATAAGGAAATATATTCTTTGAATGTTGTATATATTTAGTAAAAAAATCTAATATTTATATTAGAATTCACCAAAAAACATAAGTGTATAACACAATTCATTTGTTAAATACATATTTGTTTTTCATTCCATAAACCAAAAAAATGTTCAGTAAATTATGCTGAACTTAACAGTTGGATTTTTATCAATTATTTGTATATTTTCTACTGAAAAAACTTAATGTTAATGTTTTTAAACAGACAAACAGTTTTTAAGTTTGTTATTACAACAGGAATGGAGCACTTTCAAGATGATGTCAGATTGAAATTAATGTTAAGACAAGAAATAAAATCTTTTCCAAACATGAGTTTTAACATGTTAGCCTCTGTTTTCCACTCTCCTTCTTTTCACCAGCCCCTGGAAACTTCACTATAATTCGAACACTAAGCATAAGCGTACTTTATTGACTGAGGTGAGAATCTGGGATACAATCTTGCATTAACGTGTGTGTACTCAGGAGCAATCAGTGTTTGACAAGCTGCTGCGGGCTCTTGTACTGATCACTGCGATGACGCAAAGAGATGCTGCGAACAGCTGATCTCATTCTCTAAATGAAACCCCACAAACATACACACACAAATGTCCTGATACTGTAGGGATCAGACAGCTCACACAACAACTACAATGGCAAGACACACATTAGAACAAACTCACAATAAATCATGTGTGCCAGGCGCACACACAAGCCGGTTTAATGCTCAATTCCAGATATGTCACACATAGTCAATCTCAGGGGCTAAATAAGTTTTGTACAACACACAGGCCTCTCTCTCTCTTTTTACACTGTAGCCATAGAACAGATGACAACACTTCTCTATCCAACAAATAACAGTAATACGTGGCCAATTACAATAATCATGCATAATTCAACAGGAGTTTGTCAATTCAGGCTGTAAAACGTAGATAAAATTAGGTTTGGTGTTTCATAACCAGCAAAGCAGTCAGATGTACCCACTGCCATGCCTGCCAATGCTAATTTTGGAAACGTACCTGCCATTTGGGGGCTTTAAATGTTTTTATCAGACATGATACCATATTTTGCATAACTTGAGTTATTTTAACAAATTTTGTTTTAGTAATTACCAAAGGTCAAGATGAATGAAAAAATAAACCACAAACAAAACCGACATTCCTTTCCGAGCGGTTTAGTACTTTTCCACTTGTTTTTATGTAGGTTGTATAAAATTAAAATCTGACACTAGATTTCAACAGGATTCATATTGCAAAACACATCAATGAAGCAAATTTACCCATTGTCCAAAATTGGCTTGTAATTTCATTTGCTAACATTTATTTTTAATTTAATGTCCGTTCCCTGTTTTTTGTAACCCATTTTATTTTTAGAAGTTTTAAACCTTACTATTTTTGTTTCTATCTGTTATACTTGTGTCTATAAAACAAGGGTCAGAAGTGGTAGAATCGGTGTCAGAGGCCTTTGATGGGCTGTGTAAAAATTGTGTTTGTTAGCCACACAAGCTACATCCACACCCTGTCATGATAGATTTGTCTGTTCTGTCTAGTCCTGACAATTACAAAGAACTAGTGTTATATGTGAAGAATGACACCATCTCTCACAGCTGGTTAGAAATGGACCATCACTATGCTCTGCCAGCACCCAGGCTGTTTTTTTTTCAGGATGGACACAGCTGAATGTTGTGAATGCGGTTTAAAAAGATTAAGAGATGTTTCCAGTTTAGTGCCAGTTGAATTTTTAAAGAAGCAAATCAGGAGTTACAGTCACACAACAGCAATGTGAAATATTAAGAGAATGCAAAGATGCCTGAAAAATTTGGATCATACAGTGATATATTCATTTTTCCTTATATAAAAACATTATTGTATTGAAGTAAGTAGTTTTTGAAGATATGGATATTTGAACCAATATCACTTTTCTGCAAATAATTTAAATATTTTCATTCTTAAGTCTTGTCACTAGTTCACAAAATAAATAAAAAAAGTAAATAAAAAAAAATGAAAATACTTTAAGAGTGGTAATTTCCTTTAGTTCATGACTGTATGTTTTATTTAAGTAGAACCTTTCCGCATAAAATATATTGAGAGGTTTACTCAGATCATTATAGTCTGTCAGAGAAATAGAGCTTTCAAATAAAACATACTAGATTGTTTATTGATGGCATTTGAGTTAATACGAAATCCTGCAGATTTTTTTTAATCTGAGCACAGAAATGGTTGAGATCTCTTTTGAAGGAGACACACGAGATCTGTTTATTAGGGGTAAAAAAACTCCCCATCTGATTCTTTGCTTTACAGAAGAACCTACTAATGTTCATATTTTCATGTTTTATTTTATTTGTTTGTGTATTCTTCTGCAACTCCTATACTTGATGCTGTGGATCAGATTTTGACATCTCATGGCCCAACAGAGCAATGGATAAAACAATAGACCTGCTTGGATGAATGCAGGACCAAAGTGCCGACAATCCAAAACAAATCTTTGAAGTAAACCTTGGAATAAGCCCAAAAGCAAGAAATGCCCCAGATTTGTCTGTCAAAGCCCAAGCAAGTATATCACAAAACAAAAAGCATCATTAAAATGTATCAACTAAATTTATGACCATGGAAAAAGTATCAGGGTCCCTAATATGAGGACAACGGCTGCTGATTTACCTGTTGAAAATTGAAAAGCTTGCCTAAATTCTAGCTGGTATGGGGAATAAACAATGCAAATTTAAACCCCCCCCCCCATAATTTTGCATTCAGGGTAAGAGCATTGTTCAGAAGATCATACAAAAGCCTGCAGCTAAAAAAAAAAATGCTAAAGTGATTTAAACTGGGGATTTAAAATGGATGCCTGCCTCTCATCTTCTCTCAAGAGAGTCTTTTCTCTTAACCCAGTAAAAAACACACTGATGTGTCAACACATGCATACACACACACCTTTCAAATCCAGATATAAAGACACACAAAAAATAACAGAAACACACTCTGTTCTTTTTAACACACACACGAGGGCAACAAACCTTATCAATAATGAAACATTGATAAAATTACATAAACGTCTTCAAAGTTTACAAAAGCGGTAATGGCCAACTTCTTGCAATTGTAGTAATCATACACTCAATCGGAGACACATGGTTAAGCCAAACCCGCAACATCACATTCTCAGATGCTCTTTGCATAAGTCCTAACCGGCTGGTGGGCTGGTTTTTCTCTGCAAAGTATGTTTATAAGAGTGCTCAGAATCATCAGCTCAGTGTATGCGTTTGTGTGTTTTGAGTTTCCATCCCTGTGACTCAGATACTGCAGTGCTACGGAGGGGAGAAAGGCTCCTGTCTTTATACCTTTTGACACAGCTTTCAAATGCTTCATAAACACTTTAAGAAGCTTTATAAAATGTTAGCTTGAAGAATGATGCGATATATGTGAAGTTTTAACAGTCTCTGCCCTGTCCTACTACAAATCTGCTTGGCAACACTTTCTTAAAAGTTGCTTTGGAAAGAAAGCAGATGCCTCGAGCGTAAATGTAACAAGATTACACACATATGGAGAAACAACAGATGTGTACATTAATAAGAACCAAATCAACATATACCAATCAAAAGTATGAGGGAGTGCATGGATTAGAACCTATGGAAGATAAATTGTGTATTAGATACGGACATCACATTAACTGCTAGTCCAGGTTCATGAATGTCAATGATAAAGGGGTTTATTGATATGCGGAGCCGAGGTGCAGTTTTCAACCATAAATATGCTAATTTCTGATTTAAGAACACGGATAACACCGTACAGGGTAAGCGAGGCGGTTATGTCCTCGTAAATGGCGTCCTATACTGCCTCCGTCCTCGCATTTGCATCCAAGAATTGAACGCTGTGATGGGAACTGTCTCAGCAGCAACAGTTGCCAGGGAAACCTCACCATAGGAACCTGCTGGGACATGAAGCCAGAATATGGGTGCGACACTATGTTTGGATGACAATTGACATGTTGGTGGCAGCAAGCTTGCGTCCGATTATTTTTTTACGTGTTGTGGGGTAACGAGGTTTGACAAAACAGACACGGACGCCCATGAAGACGGCACCTCGGCTTCGACAGTGTTTGGCACATTAGTGCAAAGGCGTGTTGCCGTGGCAACAGGGTGTTGACACGCACAGTCGCACTTCTCGGCAATGATAATGGGTGACATTCTCAGAATAAGTGTGTATCTGAAGCTTGCTCTCTCTCTCTCTCTCTCTCTCTCTCTCTCTCTCTCTCTCTCTCTCTCTCTCTCTCTCTCTCTCTCTCTCTCTCTCTCTCTCTCTCTCTCTCTCTCTCTCTCTCTCTCTCTCTCTCTCTCTCTCTCTCTCTTTCTGTCTTTCTGTCTTTCTCTTTCTGTGCAGAGAAAGACGCAACCACCAGCCACATCACATTCTCTCGGTAGACCTCTGGAGAACGTTCTACAAGCTATAATCTCCAACGGTTACATACAGTGATACCTCAAATACATGAGAAAAGAAAAGACAGAAACATAGAACAAATCAATGCCACCAAGTTTCACAATTTCAGTTGCCTTTTTGTGTGCCATATATATATTTTTTTTCAATTTCGAAGTGACTTCTGCTAACAGAACATTTTTCATAATTATAACGAGTGTATATTAGCTAATTATAATAACAAGAACAATATTACAATTAAGATAACACTTGATTTTGAAAAAGAAAAAAAAGAAGCTAGATAAAACAAATCATGAAAGACACTTATAATAGTTTTGTTTTAAAAGAGCTCTATAAGTTTCTATAGTTTTCATTTTTATTTGTCCATTTTCATTAAAAAACTTTCCAAACTCCTCTCACTGAGTAGGGTTCTCTTACCTTTCAAACAGGGTCCACTACTTTCTGTCAGAGTTCTGTTCAAACAGCAGTTCCTTCATCCATAGCTCTGGACACAGTGTTCACTATAATCCACATACCCCTACAGAAATCGCCAGAGTTTGTGTTCTGTTCTGAATCATGTTGAATCACATTGGCAAAAATGCAGGGTCCTGGTAAAGTTAAGTCTTGTATAAAACTGTGAGGACAGGCCATTGAGGGAACCATTTAAGGCCCATCCGTTTCCTTTTTTCTAGGTTTTGTAGTTGCGGTTTCACACTGTAGTGCTTCAGACGAACACTAGTAATTGCCAGTACTGTACTTCCACTACTTTTCCAACTTTACTGATGATTATCAGCTGTAGCGACAATCACTTTTAACACAATGAATTACAAACATCACTTCTATGTAAAAAACAAAGAAACCGACTAAATCAATCTGCAGTGCTTTTGACACTTGACGGTTTCCAATAATGATGATAATAATTGTAATGTCAACCATAACCTTCTTTTACTCAGCTTTTCACTCAGATTTCATAGCATGTCGCACTAAAATATTTTTTTTTGTATAGCAGCATGTAGATCAGCTTCAACACTTTCATTGCATTACAATGTATCATCATTATTGTCCCCATAATTCCATTGATAATGCTGATACTGAAATCACCCCAAAGGCCAGAAGAACATTACAGTAGTCTATTTATAATATGAATTAAAATGACCTCTCCTCAATGACCCTGTTAGTTTTAGGACCAGAAAGGGAAACCTTTTAAGACTTAAAAAACAAAGCCAAAGTATTTGTAATCAAATACAATTTCTGTAATTCGTATATCCATCCTGTTTCACAACCCCCAGGATGCCCTTAAGTTCCGTAAGGGTTTCTTTGAAAGCCGTGGCTTTAGTCAGAAAAATGTAAAGACTCTTCATAATTTATTTCTCTGAATGAAAATATATTTATATATCATGTATACTTTCATAGTTTATATATTCTCTTAAAATTGATATATCTTCCATTGTCTTTTTGTCCTGTAGGTTTTTCCATTTTCCTCTCACGTGAGACGGGAGAATCTGAGTTTTTATCAAACATGGGCCCTCTGCACAGTGCTGGTCTACTTATTCAACTTCCTTTCAGTAGGACTGTTAGCCACAACAAAATTTTAATGATCCATGTTCTTCTCTGAGCCTTCCCTTTGCACTCTAAACCATTTATATAGGTGGTCTTTTCTTCTCAGTGTCTGTAAACACTTCAGCTTCAGCATTTCTATATACACTTGCTCCCTAATGGTGTGTATGGTTCATGTTGATTTTTGCAGCTTCTCTGCTTTGTTCATGGAGTTCTGTTGAAGATATACTGATCCTTCATATTCCAAGATGTGTTTGTACACATGCGTAGTAATGCAGATGTGCAAAGATTTTGCTTTGGCACAAATTGGTGCAAGTTTGGCACATTATGTATTGATTTATATTGTATTGGCAAATGTGTGTTTGCTGTTGTTTTATGATCTCATTAATACAAGTTTGTTTGCAGTGGTGTGGTGTCCTATCGTCCTCCTCAAAATTCTCTGCCAGCCCATTTACTTCATAGTGATTTCACAGCCGGTCTTGTTCTCATGTAGGTGATATTTCATACCATGCTGGCTCTAACTTTTCTCATGACTCCTGAGAACATACCCATAGGGGTTGATCAGCCAGTACCCTTCACAGTCTCCCTGATATTCTCATCTCATGTCTGTACATTTATCTTTCTCCCTAACTCTCTCTCTCTTCCTCTTCTAAGCTTCAGATCTGCGTTTCTTGGACATTCTCTTTGGAGCCACTCTTAAAGAGCAATGGCTCGATCTGTGGGTTCTGCGATTTACTCATCAGGCCTTTCAGCGACCCGTGAATGCCAAGGGTCGGCAGGGGCATTGAAGAAGGCATGGAGCACATACTTCCTGCAGAAACAGGCACCTGGGAGCATGAGATGGGGGTAGTCTGGGCCTGGGAGCAAGGAGAAGGGTTGTTGTTATTATTTAGGCCTCCACCAGAGCCTCCACTGAGACTCAGACCCATCATGTTATTGTTGAAGTGATGGGCCTTGTAGTAATGGTTCAGATGCTCTGATCGGGCAAGGTTGGGGAGGTTGACGATTTCCGGATGGTGAAGACGTAGACTCTGTCCGCCGGGCACTCCCGTTGGTACTGTTGATCCTCCTGAGATGCCGCTGCCACGTATGCCCGCTCCAGCTCCAATCTCGTCCTCAACATTAATGATCTCTATGGCTCTTGCCGGACCGTGGTGTTTGTGCAACTGGTGCTGCTTCCTCAGCTTGTAGAATACCACCAGCATAACAGCTGCCATAAAGGTAATGGCCACAAAACAACCAATGATGATCTTGGTGGTCTTCATCACATCGTCTAGCCCCGAAGGGTAGTTGGGCTCAGAGATGGGCACTATGAAAGTGGGTTTGGTGGCGCGGGGAGAGGAGGATGAGCCAAGAATAGATAAAGAAGAAGCAGTTGTGGGGACGACATCATGCCAGAGGTGTCCAGAGGGTGTAGGACCAGGAATATGAATGAAAGTCTCATTAAAGGCACGCAAAGCGGAATCTTCTTCTCCTGTAGTCTCCACTGTTTCTACCGTGACCGTGGTGAAGTAGGTGTAGTTGACGCTAACATCTGCCGCAGTCACATTTAAAACAGCAGTTGCAGTGGTGTTCCCAGCAGAGTTGGTAACCATACAGGTGTACTGGCCCGTGTCACGCAGCGTCACATTGGTAAAGTTCAGCGTGCCATCATGCAGAACAGAAATCCTGACCCGATAAGAGCCGTGGGTCATCAGGGTTCCATTTGGTGTGATCCAGTTGACAGAGGTCATAGAGGTGCCGGTGCGACATTTGAGCTCAGCAGCCATCCCCTCGGTCACATTGAGGTCAGTTGGTGGCTCCACAATTACAGGGGCATAGCAGGTGAAATGGCTCTGGTCCAGCTCTCCAATGTACTTTCCCTTCAGGTAAGGTGGTGCATGGCACCGTGCACAGCAGGTTGTGTTGCTCGGCACAGTTTCTTTAAGCCACCAACTTAACCACAGCACGTCGCAGTTGCAGACCCACGGGTTATGATTGAGATGCACTCTCTCCAGCTTTTGCAGAGGTGTGAAAAGATCATGAGGCAATGAGTGCAGGGAATTGTGGGATAGGTTGAGCTCCTCTAGGTTCTTGAGATCATCAAAGGCATTGCGCTCGATGACGGACATTTGAGAGTGCATGAGCCACAGTTTACGCAATGCATTCAGGCCTTGGAAGGATCCAGGTCTGATGATTTCCAGACGATTCCCAGACAGCTCCAGCTCTTCCAGTCGCTCCAGGGGAGTCAAATTAGGGATGTCCTTTAGGCCACACATACCCAAGTTCAGGTAGCGCAGATGGATAAGTCCGACAAACGCTGCGTCAGATATATAATCCAGCTTCTTGAGTTCACCAAGGTCAAGACGCCGCAATGAGGTGACACGGTGAAAAGCATAAGCGGGTAAGGTCTCGATCGGATTGTTTCGTAACCACAGTTCCCGCAGTTTACTGAGGTACTCGAAAGCCTGCGACGGTACCAGAGTGAGGCGGTTGTCAAACAGTTCCAAAGTGTTGAGGTTTGGTAGGCCATTGAAAGCACCGACCTCTATCTGACGTATCTGGTTCTTAGAAAGCTGGAGGATCTCCAGGTGCTGCAAATGCTTGAATGTGTCTGATTTTATGACCTAAGTGAGGAAAAAAAAGTTTAGTATAGACATCAATAAATTACATTTGAATCTCATATTCATTTTTAAATGAAACCAATAGACACACAAATAAGAAAATAAATACCACAACAATGTTGGGCAACGGTAATTTTGTATACAGAATCTACTTTTAATATGTATATTCAATTCAGATTTTATAATGACATTTTTAAAATAAATTATATTTACATTATTTGCCACATTTGAAGGTCACTTTGGATAAAAGCATTTGCTAAAACACTACACATAAATATTATTAATTTAATAATAACATATATTTCTGTAAATATAAGTGTAAATGAACTATGTTATTTAATTTATGTATTTGCAACTAGTCTTCCAGTTTAAATATATAACCAGGACTAGGAAGGGAGAGTGTGCGCAGGGGGATATATAGCTACATGAAAAAAGGTTGGACGTGTAAACAAAAATATATAGGATTATACAAAAAAATATATCTAAACACTTTGTATATTAGAAGTGAGTGCATAAATTTGTCAATATACGAAATCCATTGTAATACACTAGCAATGTCATGTTCTACCATATATATATTAATGCTTTAATATATTTAAAACTAATATAGTCAGTCATGGCCAAGTGGTTAGAGAGTTTGACTACGAACCCTCTCGGGCTGGCAATACCATGACTTAGGTGCCCTTGAGCAAGGCACCGGACCCACAACTGCTCCCCGGGCGCCACAGCATAAATGGCATCCTATTGTTCCAGGTGTGTGTTCATGGTTTGTGTGTGTGTCACTGCTGTGTGTGTGCGCTATGGATGGGTTCAATGCAAGGCACTAATCATGCGTATGGGTCACCATACTTTGCTGTATGTCACGTCACTTTCACTTGGATAACCAAACCGAAGATTAGAGATAAAGTCTTAACTACTTAAATAATTACAATTTGCTAAAATCAACCATTGTAAATTTTAGATACATCATCAACACTAATGCTCGGTGCAGAAAGATGGCTTTCTGCTGGCCTTTAGCCACAATCCCCCTAGAGAAGGGGGTGGAGGGTGTTAAACACACTGGGTTGGTGGTGTTGAAGATGAGGGTGGAAACCGTCATAGCTGCGCTCTTGTGGTACTTGCTAAGGGAGAAAAAGAAGCCAAAGAAACTAGGATGCCTTCAGGTATTAAAACATTTTTAGAATTTTAATCATTTCAAGTGGGGCTCGAGGACACAACAAACCAAATCAGAATTTTTATGCTTAAATGGAGCCCTGATGAAAAGCTTTATTATTATTATTATCATACTTTATTTTTAACAGGGTTGTTTTAGTTAATGCTTTCAGGGCTGGGATTTGCTATACGTTTTTTTATCTTTGGAAAAAACATAACCTTCATGCTCAAACTAGGTCATGCGAACACCTGACTCAACATCTCGAAACCTCAGTATCTGTAGAGGCTTAGAATCACTTGTGCTTACACAACATGGTGTTCAAGCAACATTGTAAAATTGATGATCAATATTTCAGTATATACAAAAACAAACAAGCAAACACAGCGGCATGTGATGCATTCACAATGCATGATGGGAAATGACCGAACAGGTGAGCATTTACCTGTATCGAGTTCTCTTGCAAGTTGAGGTATCGTGTGTTGTTTGATATATTATCAGGCACCTCTTCTAAGTTTCGTCTTGTACAGATCACTCGACTAGCTTGATTGGAACAACTGCAGGGGGCGGGACAGGTTAAAGCGGCTCCTGCTGCCTGTTGGCCAGGGAGGATAAGCCGAAACAGCAGCTGAGCCCATAAGAGGAGGAGGGGGGAGGGACTAGGAAGGCTGGTCACCGTGGTGATGCGCATGGCAACTGGGTCATGACCCTTAATGTATTCCAAAAGTTGATAGGCTGGTTTCAAAGATGAAAATGTCTGTTGAATATTTAATCTCTCAAATTTTTCCCACCAATGGAAATCCGTCTGCCTCTTTCAAAGAAAAATATCCTTGTTGGTCGGTAGCTTGTTTCGTCCTTGTTTACTTTTTCAAAGTACAGAAATCATCACAAAAGTTGTCTTTGCTTCAAAGGATCTCCTGGTTCGAACGAAGGCGTGGTTGGCCGGATGGACACATGTTTTACTGTAAAAGAGAAATGAAAGAAAAAGTAAGACAGCTGAAGTTATGTCAAGGTATACTCTTGACGAGTGAAATATGGACAATATTTCAGGTTCACAGAACTGGTAACATGCCACATAATTAATGGTAATATAATGAATGTTGAAGATGTCAAGTAATGTATCAAGGTGACACAAGACAAAAAAAAATTTCAGGAATTCTTGGTGCTTTACAATGTCATACTGTAAAAGAACCCTTTTGTCTAAATGATTTTACAAAGAGCCTTTAACATCCAACCTTTCAGTTTCTGTTTTTAGAGGTAAAATGTTTGGAAAGCAGATGCTAGCCTGTGTGTTTTTATCTTTGGATTACCACTACCATTGTAACAAAGATTAATGACGACAAAACGTCATGAGCCAGCTGTCTAGCGGCTTGTTTTCATGGCTCCACAGCTCCGACCTCACTGTAGCCATCGCCACTGCCCGGAATGACACTCGCTCAAAGTTCACTTCAAAATGCATTCTGTTTATATACTGATAATGATCTGTGGAAAATCAAACTGCATGCCTAGTAATTAACATAGCACATAGGAGTTTTGCACAAAAGATCTAATTTTCTACACCTGTATTTTACAGAAAAGGGCCTTTTCTTTCTTTTAGTTATGAAGTGAATAGATGGCCCAGACAAGAAAGGGAAAGTGGCTAACTTTTAATGTTACAGTAGCATCGAGACGGAGCTCTACAACAACCACTAGTCAGTTGTCCTCCCACAATCGGAAACGCACAACATAACACAGAATTTGCTATACTTCGTAGAGAATGGCACAGTTTGTTATCACTTAACCAGAAAGTATGACTGAAGGGTTCTAAATTTCTAATATAGCTATTAACAGAATAAATAAACCTTTGTTGACTTTTTAAAACCTGCTAATCAAGCATCGTATTGTGCCACAACCCCTCCATTCGGCGCTGCCAAATGTCACTATGCACTGCCCACCGCCACAAGTAAATTCTAAACATATGGGAAAAACTGATTTGCCTTGTCGTTGTTTTCGTTTCAGCAATATCCATTCTATAGCATCTGGCAGGATTTGTATGCTTAAATTCTCTGGGCTCACTGCAATAATACTGCTTGGGTGAACTATAGCACTAATCTTAATGCCCATACTTGCCCATAGACTTTTAAGCTCATGGGGTCTTAGAACAGCATTAAATGGTGCAGTGTGCTAAAGCTGATGGATGGCTACCTCGAACCTCAAGCAGGATGGTTCAGCGCTCACTGGAGATTATTTAGATTCCAGTAACTATATAAGGGTATCCAGCGAGACACAGAGCATTACTAATGATGATGGCCCTAATTATCACACACTGACATGCATGTTCATTTAACACAGGGCTTTACACTCTGCAAAATAATAAATAAATAAATAAAAGAGGAAGAAAAGAAAAGAGATTATTAAACTTATAGATGACTGTACAGCTGCAGGGCCAGAAAGAATGATCAACTCTAATAGATGAATACTGTAGAGTAGAGATATAGCACGATGAAGGAAAGAAAGGAATGAAGCAAATGAGGGATACAGAAGAGAGATATACATTAATTTTAATAATTTCTTCCGGAGAGAAGATCCAACAAGGCTTAACAGATTGTTTGTGTGTGTGTGTGTGTGTGTGTGTGTGTGTGTGTGTGTGTGTGTGTGTGTGTGCGCGTGCGTGTTTTTGTTAGACAGGGAGAAATACACATACAGTAGTACAGTACAATGAAATACAAGGACTTACACATCCAGTACAAATATTCCTGTGAACACAGTGGAACTTTTTCATTAACAATTGCCCCGAAATGTTTATTAAGGTGCTTTAAAAACAATTCTCTATTTTAAATGTGTGGTCAACTTTGTGCTTTATTCACATAAGCAAGGCAAGACTTGTGAAAAATGTTAATCTTCCCAAAATTGAGTTTTGGCTAAACTATTGACGCTTGGAAATTCAAAAATAAATATACATAAAAAAATCAATGGAGAAATATAAAAAAGGATATTTTTGGATATTGCAAGATCTTGTGAACATATGACACAATAGTATAGTATATTAAATGTTTATAATAGTAAACTGACATGCAAATGTATATATAAAAAAAAACAGGGACATCTACATTTGAAGTCTTGGAGGACTTTAACAAAGAACTTAATATCTTTTTGTATTTATTATTGTTTCTTTATCTTATTGATTAGAAACATAAGTATCTTGTTGCTAATCACTAAAGCTACAAGAACCCCATCTAAAGCAAGGTCTCTAGTCAGGGGAACAAATGTGACGTCCCATGTTACCGCTTGAATGCGACCATAACCGGTGTTTAACTGTAAGCATTAGCATGGCGATATGTGAAAAGCCATTTGTATAGCTGTCATATACCAGAAAGCCAAGCCTCAGGCCATTTTCTATAAACACTGGAACTCAGGCATTACTGATATACAGTCACAACCACCTGCAGCAATACCTGCCTCACTTGTTTCTAAAGGCACATGTTTGGAACCAGACGTGACTAGATGCTGGTTTCTGAGCTTAGAGTTGTACTATACTTTAATGTTTCAAAACATGCGGACTGACACACTATTATGACAATATTTCTTTAACTACTTGATATGTTATGGGCAACAGGTCAGATGATAAATCTTATGAATTCTCTTAAAGTAAATTATAACTGTTCCTGTAGGTCAATTAATAGAGTATTGCATTAGCAATGTCATGGGTTCGTTTCCCATGGAAATCACATACTAATAAAATGTATAGCCCAAAATCACTGTTTTGGATTAAGGCATCTGCCAAATCCATATATGTAAATTATATGGTTATTCGGATAATAATAATTTAGTGATAATAATGCTTTTCTAATTATATACACATTTGGCATGCATACTGTGCCAGTCCAGCGTGAGACTAATGGCAGTGAGACAATGGAAAGGAAACAATGGGAGCAATTGTGAAACATGCCTACATTTGCAAAGACGCTTTGCATTTAAATAGGCTGGAAGCATGTTCATGATAACCAGCCTAACCTAACCTAACAGAACATGATATGGTGACAAAACAGACCACTGGTCCACCCTGATAGCCATGGCATCTGGACGATGCCCATTGGGCTGTGTTTGCTAAAAGAAAGGGGCAATGGTGCTCACTAAAGAATAATGATTAAAACATCAGGCAGGAAATTACAGTCACCTGATTTTATCTATCTATGTTGTTTCATCTTCATGCATGATTGACAAGAGCTACAATTATCTCCGGGTGCCAACTGCCAATTAAAGGGCTGTAATGGGACATGGCATCTGCTGGGATGTTGATGGGAAATGGAGTCCAAAATGACAGTGATGACAGGAAATTGAGTCAGCTGTGAGCCTGTTGGGAAATGTGGTTGGAATTGTCGAGTCCCTTTGCACAAAACGTGTTTGCGGGGCACACGCGAGACACCATGATCCTGTTATGGCCCCTGCGCCACACGAGCTTATATTCTTCTTCTTCCTGTTTTGCACCCTTACCATCTGAGTGTTAAACCCACTGATTGCCTTTATTGTCTCTTCTCTCTTTAATTCATTCTCACACACCCCCAGTGTGTGCGTTGGGTTGGTGTGTAAATACAGCGTTGGCCTCTTAGTCTGATGAAAGGTTAACCTGCTGCACTGAAACATATTAACCCTTTACCCTGTGTTCTGCATCAGTCTTGTGGAAAATCGGCAGGCGCTCTCATCTCTCTGCCTCTCCTAAATCTTAGCACATGTGTTACCATGGATACCTTTTCGCAGAATTTGCAGAAATGTACAAACACACTAGTTTCACTATATTTTTGAGGTCTTCATACCAGGACTGCTGATATGTTCTATTCCCTGACACTATATCTTCGTGAACCTCTTATGCTGCAGTCACACTTTCAGAATGCAGAATTTCTACACCGATATATGGATACGACACATGATGGATACCAATATATTTGTTGTATGAATTGTGCAACATTTTATTTAGCATTTCCTTCATCAAAAACGATCACAGTGTGATGTATTAATCTTTTTGGTCACACAAAGTTCAAACTTGACCTTTGGAATCCAGCAATGTGATATTTTTCTGTCTGCCTTATTCAGCAGCAAATCAATAGAGGTCAGATCTAGTGTCACCACACCACTGACAGATTTAGTGTTTACACAATTTCAAATTAAAAATAGTTTTAAAGACATACATATTAAAACAACGATGCCCAAAAACTAAATTCTGTCATCATTTACTCACCCTTTTGTTATTTCAAACTTGTATGGTTTTCTTTTTTGCAGAACACAAAATCAGATATTTTGAAGAATGCTGGTTACTGCAAACATTTCAACTGAATGAACATTTATTGACATACCAACATTCTTCAAAATAACTTCTTTTGTTTGGGTTGTAAATGGGAGGGTAAATACACACAATTAGACACAATTTTCATTTTTTGGTGAACTATTCCTTTAAGCTTGAGATCAATATAAAAGAAAATGACTTCACAATTTGGTACATGTTCCTTACATCAGTGTTACCTGGGAACATAGCCCTTGACCTTGATATCACACTTGTATACTATCACACTTTTCTACTTCACTTTTAACCTTTCAGTGGTTATACACACATTTACAACATGTCTTACTTTTAGCACAGATGCTGAATGCAGTCACACAGCTTACTGAGTGCTGCTTCCTCCTCAGGGAAAGTCCAATTTTAGAACTATGCCACTAACATAGATGCTGGGGCCTGAAATGTCACCTATTTGTTGACTGCTACTGTACAAAACTGTCTCTTATATCACCTGTAATATCAAGCAATGTCTCAATATTGAATTTAGAATCCTTCAGGAGGAACATACAAACACGTACACTGCAGTGAAAAATTTGAGAGAAAAACAATGTAAATGTGAGCATAACCCCCACTCTTGCCATATGTATGCCAGCTCATGCGGGGAAGAAATGCTTATTCTATTATTACTTCAAAGTTGAGTCCAGTAACTGTTCCTGGTTCTGAAATGTTTGAGGAGGGACGACATAAGACAAGGGGGGTCTGTTAGAATAAAGAAAGCTGCCGGGTAAGCAGAACCCTGACATAACCTATTCATCTACTGTTACACAACACAACATGTGGACCTATGATGAAAAATGGTAATTATTCGGCGGGCAGATTGCCATTGACAGATGCACTGGCACGATGGCGTGTATGTTGAGCTGTTATTGTTTTCCCTGTAATAAAAGTGTGACAATTAATTTTGGCTGCAGTTGCCTTCAAGTTGGGTGGCTGCGCGACTTTAGCTGACACCTGGATATTATTACAGGGACATGGCATTTCCTACAACACAAGACGTCATTAAAGCTGTGCGCTTACAGAAAACATGGAACTATACAAAACAGCCGCTGGCATTCAGTGAGCAATATCTCTAAAGATATCTGACCATCACGTTCATACAGTATTCACATTTCACATCGAAAGGTGCAGATATCATAAAGCACTACTGATCCTCACTTTTGCAATGATGATAATGAAATGTAACTAAATCCAATACATGTGCCATATATTTTCTCCACATACAGTGTGTAAAATAGACTCAGCACTGAGTTAAGAACCTTTCATCAAAGCAGACAGTGTGGAGCTAACATAAACTTTACATCAGTCTTCCTTACAGACTGTTGTTACATATTTAAATCACTGCTCGACATAAGGATTATTTATTCTGAGCAGTATGTTTTGTGCCGTCTTAAATGAAAGAAAATTTCAAAGCCGTACTTTTGTAGTTAAAGGCTATCAGACAGTTTTAGTGTGTAAGTGTAATTAGGGAGACATGATGACCCTGACATGGCTTATAAAGTTAATTTAATGCTTTATTAATGGAAACCCTGATTTAGAATATGACAGATGTGCAAACGCACTTTGACGACCTAACTGACATAACAAATTGTTTTTAAATGAAATGTCAGTCCATGAAATGACAGAAGAACTGCAGGATGGCACATATGATATGCTAAATAATCCAGCACCACAAACTGTCTAACAACTGACTAGTTCGGACATGGTCAATATAATCTTAGATTATATTTCATTAAACATTTGATTTGGTTTTGTTCGCTGCATTTGTTCAAAGGTGAGTGAACCATCACTTAAATGTTTGTGTAAACTAAAAGATTTTCAAATCTTCTGAAGCGTCCACATTTTTTAACATGTTTTTGTCGTTAATTGTCATACTATGAACGCTTTTGTACCAGAGTTGCTTGTGGTACTGTTTCCAAAATAAATGAGTCATTAAAAATTAAATGTACATATTAATTAATAATGGCAATTTTTTTGTTTAATTATGACAATTTTCAAACAAAAACACACACTATGGTTGTCTTTATTTGTTCTAATCAAACAAACAAACTGAATGATGCTTTGATTTTAGTTGCCTTTATATCAAAAGAGACTTTTTGGGACAAGCGTTTTCGATTGGGGTCCGGAGACCCATAGGGACCCTCCAAATGTTTTTAAGGGGTCCCCAGAATATTTTAAGTAAATGGATACATTATCTTTGTTTATAAATGCTGAATACATTTTTAAATGTTTTTTATATCTTTTAATATCTTCATGTTTAATACATTAGCTGCAGTAATGCTTTTTCATTTCATTCTTTGTAAAGATGAAAATTGCTACAAAAGCAATTGGAATTGTTACTACAACCAACATACCTACATAACACGTGTTATATCTAATTATTATTATAACTCAGAATGCTCAAACTTACTATTAATTTAACAGTTTAAATACCTTTTTATAATACATAAAACAAACAAGCAAGGAGGTGGATTCAATTGCAGTAAAAAATTTACGTTTTAATAAGACACCAAAAACATACAGGAAAATAATCCAAGGCAAGGTGTGTGTGTGTGTGTGTGTGTGTGTGTGTGTGTGTGTGTGTGTGTGTGTGTGTGTATATATAGTTGAATATGTACTTTAGAGAGAGGATCTCCACAAAAGATCTATCATATTTGGGGGTACTTGGCATTTTAAAGTTTGTAAACCTCTGGACCATGCAGTATATCTTGCTTCTACAGAAGGTAGACTTTGAACATACAACTGACCTTAAATGTGGTTATTATTATGCTGCTTTAGTCTATCATGATAAAGAAGTATATTTAATAGAATTGTCACTTTGATACTCTATGAGAGGAGCGTCCAGTGGCACTTACAGTGAGAGTCTTCATTAACCCAACACAACCCTAAAACTAATCTACCCATCAATTAACTTATCCAAAATGACTGCAGGATGTTTCACTTCTGCTACAGTAAATCAATGTGCATGATGTCCTTCACCGAGAGAAAGTTCCAACTTAGTGTCATTTAAATGTGAATACCTTTCATTTGGATTTTGTTACTTATTAAAATAATGTATTTTATAAAGGACAGTCCTGATAAACGAATGATATAATTTCCTACGATAAGCAGTTTTTGTAAATTCCACTCAATGTTTTGTATTGTTTCTCTAAAAACTGAACGTACCAATCCAAGCATGCGAGCACAGACTGCATCAAAGATTTGTGGGAATTTTTAAGGGAAAAATAAACATTAAATATTCATCTTTGCTATTTTGAGTGTCTTATTGCGAGTTTATGTACAGCATAGCACAGCTAAATCTGTATCTGACAATCATAGTGTATCTATTTCTAGAAGGAATTAAGCTCTGTTGTGCTAATTTAATGTGATGCGTTGCAATATTTTATTTTTAGACTGTCACATGGGAATGGGGCTGGCATGGTTTTTATTCTGTTGTTTCTCTGTGGGCAGTAGAAATGTACTCTTCAGTATTCACCCACAATAAACTTGAACTTTTCTCGCCATCATTTTATCTGTAAGCTTAAAGAGTAGCTGCCATCCTGTTGCATGACTGAAATTTAGAAAGTCGACACATCGTTGGTTTAAGGAGAATGTGCTCCGCCTCATTTTCATCCGTATCATGTCTTCTATTATCGCTTTGGTCTTGGGGTTTCAAACTGCCATACTGAATCCAAGTGAAACACCCTCAGAGATGCACTGAGCCAAAGCCTTTACATAAATAAATGCTTGGTGCACAATGTAACTGCACTCACCCACTTAAAAAGACTAGGTATAGCGTATTGAGGGAAAACACTACATTTTCTCACATTATTTATATAAAGAGAAAGGTATGGTTTAAGAGAAAGCCTTATTATTAACTTAACTCCTTGTGTCATATATCTTCACTTTCTTACACCTAAATATTAAGAAGCACAATGGTATTAATAATAATTACATAATAATTATTAAAAATACTATGCCTTTGGATTCCATTGAGAAAAAATCATTTTAAAATGTATGTGAATATTAAATAATTGTATAGGAATAGTTACCTTAATAGCATCAGATGTTATTCCTTTACACACATACAATATTGTACACAGACCCCAAATGTGTTTTTCTCAACTCGAAAAATAATCTCAGGTTGCAGAACACCAGGCCATTTTAATTATGCATTCTGCACCTGTCTGTCTCACAGCTTTAGCACAGTTGTTAAGCTTTTCACATGCATACCATATGAGAGCTCAAACTGATATTACTTTACTGTATATTTGAAGATGTGTTCAATGTGGGTTATATTAAATATAAAATCAATTGTCCATTTCTTAGACAGAAAATAACTGTTTTTTGGTTTCCACACCTTTTCATGACATTTTTTTGATTTTATTAACAAGCACATGGTACCTATATGGGTATTGCTTCATATTAACAGAGAAAAAAGGTCGCTTCTGTGTTATGAATGTACAAAACTGACTCGTACTGTGCAAATTAATGATGTCATATTATGTAATGATTCAAAGATAAAACATAAAATAGATTTTTTGAAGAATAACAAACGTAAGTGCGCACAAAACTAATGCAAACGATTGAGTGCCAGTTGCTGACATTCTTCAAAATATCTTCTTTTTGTGTTCTTCAGAAGAAGGTTAAATGATGTCTGAATTTTCCATTCTGAGTTAACTGTTACTTAGCAATAATCAACAAAATGTAAAATATTTTGTGTCTCCCCTTTTCTAAATCTAACTACACTCAACAAAAAGACGGCCACTATGCTTGCATTACTCCACGATTCTCAGCTGTCTGAGCCAAGTCCAGGACTTTCACCACTGAATGAGGTTCTGACGTTACGTGCCCACACACTCCTCCACACGCGCTCGTCCACATACACGCGGCAAAGGCACAATGCGGCCGGCTCCCTGCTGTAAGAGACATGACTAATAGTATGCTAACTCCAATGCATTGTGCTGCCTGTGTAGTGGCTGATTTATGTGCAGGCTCTGGGGAGAGGAGCCCCCAGGTTATTGAAATATTCTACGGAGGTTCGAGCTGGATGTTTGTACAGGTAAATCGATGGTGACAGTCGATACTCTTCCCACGGCTAGTCGAGCCAAGAGGTGAGCGCGGCCACGCGGGACCCAGCACCAACACCCACCTCCATACAGATGGTCATATCAAAGCAAATTAATCCAGACTCTGTTTCGCTTTCACACTTTACTTTTACACGCTGGAGATACGCCGCTGTCTGCCGTGGACGTGATCTGTGTGCGGCCGGATTCTAGCGTTCTGTGAGAGACTGCAGGGCTGGATGAGATGTGATGGGCTGTGATTTGGAATGATGGGGATGCTGATGGTAGAGGAGAGATCCTCCACTCTCATGTGTCATAAAGTTTTAAAGCTCCGTCTCAGCAGGGATACGATGATGTTACAGCGGGGGATTGAAGATGATGGCCCGGGATCTTACGATAGCAAGCACAAGCACATATGCAGCCGTATAAACAACTCGCACCTGCGGGGCACAGTGATACATTGAGTATGCTAGAAAAAAACATACGTTTTCTGTGATCTTATCTCACAGATACATGCAAACACACTCTTTTTCACTCTTAACATTTCCTCTCAAAGTCTACAGACATAATCAACACTTATCAAGTAGGGTTGAAACGATAAGTCGACAGTGACAAATAATCTTATTGTCGAGCAGTTATTTAAGCATGTGACCTAAGGTAAGGCCTGCAATATCACAATTTGACCGCTAGCGGCGTGCCGTGTCAACCGAGAAATGAGGACGGTAACTTTTCATAGATGCATTAAGACCAGCAGAGATGCACATTTTCAAGATGCGCAAAACCCAATGCAGCAAAACTTCAGAATAAAGTCAAATCATGAACAAACAAACAGTGTTTCAGTACCAAAGGAGGGAACATCCGGACCTACTGAAGAGTTCAAGGGGTAACTTTCAAACTCTGGTACCATTTGAGTTATAGTACATTTACATTAACTTTTATTCATATGGTAGACGTTTTTATCCAAAGCGAACAGGGGTAAAGTGTCTTGTTCAAGGACATTTCAGTCATTTTCTGCTGGCCCTGGGATTCGAATCCGCAACCTTCCGCATACAAGTCCAACTCTTTCTTCTCAAAAATGAGAAATGAGAGAGAGTTAATAAAGGAATTTTTATATTTAGATCTATTATCACGGTAAGGTCAAAGTTCATCTAGACAAATGTTCCTAATTCACATTGCAGAAGTTCCCCCAGACTTTACTAATTCTAAATAGAAGCGCTTTCGTGAAACAAAACACCCCTAGGTTGTGTGACATATATACATGTGCTTCTGGCAAACAATTAATTGGCACTTTGCAGTGTTAAAGTGTTGGTACTCCTGAATCCTGCTTGGCTGCGAGGGGAGCAGAGCAGTAGCTATTAATCACAACGTCTCTCAGCCATTTACAGAAGCATGTAAACCATCACACTGATGCAGCGTGTGCCTGACTTCCTGCCAGCTCATCTCAGCCATCCATGTTTCCGGAGGCTTTTCTGAAATCTTCAGCACTTTTGACCATCTTTCATTGTTTCCATTTCAGTCTTTATCTATCTTCAGTGAGTTCATGATGCTCTGCTGGCTAGAATCATGCAGATGATTGTCTCGGTCAGTGTGGTGTGGATTACTCTTCTGAAATCTATGTGTATATATCTATCTACTTGTGTATATGTGTATGGGATTGTTTTGTGTATAAACATGTTTGCGAGTGTTAGTGTTTGTAGATAAAGAAAAAGTAAGTTCACACTGATACATTCTAGTGTATTTTATTCCTGGCTATTATCACAGGGTCATCCATCTTATAAAAATTATAGAAATTCTACGATTACACTTTGATCAAATCTTTTTTGTTATTAATTTGTAACTTTTATTTTCAAGTAATTAAACCACACTGCATTTTTTGATTATATCTTATTTGATAAATATATTTCAAATTATCATATTGTGTCAGAAGGCTTTAAAAGGATAGTTCACCCAAAAATAAAACATTTGAAACGATTCACTTAAGATTTTCCAAATCTGTATTCATTTCTTTGTATAGTTGAACAAAAAAAAGGAATTTTTTGAAAAATGTAACTGAAAGTTCTGGGGCACCATAGTAGAAAAAATTAATGGCATTTAAAATTTTTAAACAGAAGAAAAATGCTTAAAAACTTAAAGGGTTAGTAGTTCTGGCAGAAAAAAACAAAGATAAAAGCAAAGATAAAACAGTCATATGACTCTTACTGTAGAATAAACTCCTTTGGTGAGATACAAGACCCCTTCAGTTCAATCACATTCTTGGGATTTATTCTGCGGCTGGCTGTACATTTTCCTATACATAATGCATTAAGATTTAAAAAATATGCACTTTCGACTCACCTTTCAACAACATCCCAAAACAAAAACTATTTTACAATAGCTTAACTGTACAGTATAGTGTATACGGTACATCAAACAAACTGGCAGCAGTTATACGCATAAACAAACCATAACGGCACTTACTTTGAAAAAGCCACTGTGTTTATGCTTTATGTTGATGTATACTGTAGTTATCTATGCACATTAGGCTGGAATAGGAACGAGCATTAAACCATCAACAATTCACACACCTTTAAAGTTTCTGTCATCATCAGAATTCGTGACCATACAGGTTTTTGCGCACAGTCATGTTATTGCATGCACTTATATGTTCCACACATCCTGACTGACTCCACGACTTGTACAAACACAGATAAACACCGTCACAGCAAGCAGAATAAAGAGCAAACATCCCCAGATCCTCATCCCCATGGAAACGCTGACACATACTGACTGATGGATGTCTCCATGGATACCTGTCACCGTGGAGACAGACACCATGTCTCTCTCAGTGCGGTGCCATCAAAATCAAAGTGAGCCGGTATAGGTAGGGGAGGTAGCTGAGGAGAGATGGACACGAATAGAGAGGAGCAAAGAAAAGCTGCATTTATCTGACAGCCAATGCTGCATTGCTTTCGTTCGGGGGTCTTTTCCCTCATGCAAACCTGTCTGTTTGTTTTGCCCATCTGCAGGTGGACATATGGACATCTCTGTCCTTTCTACCCAATCTCATTTTTCCTTTACCATTCTGTCTCTACTCTCCAGACCCATCCCTGTAGTTCCTGGCAGCTGTCTTTCCATCTTTCAGTGTCTACCTCCATCCATCTATCCCACACTGGGTGAAATGGAAGCACGCTCTGAGAGCCTGGGGTTGCTATAGTAACCACCTAACTCACCATCTTGCGTGTCACCATCACATGAGCGGTGGCTTCCGACGACCAGAGCCCGACTCCGAGGCTGCGTGGTTGGGAAGGCTCCATCGCACTGCGCCAGGGACTCAGAACTCCACCTGGGACCTCCTGTTCCTCTGTGCACTGAAACTGCTGCTACATGGGGCTGTATCTACACAGAGAGACGATGACAAGGTCAAGGAAATAATTAATGAAAGGACAAGTAAATGAAATAAATAAATGTTGACGCCTGAGTCAACCCCCAGTAGACTTCGAGCACCCACAGGATCTCTGACAGGGAGGGAGGGTGATGTGTGGGTGAGGAAATAAAGGCCAGTACATTCGCATGATGGCACTCTGCATAATCATTCTAAATGTGGAGCCAAGGCTTTAATTTATCACAGTAACAATCCTGACGTCACACAGCGGAAACTTCTGTCTTTCTGTACCGTTAATACATGATCTTGTGGAGGATTTGTTTATGATATTATGGCATGATATTTTTGCATTTATTTATTATCCGGTTCATTTGCAGAGAAAAGCTACCTTGTTAGAAGCCTATATATTCTTAATGGGATAGTTCACCCAAAAGTTAAAATCATGTGATTATTATCATCAAGTTGTTAAAGACCTGTTCAATTTCTTAGTTTGGATGACTTAAAGATATTTTAAAGAATTTTATCGAATATGCTTTCTGGGGCACCATAGAAGAAACAAATATCCCTCCTTTTTTATTCAGTTGAACACAAAAAAATTTAATTTGAAAAAATTAAAAACAAAGACCCCCATTTGATGAACATTAATATTTTTCTAACATTCCTCCATATTCTTCTAAATATCTTATAGATAGCTATACAGGTTTGGATAAACTTAAGTGTAGCCCCTATCCCCTTAACCAAATGCCCCTGGAAAGAGTTAATGATAAGGACCTGGGTTCTTTCCCCTATTTTTTCTACCTCTGTCTTCTGATACAACTAATGCTTCGATTCAATTCACAGCAAAACTAGTTACTTGGAATACTACAAAAATAGACAGGCTCAAGATAAACTTTAAATATATATATTGTCTTCAAAGGTGCAGGAAAGACTGACAAAATAAAATAAAATGACATATACAGAACCAATGCACTTATAAATTACAATGAGTAGTGAACAAAAAACTGAAATAAAGAATAAACAAGACCCTCAGAGTAATCTCTTTTCTCTTACAGATTTAGATTACCAAAATAAAAACTTTTAAGTAACTCTCTTTAATGACTTATATTTATAAAACTTTTTCTCAACCAAAAAAACCTTAAAGCCATAAATGACATGTTCAAAAACACCACAAGATAAACCAAATTTCAACATGTACAAATTATCATGCAAAACACAAATCATTCACACACATCATTTGAACCCCACCCTGATGCAGGCCTGAAACGTTGCTCGGGTACGTAGTGGTCACAGAAAGGAAACTGACCCCTTCACTCCTAAGAGCAACTGAAACAAACGTTACCTCCGGTCAAGGCGCTCGGGTGTGGTGAAACATGTGGTCCGTGTTCTCCTCGATGCCTTGGGCCTCAGCTCTCACGAATGGTAAAAGTCTCCCAGAACAGCGAGATGAAAAGTTCCTTTATTCAATGCGTGCAGTGTGATAAACGTCACTTTTCCAAAGAAATCTTTAAAGAATCTGCTCGGGTTGAGCAGATGCCTGAGTCCTTTCAGTGCTGTGTCACACAAAAAAAACGATCACCTCTCGATGAGCTGATCAAAAGAACACTTTATACTGATTATAACTTCACTTATCAACACCAGTACATTACTGATAATATGGGAATGCGAGTAGTATCCCCAAATCAGTTTTCTACACATTAACAACTTTTCCCTATTTCACAAAACTCTCTCTCTCAAACTTCTCTCCGTTCTCTCTCACGTTCCACCTGGCTGCGTCTCACTAAGCCCCTCCCATAGCGAGAATATGACTGGTACGGGTCTTGTCCATCTCTTAACAGACCAATTAGCTTAATTTCAACACCTAACTTGTTGTCAGACACGTTTTTGCACAAGTACATTTCAACCAAACTATAAAACAAAACATGAGTCTTAAAGAAACAGTGCACGCTGAATACATGCCATTAGTCTACAATAAACATGTGATTAAATATTAACACCCAAAATAACCAATGGGGTTACATAAGGTTGAGTAGTTTATGGCAGAATTTTCCTCTCACTTCTGATTCTTTTAAGTAGTGCTATTTTTTCTAAAGTTTAAGTTTTGTCAAAGACTGGGGAACTCCAGTTTTCATCCTCAACACATCACTGTCAACAACAGCTTTCTCAATTCTTAACTAACAGTAATGCAAACGAACAAAGGTGTCAATATTCGTCGCCTTTTCTGATGGACCCATATGGCATATATTTCTATGCATCATGAATGTATATTATTTAAGACCTTTACATTATGACTATTTCATACCACATATATAACTATATCCACTTACCCTGGAGGATATCATTAATATGAGTCCACAAACACACCTCGTAGTGACCACCACTTCACAGTTGTTTAGCTTCCCCCCAGGGACAATGTCTGCTTAAAGCCCAACAAAAGTAGCACAGATGAGACTCTGAGGAAAACCAAAAAAAATCCTACACTAGAGTCTGGAAATTCTAATCTCACACATCATCACCATCGTGGTGATGTGTTGTATTCTGACTGGCCTGCTTTGTAAAACACAGTCAACATGCGTGTTCTCACACATACACTTGAATTATGTGTTTATACGGATTTAAAAAACTTTCTTGTCTACATATACATATCATTCAATATTTTGAAGAATGTTGGTAAACAAACAACATGGACCCCATTGACACAAACCACTGAAACATTTTTTCTAAATAGCTTCTTTTGTGTTCTACAGAAAAAAGAGGCATACACACAAATTGACTTGTGTGAGAACAGATTACCTTATTTTTAGTTTCAGTTCAACTAAAGTTACCAAACATGCATAATCAAAAACCAGACATACAAAAGTTCCTTCATTATTCACTAACTAACACATTGCCCGAATCTATACTACTGCACTGAGCTCTCCTTCTTCCCTGGCTCACTTGTTCCTCCGGTGACCCGAATCAAACTCCTTCCAGATAGTGTGGCTCAATGCAGTGGCACGGCCATCATGCTTCCATTGTGAGGTCACTGAAGCCTGAATCCTCTCAATACCAAACTGCCTCTCCAAACACATGAGCTAACAGTAGCCTGACCACTTCCATTACCCCAAGTCAGCTTTACTCACACTTGATCGAACCAATGTCTGACCACCCTTGAAAGTCATGAAGTAAGCAGTTTCTGTTGAAATGTCAGCATGACTGTCCTGTATCAATATTATATCACATCTCAACCTGCTTTCGTCTTGGCATTGATGGTACATCACGTAAGATCATGGTCCAAACGTTTCCAGATGTTTGGTTCTTATGTGTCTCGAGTCAAACGTGAGGGTTAAACATAGTGCCATCACTTACAGTTAGCATTAGACACACATGGATAAATCCCAGCATGGCTGCAGTCGCTAAAACACATGAATTGTGAATGTTCTGAAGGCATCCCAGCTAAACCCGAATAGCCTTACCAAATTACATCACAGGCTACATGCAAAGCCATAACCAAAAATGAAACCCTTAAGTTCAATCTAAATTACTTTCCAAGTGGTCTTATGGAAGTGATTTCTAAAATCTGCTTGGTTCGGCACTGCACTTACCAAACCAAAACAGGTTCAATCTCCAAAACATGGGCTGCCTCCATTCCTCACAGCCCCATTAACTATCCCTTGGGAGCAATTAAGTTAACTTGGCACCAACCAAGCATGACCATTGTCCATCTTTACTAACACACGAGTAAGATCTCAGCTCCTCAATCTTCTCACGATGACAGATCTTTTACCCATGTCCTTCCATCCCCGAAGCTTTTACCTTCACATGAGTGGGCTTCCACCGCTCCACTTGCTTTCCAGACATCGCCACAGGAGACTCCAACACCACAAGCCCTTCCTGTCTAGGGACATGATCCTGCTATTTCTAATTATGTCACTTCAGGCTGGATTATGGTATTAATTTTATATCGCTAACCACTGCCATTCCTTACTGACAATTATTCAATAATTAAAGGTCTGACAGTCTTCATTGTTCCCTTGAAGGACCAGCACAGAGGCCTGGTCTGAGGAGCTCAATCAAAGCAATCACTACTAATTATTCCATGGCCATCTTCCCCCACGCCCCCGTTCTGCAGGGAGAGAGCAGGAGCCCAGAATCAGCAGTATGGATGGGTCAGCGCCTGCACGGCTCGATCTGCTCAATCCACCTCATTTATCGGTTTTGAAACCACGCCAGAGTATGCTGGGCGCTCTCCGCATCTCTTCCGCCCGTGCCTGTGCACACAAGTTGACATGTGATGATTTATAAGAGACTATCTACATATCGACGGCGACAAGGCACAAGGCGTTAAGGGAGGAGCGTGTTCTCGCGAGCAGCTCGGGCAACGGTCAATTCAGCAGTTGTCTCCAGTCCCGCCGTCTCTTCAGTTCTTCAGGGAAGACTGCAGATGGCCCTTCCACAATCCGGCCAAGAGTGCCATGTCCCGAATGCCACTAAGACATTTTGTACGAATACTTTGACTTTTACCCCTCTAGTCAGCACATCATTCCAAGGCTGCTCAGCCTGAACTGGCAAAGAAGGCGGCCAAAAAGGATCCTCCGCCCAAGTTTATATTTCATGCACGGTGCTTTAAAGAGTTTTCCATCAGGGAATCCGGTAATGTCTTGCGCTTGTTATGATGGTGTAGCTTCTGCCACCAGACATCACTACAGACTCACTCAAGGAAGTTTAACAACTATGCTCAAAGTCATAAATCAGACAGACAGTAGATGTAATGCGCAGCAGGATGCATTAAACATATGCTCTTGTGTAGTGTTATATGGCCTTCGATGGAGACCACATGCAGAAATCGTCCTGCAATAGATTAGGGATGATAAATTTAACATTTAAACATAGAATTTGGTTATTTGGCGTTCTCGTTTCAAGTGTGTAGTCCCTTTACGCCGGTTTGGACTGATCTGCATATAAAGAATGGAATGGTTTGACTGCAGTCGCCAATCAGCTATATTATACTGCAATATTTCTCTGCATGTCATCAGCTGTAATTTCACTTCAGATCCCATGGCACTGACGCTCCAAAGACTAGCGTCTGGTTAACATCATCCAACAAGTAACAAAAACCCTCCCACGTCTTCTCAGTCTCTCTTTTTATATGAGTTTGTCTAGCAGAGGATACAGTAAACTCACTAGGACTACCTGAGAAACATGTCCAACAAGCATATAGGGCAGGTTAGTTGTGTGAGTGCGTGTCATCTAAATGTCTGGTGGGGTTACAGGTGTACACATGTGTTAAATCATGTCCTGTGTGCGTTTGTGTTGACATTTTTGATAAACCATCAAGACAGATTTATAACTCTAATAATAAGAGAGGTTGTAAATGAAAGAACATTTCATTATCTGAAAATAAAAGAGAAATAAATAAGTAAACATGAAGCGCAACACAAATGACCTAGATGCTTAAATATGTCAGCTTTATGAATTTCTAAAGCATCTTATAGAAAATTTGTAGCTTAATATTACTTTACGGATCTCCTGAAGCACTGGGATATCGCAGGGGTTCTAGCAGTTTAGTCTGTTTAAAAAGATGATCAGGGCCCAATCATGTCAAAAATAATATTAATATTCAACTGTCCTGCAGCATTTTACTGCTTCCATCCTTCTGTGTTTTGTTTTTTCCTTGATGTCAACAGGCTTTAATTCTTGCGTCTCTCTAAAACACCTTTTAATCATTGTCTAATTATTTAGATTTAGTTGTGCCGCAGGCATTGAGATGCACCTTGCTGAGTTGCAGCCCTGAAGGGTCTAATTGAAACAGAATGGTTGAGGGAGCAATGCCTATGTTCTCTGTGAATTGTTCCCTAAAGCATGTCTGTGTAAACCTTACTCTATTGGCGATGTCTGACATCTTTTGACCCACTGAAGTCAAAAGCCCCTTGGTGCAAAGAAAAAAATACATAAAATGCGAGCGAGGTGAAGCATCAAACGTCATCCAACTCACAGCACACACAAACAATCACACACTCGCAAACATATGATTTCAAAATGTCTTTAAGCAAAAAACTTCCTTGTGAAATATTACAGGAGCAGCCCATGAACAGAGGAATATGGCACAGGCAGTTTAAATTATTATTCATAAAACTTCATGTCTCCTTTCATTTTAACACCTGTATGTTTAAGGGAACCCATTGGAAAATCCACATTAAGTCATTGGCCATTGAAAAGCATTAGAAAGTTATTAACATGCGTAAATTCTAACTTGGTGGATGGTTTTTATGACCACAGCCCCCCAGATTTTAAGACTACCGTTCTTATTGTGATGGTGTTTCTGTACTCCTGTGCCATCTCAAACTGACTAATGCTATTTAAATGCCCTCGACACGATTGAAACAATTGTTTACCAACAAACATCCATCATCATTCAGATTGCAGCCATTTTGGCCCAGTGACACCTGTCTAGCAATATGAAATGTCTTCCTCAAAGCTGTTTTCAAATTTATTTATGTGGTGTGTCATGGCTTATGTTGCCAAGGGAACATATATGACGAAAGAAATGAAAGCCCATTTCTCTTTGTTATGGAGTGAAATGGAGCCTGAGAGCTCGGTAAAAAGCTCCAATCACTCTCCGCACTACGAAAGTATCTCATACTCGGATCATCTGAACAAATCCATTTTTTGGCAATAAACAGACAACCTAGGCCATAAATGTATCCTGCATTAATTCGGAAATAATAAAGCAATAATTTACCATAGCAATACGACATGATAAAGAAACAACAGCGTGTTCTGTAACCCGGCGTTGCATTAGAAACTAGTGTGAAGATCTGCCCCAGTGCCCTGCATGCTTCTCTTCCTTCAGCAACAGATGCCCACATCATCACCACTCATGTCACACACACTTTCTCAGGATGCACAGGAGCTTCTTCCACAATTAAAACACAAAACATGGGAACATTTGGTAACAAATAGAGATTCATCTTTATTCCCAGACCTTATCTGTTTTATTTGACAGAGCTAGGTTTCGGTGATTTATCACAGGCCACACAGTGCCTTTGTATTTGAGATTTGGAAAATGTTTTTAAAGGAAACCCGACGACAAATCAACTCGTGGCATGTTTTCGGGTGGCACACATTATTCGGAAACAGCGTGCCAAGTGAACTAAGAAATTGCGCATTGGTGAGCATCCTTCCCACACGTTATTGTCGGCTCTTATTTGCGTGTTGTAGTGATTGCAGATGTAATAGCAGTAAAGATCACACATAAATCTGGCTCATATATATTAGACAAGCTGAGATATGTGCGATTACCAACACAAAAAGAAAAAAAAGACAAACAACCCCATAAGTGAAAGTCCTGTGATTTATAGTTCTAGGTCACTACATATTGGTGTAAAGGTGTCTCGACGGCACATATTCATTAGTTTACATCGATGCGCGCCACCGCTCGTACGCGCAACTGGACATCACCGGAGGAAAACAATCTGCCGCATTCATTCTGCTATAATCATACAAAACCAAAGCAAATCATCATCAACTTTCTAATGAATTCAAATACAAACTATATCAAATTAATGAAATAATCTGTTATTTGCTATTTTTTTGTGCACATGTTCCCAGGATTGCGACAATTGTTATTTTTCGAGTTTATGAAATGTATGCATTCTTACCTTTTCCCTTTTTTTTATTTGCTGTAAATAGAAATAAATCCTTTAAAAGCTCTTATGCGGAGTCGATGTCTCCTCTCCCCTGTCTTTCTCCGTCTCCCTAGCTCTCTCTGTGTCTAATCTCTCTCTCTCTCTCTCTCTCTCTCTCTCTCTCTCTCTCTCTCTCTCTCTCTCTCTCTCTCTCTCTCTCTCTCTCTCTCTCTCTCTCTCTCTCTCTCTCTCTCTCTCTCTCTCTTAAATTGATTCACCCTTTCGCAGAGCTTGAAGCACAGCACTGTCTGCGAGTAGTGGAGGGTCAGGTGGAAAAATCCACGCAGGAGATGTGGAAATAACAGCTAACTTTACCAAAGAACATCTACAGGACTGTGGTCTGTTTAAAACATTGATTATTATTATCCTGAGCCCTTTCTGGGTAAATCTCAATGCCATACATTAAAGTCCATGCCCCATGTTACTATACTGTTAAAGAACACATTGGAATAACTTGTGAACTTAAGACAACGACCCAGACTTGTACTTGCACAGATTTGTCATGGTTTGAAGCCTCTGGGGGCAGTTTGCAAGGTGAGCAATGGTGCAGGTGATTGTCACCAAGATCTTATTTCATGCATGTCACATCATGTCAATCGATACACATAAACATCACATGCAGTGAAATCTGATCATGGCCAGTATCCAGTAAAAATAACTTGTTTAGAAAATGATGAAGGTTGAATGTATAGAAGTGTGTGTGTGTGTGTGTGTGTGTGTGTGTGTGTGTGTGTGTGTGTGTGTGTGTGTGTGTGTGTGTGTGTGTGTGTGTGTGTGTGTGTGTGTGTGTGTGAGAGAGAGAGAGAGAGAGAGAGAGAGACAGAACGCATGTGCGTGGCTGCAGCTTCGGATGCTGCGTTCCCATGGCAACGCTTAGGCGCATACAGTAGCTGAATCCGACCCCACGTTCGTGACTTTAAAGGCTTCCATCGAGCACCTTTTATCCCCATCTACAGCCCGCTTCTCTTGGATGGTTGCGATAAATAATTGTTAGAGATATCGTTCGATAGATGGGGGCGTAACTACTTGAGTTGGTGATTGGAGGAATTGGGGAGTAAATGATGTGTGTTAGTAGTAGGAAGAGGTCAGTGGGAAAAATGTGTTCTGATAGGAGAGGAGTGGAGAGGAGAGAGGGGGGGATGGGGTTGGTTGAGTAGGCCAGGGGAAAAAATGAGATATATCAGAAGGGTGATTAGTGCTGAATTGATAACATTCTAAATTCAGACACAAGGAATCAGTCACTTTCTCATACAGTGTGCTGCCTCGTCACAACTTCTCTTTCCCAATCTTCATCTTTCTGTGCTAATCCTAAGCAATTACATCTCTTTTATACTTCGTTCTTTTCATTTTGTCTCGCAGTCTGAAATGATCTACGTTATCGTCCTTTGCTTGCTCACAGGTTCCTTTATGGTCCAGCACCCTTCAAGTGAGCACAAACCCCCTTCACCTCCCTTTCGTCCTCCCCTCATCCGCAGCACACTGTGGAGCACTAACTTCACTGATATCACATCTATACCATTAGCTCGCTGGCTCTCTTTGAATACGCCCGCCCCCCTTCTTTTCCTGCCTTTTGCCCCCTCCTGCACTCTATGCAGTAGTAGAGGAGGCATTGTTCATAGCCCACAGCTCTCCCCTGGAATTCTACACCAGTGGGTTCTCTCTCTCTCTCGTTCTCATCCAGCTTCAGCATCCTGCTCCTCTCCCTCCCTCCCTCCCTCTCTCTCTCTCTCTATTAAATTTCCAGTCACACAACAGTGCAGTGGATACCCCTCCCTCCCTCCGGTTCGCTCTCTCTCTCTCTCTGTGTCTCTCGCCCTCCCTCTCTTTCCTCTTTTCAATCTCCTCCCTTCTCCCACAGATACCCTCCTATGTTGAAATCTTCCTGGATCTCTCTCTATGTCTCCTCGTTGACTGCTCTCTCTCCCAAGTCAAAGCCCTCAATCTCTTATTGATTAAGACTCCAAGCTGTCCCCCCTCCTCATTTACAATCGCCTCATCTCTTCCGCTTTCACCCCAATTAAAACAAAACCTTCTTCTACCCCAAAGTTGCCCAGCTTATCTGGCACGGCAGTCGTCAAGGTTGTGGAGCAAGCGTATGGGACCATGTGGACGGTGTTGTCCCAGTTTCCTCTCTCGTTCTTCTTTTCTGCGGGGCTGCTGAGATGTGAATGATTATGTGGACATCACAGGCCATTAAATGAATAGTGATGCGGGTTGGCCGGCGGATTAATGCCGTTCACATGATGAAGATGGAACAGGGTGCTCTCTGAACAACACTAGGCCCTGTGTGCAAGATTACCGCCCTTCACGGTAGCTGCGGGAAAGCGCACACAGAACTTTAAGCTGCAATGCTTTAAGCTGCAATGCTTTAGCTTTAGCAATGCACTGTATTTCACGGCATGCATCAGAATAAATGTTCTGCTCAGCGTCTTCACCCGCGGTGTGAAATACTTCTGAGAAACGGTGTGCTACAATGCAGTGAGATAAGGCGGAGTGAGTTCCTTGGTTGAGCACATGCATGCATTAAACTTTAATTTTTTCTAATAATTCAATTATGGTGCGAAGAAGAAAATGTTCTGGGGTCAATAGCAATTCAGGGCTTAGACTAGACCTTTGTGGATTCGTTTAAGGGAAAGAAAAATCATTACTACAATACTTAAGAACTTTTCAATTAACTTTATAATTAATTCTGAATGTTTGTCATGTCCTCTATAAGGTGACAATTGTGGAAAATATTACATTAGCTGTAATTATAACTAAATATATAAAGCTTGCAGACACAACATATTACATATAAGATACTTGCAAAGTATTATATAATGCAGTAAAAAGTAATTTGGAGCACTTTGTGATCAACCAAATAAAGGAATTTAGACAGGTTTTAAACAACTACAGAGTAAGTAATTCATGACTGAGTGTTCATTTTGGGGAGGACTATATGTGATGTGATGTGATCAGTTACTCAAAATAAGGAAGAGTTAGGAGAGTTCTATCATGCACACATGATAAAATTGTTTTTCATCACCTATTTAAAAATCTGCTTTGGAGCCATAATGAATACAGATTCATTATGGCTCCAAAGCAGATTTTTAAATAGGTGATGAAAAACAATTTTATCATGTGTGCATGATATTATTGACATCATGATCAATTGATATCCATTAAAGGATCTTTAGACATTTCTAGGTGTCAATAAAATAGAAAACTGTATTTTAGTATTATTTAAAACTGTGTTGTCAATACTCTTTTAGGAATAAATATATTTATAAGTAAGTAATTATGAAATAAATAAGTAATACTTTTAAATATTTTTTGGATATTTGAAAAACACCAGGACAAACTATAATTTTGTAATACTACCTAGAGATACTTTAATTATTAAATGTAATTTACATGTTATTTCTTTTACTTGATATCAGAAATAATCTACTGGGACCCCGTTCTTTGTGGATGTGTACTAAAAAGCATAAATACGCAGAAACGCTTGTTTAATTAGTTGCTTTTAAAGATCTATAATGATTTAATAATAATGATTTATGGCAAATATGAAGATACATAATTTCAGAAGACTATTTAAAATGCATGGTCAATGTGGCCTGTAAAGCCGCATTAAATCCAAAGCCCAACTTGAGCTATGACTGTTTTGACTTGTGACAAAAATGGCAAGCATGAAAAGACAAAATAATAAAAAGCATTCAGGGCTTAAGGCCCGGAAGCCCACCCCTAGAAGCACCCATGCTGCTCAGACTGCTCGAGCACTAGATCGAGAGAAGCCATTCTGTGCCTCAGTGCTTTTGTAGCGCTTTTCTACACTGATCCAGCAGACATGTGGAAAGAGGCAATGCCTCTCCTTAGCAGTAGACCATGTCAGCACATTTAGCTCCATCAAAACTCAAAATCTCAAGGGCATGTCAGAATATATTTAGTGCGGTAAGTAATTTATGCCATGTTTGTGTCAAGCCTTTATTGGCCTTGCTGGCTGGCGCCAAGATGGAGCTACTGTTCTTTGCATACCTTCTTCAAAGACGAAACAACGGAATGATATGCGACGGATCCATGTGCGACGTTCCACGGCCCATATAAAATTAAAGCCTTGCTGTTACTTACAATTGCATTAATGTTTAACTACTGCATTAGCAAAAATGCACCACTTTAGCTTCAAAGTGCATAATGTTAAAGTGTAACGTTGGCCTTTTGCTCAGGAATGATTGCAGAGATGATTTTAAGCATGTAAAGATGCATAGGTTTTCTGGAAGAGCACTAATGTGAGATATGTTAGCATTGCAGGAACTTTTTAACACCACAATTTAACTGGACCCAAAATGTTTATTTTTGAGTAAACTTTCCATTTAAATACCTGTAGAAAGGTTTTAGCTGTCCGAAGCAATCAAAACCACTCAAAAATAGCAGCACTTACCACTGACTACTCCAGCATCTATAACCTACCAATTCAGTCAACCTGTTCTGATCAGCTCTATTGTTTCCCGTCTACACACTCTTTATCGAAATGCTATTCCATTGGTTAGTTATATTTCATGTCAGAGCTCTCAGTGGCACTTCATGTTCCTAGCCGTGTGTCATCCTCCGTGCCATTTTGGGTCAGGATTTGCAGCAGACTTAGTCTTGCTGTGAGATATTCTTTTTCTGCCCTTTTTTGTTCCACTTTTCGCTTGTGAGACTCATTCCGACCCCGCTCAGAAAGACAGTCAGCATGGTGCACCAGCGCATCTGCCCCACCTCACTATCAGGCTATTGCCATGCTGTGCCTGGACACGTAACATGGTAGGGAGAGATCAGCTTTAAAGCACAGTGCCATTACACCTAATAAACATCTTCACTGTCAGAGGATGAACCTTTCAAATGTCTCCTCATGGACAAGAATCCCTAACAAAATACACGATAGAACCTTCGGAAACCATGAATGTTAGAAAGGTCTTTCAAAAAGAACAACTGCAGGAGAACTATGCAACAAAAATATAGCACATACTGGTTTAAAGTTAAAAATGACATACAATGAAAATGAGGGAAAATATTGAAATTCACCCCAAATTTACAAATTATCAATATTTGTCAAATTGTCAATATTTCCTAACGCTTTTGTTAATTCAAACTTGTGTAACTTTCTGTCTTCTGCAAGACATATCTTGAATAATGTTTGAAACTGGCACCCACTCTCATTGCTTTTGTGTCCATACAATATAACCTAATGTGTGTCATCACTAAATAGTTAACAACATACTTCAACAACATCTTCTTTTTGTTTTCTTTAGAAAAAAGGAAATTCATACAGGTGAGATTACAAGTGTGTGAATGAGTGACAGATTTTTAATTTTAGGGAGAACTATACCTCTAAATTTAAATAAAAAACTTGCATCAGAAGCTTATTAAGGATTTTCTATCTACAACATCTGTTTGGCCTGTGCCACAAAACACAAGAAAAACAATCCTATTGCCATAGGGGACTTAATATTTACAGTTTATTATTTCAATTTAGTAAAGTTGCCTATTATAGGCAAGTGCAGCAAAAATGGTCAGTTTTTTGGACGTTGTATTTAATAAGACAAGCTTTGCCCTGAGGTCTGATATCACTGGTATTAGGGAAGTTACTACATTTGTTTACCGCTTCAGACAATCATCTCTGGGGATAAAACAACAATTCGACAGCTGCTGTGTTTTATATAGAAAACGAAAGTCAGTTCAAGCATTTCCCCCAAAACAAACTTTATGTGGCATTGTGACCCACTTATTCCCTTGGCCACAGCACAATGTTGATGTAGCAGGCGCTGCAAGATAAAACGCAGCCATACAGCCACTGGAATTGCAACAATACTCTATCTTCCAGATGAGTGAGCAGAATGGCCTAACTCCTCAAGTTCCGCTCAATATACTAAGTACAGGCAGCAGTCACAGCTATTTACTCATTGCAATGCTTTATTTAGACAGAAACTGTGCATCAACTCACATCAAACTGTGATAAGTGCAAACAGTCTGCAGATCCTAAGAAGCGATAACTCAACGAGTGCTTAAAATAGTAAATGCAGACCAGAGTGTGAAAAAGAAAGAGACAGGTTAGATATAAAAAGAGAAGGAAGTAGCCCGCAGTTGTTCAGATGTTGACGTGACCTGGATGGCAGCAAACAGGATCAGCAGGAGGCAACGTGAAACAGAAGAGCCTCTATCTATCAGTGCATGAGTTGGTGTGTGTGTGTGAGGAAGGGATGGAGAAAAGGCTTAGAATCAGATCCCAGTGTCAGCGTATCTTAGCAACCGCCTCCGTCTCCCAGGTGACAGGGACTAACATCACTTCCTGTCTGTGTGAGAATGCGTGTCTGTGTAGTGAGCAGTCCGCATGTGTTCATGTGCGAATACGAGAGTATGTCTATGCGTGAGTTGTATTGAAAACAGTTGACTGCTCTGTGACCAAAGGCTGTTTAACAATCCTCCAGGAATGTAGTCGGGAACTTGAAACAGGCTGCGTGCCCACAATACCGTTACACCGCTGGTTCATTGCAAAGAGATGGATTTAGAACATGCATTGGTAATGTGACAGATATGTAGTATGTCTTGCATTAATCACATGACATTTTATAATGAACGCCTGGGGGTTGTCTCAAATAAGCATGATCAGAAATCAGATCAGAACCATAGCTTATTAAAGTTATAGTTCACCCAAAAATGAAACCTTTGAAGTGAAAATTAAGACTCTTCTACAGAACACAAAAGGGGATATTTTGAAGAATGTTGATAACTAGCACTCATTAATTACATTGACTGTGTGCTTAAAAAAAAAGTGAATTGGTATCACTGCTGTTGTGTTACCAAATTTTTTCAAAATATCTGCAGAATGTTAATCAAACGCATGCAGTGTAAACACACATATTTTTAGCATCCAAAGTATATGCTCACTGTATATGACAATGCGCATGGGTGTATTGCATTAACACATTGTAAAAAGTGTGTATGCGGTCAGCCCGATTATGCATTATGCCAAGTGAAGCATGGCCAAGTGCAGCCATCTGGTAGAACTACTTGGCACAAGGGTCCACTGTATGGTTCCATGACATATTGGAGTGGTTAATTTTAACACTGTGACACCATTTGGCAGAATCAAGCATTTTGAAACCTATCACTCAGCCTATTTCAGTCACTCACCGGCTGCTAGGGCACCACTACCAGGTTAACACACCCACACCCACAACCAAACACAAACTCCCGGTTCTTTGCTCTAAAGACACAAATACAGACCTTAGGCAACAACTGTTTGACAAAATTAACTTTATTTCATAAAACAACATAGTCGAGACTCGAAAGACAAATTAAGAAAAGTAAAATCTATAGAAAGTAAAACTTTCATAAAAATACAATAATAACCTGATCGATTAATTTCATTGGGGTGAATGAGTCGACGTACTGTTAGAGAGCAATGAAGCCGAGCCTGGTTTTGTAACATCCTCAGTCCTACTTTCATACAGACTGAATGAACAATAACATAACCGCCCACACGATCCAGTGATAAATGAGTTTGTTTGTAAATATATTGGTAAATACATGAGTATGAAAATACAGCTCCTTTATCACTCCTAAATACCTCTATTCTGCCCTTATGCTTCTAACAAAACGTAAAATTCACTTCCTGTGTCCTGTAATGAAACCTCTGAAGCAAAGACTGATCCTTAAATAAGGTCCATTAGAATTTCATCTTCCATGACGCTGGACCCCGATTGCATCCCAGGGTTCTGTGCGACTGGACCCCGTTGACCTGTAGGCATCATCATTGGACCTGTGGAAATGCACAAAATATTAAAAACAAATATAGCATAATTAACAATAATTATTCAAACTATACTGTAAATAATGCAGTACCTTGGTGAGACTGCCTCCACTGGGGCTGCATTTGAGCGCCCCCTGGTGTTGGATGACCCATTTGCTGTATGGAGTGCATGCCCTGCATTCCACCCTGCTGTAGGGAGAAAGAAGAGACACATAAAATAAAACCAACTGTTTATAAAATGTATCACAGGGACTTCATAATCTGTTTGTTGAACAAACTAACAGGCTGCTGTTGACTAAGTAGAAGGCTGCGGAGTTGGGGATTGGCTCCTGGGTTTGGAAGGCGGAGCATGCCACCAGGAGCCTGGGGTTGACCTTGAGGCACTTGATTGGGTGGGGCACCAGTGACCGGTGGCTGCTGATTGCCTGTGGCGACCGCTCTCATCTAATGGAAACCAAAACCACAGTGATGAAGAATGCAACAATAGACAAAAAATATAAATGCTGTTTATTTACGCAATAGTGAAATGAGAGAATAACAGAGAAGTGTAACAGCGGCGGTGATAATAAAGCGGAGATATTATGCAATATTGCAGCGTTTGTTTTCCCAGAAGTCTATTTAAAACATATGTCAAGGCTTCTTGTACCAAAAGCAGTAGCTGAACATGACCATTTTCCACCCTCCCTCTAGTCTCAGACACAGACAGCACACCCACGGACTGATATTCAAACAAATTGAAAAATATTCCAGTTTTTAAGCCAGTGTGTAGCACATAAACTAGACTTTTATGAGGAACTGTACATTCTGCTTTCACTTTACTACTAATAGGAGTAATTTTAGGCCGAAGATTCTGATAATGTCTACACAAGTTCTGCCAATATCTCCTGCATTTTTTTAACAGTAATTTTACAGTGGTTTTATTGATGTTAGATGTAGCCACCGTAAATGACAAGCATAAACAAAAGACTGAACTGTATTTGGTCAGGTTAGTCAGCCATGTCTTTATCTCTCTTATAGTAAAAACCACAATCACTGACCCATAGAATTACACAGGCCTTTAAGACGTAAGTAACTTCTGTTGTCTTTGGCCAACCTCACATGTGAAATGAGTAACAACTCCCCCGCTAAGATGTCGATAACTGAACAGGCTGATATGTAAATGTGGGTGGCCATTTGCTAATGTGCACATGGTTGATGACATCAATACAATGACACATTGTGAATAAAGCTCTGTTTCCATAAATGGTCTGACTTGCGAGTTCGCTTTTGCACTTTACATGGCGCCGTGCAAGGGCTGAAATTGCAGAAATCCGAAGTAGGAAATGCAATCATGTGTGTGTGCGTGCATGTGCGCATGTTATTTTGCTTCTGAATCTCACCATGTTGTTTTGTCTCTGCTGGTCCTCCATCAGTGTAACTTGACTGACAGAGGGTAAGCCCACCACCACAGACTGAAGCAAAACAAGAAGGGCAGAGAGAAGGAGGAGACGAGGAGGGTTTAGAACAGCATGCATGTCATTCCATCTCAAGCAGAGGAGATTTACAAACAGGGTCAGTGCACAGGGCGAGAGAGAGAAAGTGGGAGCAGGGCAGGTGGGGGCGGTGCTGCTGGTTTACCTGCTGTTGCACGTTGCCGTGCGTGACGGGAATGGGGCCCGGCGGTCTGTTGAGGAAGTTCTGATTGGGTGGGACTTGTCCGGGTTGCATCTGAGCTGGGTTGTTCATCTGATAACAATACAAGTGCAAGCTGCTGTTTAAAATGCAGTTTTATAAATGTTAGAATTCAAGTGCATGCACATTATCTTCATATGTGCGTATCTACTGTCTGTGGTCTCATGTGCCTATTATCCTATTATCAAATAAATAAATATACATGTGACTTACCGAGCGGTGCTGCTGCACTTGTTTGTGGTTGGTGATGACCTGTCGAATGCCGTTAACAAACCCGCTCTGGTCATTCGGAATCAGCCCCATGAAGATCCTTTTCCTAGATGAATACAGCAGCATCAGCACCCGCACCTCGCACGGAGCACTGTGGGGAAAGTGTACACAGCCAGCCTACAGACACATGCACACACCCAACCACACACACCCAACCACACACACACACACACACACACACACACACACACACACACACACACACACACACACACACACACACACACACACACACACACACACACACACACACACACACACACACACACACACACACACACACACACACACACACACACAAAAACATAATATACATCAAGCTATGTGCCAATCCACTCATCAACCTAAAGTGACTGGAGAGCTGCCTGGGCCCACATGATTGTATTGGAGCACAGGATTAAAATGAACTAAGCAGCCATTTCTCAGACACAGACTGAGTCTAAAACTGAATTTAATCAGTGTTAATGGTGTTTCACTCCTGACAGATCTGTTCGTCTGTGTCAAGGGACTTAGCTTCGGGGTACAAGTTCATTTCAGATTCATTTCCTATTTCATAAGAGGTCCTGGTGCTTTGACTCGGCTGCTATAAATTTTGTTTTGGGGGATATTTTTGTCCCCATTGCTAAATGTTAAACAGAATCTTTTATAATGTACTGCAGACCTTAAAAGCAGATAAAGAACGCCCCCTAGAGGCAACAGAGTGTCGTTACGGATTCTCTCTTGAAAAAAGATCCTGCATAACAGTTCCAGACCATAAAATAAGAAGACTCATAGTAGTCATTAGTTCGATTTTAGGGACTGCATATACTTCAGGCATTATAAAGCATTAATGCACTAAAAGGATTGCATTTTGTCCTATGTTGTACAAGAGTCTACTTTATATATATAACATAATTGGTCATTAAAAAAACAGATATTGTATATAAATATGTCAACCCACACATCACTTGGGTACTATGTATACAGCACTCTGGCTTTTAATGCTTTAAATATACTCACAAATCCATTGGCCATAATACGGTACAGCCCCTTCAAAGACTCCACATCTTTATTGGTGAAGAGGAACTGCACCATACGTGAGTTTCTGAACAGAGGACCCAGAGTAGTCTTTTAAAATAAAAAGACAGATGGAGAGAAAGTTAGAGAGGTACAAAGACTCAAGCAAAAATTATAAATAGATTTGCATTTCCCAAAGGACAAACAGAGTGCTGGCAAAGCAGCAAAAGAATATGTGAAAATGTCTTGAGATATAACAGTTCACTCTCTAGATGTAAACTCCGATAACTCTGATGTTTAGAAAAAAACAAATCACAGTTCTGTATGATAACACAACTGGGATATTATCAGTGATACTATTCTTTGCTTGGTGGAACGCAGATATAGGTATTTGGTAAAATGCTTGTAACTAAACAGTTCTTGGACACCATTGACTACATTAGAACATTTTGTTGTTCTAAATTATACAAAATACTTAATTCCGTGCTTAACAGAAAAAAATGATTTTAATTAAATAAATCAAAGTAAAGTAGTTTTTACTATGGTGGGGACCAAAAATTGCTTGATTACAAGCATTCTTTCAAATATCTTTTGTGTGTTCATCAGAGCAAAGAAGATAAGATTGTTTTATGGGCGAACTATCACTGCTGAACATTTTGTAAAAGAAAATAAAAGCAGTATCGCATCTAATATAACAAATATATTTCCACCTAAAATGTACAAATTATATTTAAGTATATTATTATTATTATTATTATATTTATTTATCATATCCATATTAGTACCAAATGGGGGAAAATCCTTAATGGAACAGAATAACAACATTAACATTTACCAAAAGCTGTTGAGGAATAAGCTGCATGATAAGTTTCTGTGGCCACTGGTCTGTGTTTCTGCAACAAACAAAACAAAAACTCCATTATCTCTAAGCCCATCCACAATATATTCTACAATATGCAGATCTTATCAGCACTGTAGTTTCATACTCACAGATTCTCCCCTTGACTGACTTGGACCTGGCAGGGCAGAGAGCGTGTCAGTTTGGTATTGGAGTCCATGGACGAAGCCTTGGGCTTCTGCGGTGATTGATGGAGAGAGAAGGAGAGGTGACGAAGGGGGTGGGAAAAAAGACAGAAATAAGATGAAGAGGTTAACATACGGAGTAAAAAGCTCTTGTTGGCAGAGACGGATGGTTAGGCTCAAAGCTTGGTGTAATATACAACCTGCCTGTGCAGCTTCCAGAACGAGAGAAATCGCTCTGACAACGGGACGGCTGAATCATTCTTATATCAATAACCTAGAAAATAAATAGACCACTGTCCACCACCTTTTCCATTACAAAGGCTGATCAACCGAAGCAGTGTTTGTTTAGATTTAGGCCAAACCCCTGGAAAAGACACGATATAACAGTCGTCTGCAGATCAACAAAGCTGTTGCCTGGAATTACTATTGATTTAATTTACACGCTGAATCGCTAGGCGGTGTTTGTGTTGGAGAATAGAGTGCGGCGAGCCGTGTGAACTCATCATCCAGATGGTGACTTTATGACAGGCCTCGGCGCCTCTTCGCTTGATAAGCGCACGTTGGTCTGCTGGCATGTTATTGACCAGATAGTGATAATTAGCACAGCGTGTATGTGTGTCTGTGTTTTTTATTTCTGATAATTTGTGTTGACCCATTGTCAAAATTAAAACATTTTGGTAAGTGACTGCGCTGGGAATTTTGTTGTTTTTAGATGTCCCCTAAGATGATCTCCTGGCCATTGTGGAGATGTCAATATAGATGCATTAATCTAAACACTGAGACTCTTCTATAAATCAAAGTGAAATATCAATGATCCCATTAAACACTGGGCAAATGGCACCCCAGGCACAACAACCTCAGGTCAAACTGATCACCTAACAATACATCAATGATTTCTCTCAGTCAATAAGTCTGTTTTCACACACGGCTAGAAAACGAAACTTCCACCTGGGTCACAGATAGGTTAAGTGGGTTTAAAGGATTGTATAAGGCATTATAAAGATTAACTGAGATCTCTATTACGGTTCATTTTCAGATTGTAAACCACAAAATCTAAATCACATCTTAATAAAAAAAACAGGCTCAACTATAAAGATGACCAATGACCTGAAGCGTGTTAGAAATAAGTCAACTGAAGGACCTGTCAATGCTCAGTTTGGTCAGAATTTATTAGTGGTGCTGTAGAATGCAAAGCATTACACTTATTCTGCAAGGATCTTCTTTTTCTTGCTCTAACACTTTTTGGCACGCTACTCTTCTCGAACAGTTTCAAATAGACCCATGAATGAGAGTTCAATGACCGGATTATTGAGGAGAGGTATGATAAGATTTTTATAAGTGATCAATGGTATAGTGTTTGACAGGGGAATTACCACAAAAAAATCCCAAAGAATTAACAGTGAGTCAAACTTTGATGGGTCGTAGCTCTGATATAATATTTAATAGAAAAATTTGGCTACCACTTTTCCAAAATTTCCTATAGACTTTTTTTGAGTTATAGAGAATTTTGATGAGTTATAGATTTGAGAATAGATTTTGATGAAACATTTGGATAACCACATTAGAATAGGCTGGCAGACTGTAAAAACTTAACTCAAAATGGGGTGTAAGATGTACCCTGGGATGTGGAGGCTACCGAATTCTATATAGACTTATAACAGAAGAGGTCCCAGATAGGATATCTTCCAACTACTTCCAACTGAGACAAGGGGATTGGCTCATTGAATCAGGCAACCAATCAGTGTTTTAGGATCAACATGATACAATCAAGCCACACCCAAAGCAACCTAGCAACTTATCCCATAGACTCCAATTAATCACTCTAACTACCAAGTTGCGAGTTTTGCCACAGCAAGCACCATTCTACTACACATAATAATACACATGTATTTGTAGTTATCGCTATTTATTGTTACTTCAAGCCTAAACAGTTAGGAAAATACTTTTTTATCAGAATCTTCTTATGCATTTAAATTTTTATAACCATTTTAAGGCAAAACTGTATCGTACATACATGGGATTTTAACCTCTGAATAAGTACTCCATATTTGGGCACTGTTATAACAACAGAAGTTCCAAACAAGAATACTGAGTGTTTTAACTTCATAATTATGCATACTATTGTATATTTGACTGAATAATAAAATTAATTAATTAATTTAATAAAAATGTCGACACACTAAAATAAACTTAACACACTAAAAACCTTCTGGCCCACCCACTTGATGGCATATATATATATGTATATATATATATATATATGTATATATATATATATATGTATATATATATATATATATATATATATATATATATATATATATATATATATATATACATAAATAATTTTTAATTAGTTGTTAAACTTGCATGACTTCTGGAAAACAATAGAAAATATTATGAAGAACTTAGGTAATCAAACATCATTGGACCACATTGACTTCCACTGTACATTACATGTAAAATTGTTTAAGAACACTTTGTCACTTATTGGAATAATTAAAAATTTATCAAAATTATGCAATAGAACATAGGAACTATGGGAAATATGTTATAACTTTAAAAATTAAATCAAATATTGACTTAAAATAATTTGATTAGAATTTTCCAAAACGTTTTCTTGTCATTTCATCAAGTAGATTCTTAAGGTCTCAGCCTGAGATGCATTTAAAGTATCTTTTTGTGCTCTTATTGGCTGTTTTTCATATATTAAACTAGTTCAATATATGTAGGCATACACCTCTGGATGAAAAGTTTTTTAAAATATTGAGAATTTTTTTCAAATTCCCCATAACTTTGACCAGTAATGTATGGACACAAACCCACCACTATTTTCATAAATTGTCGTCTTCCATGTTCCACAGAAAGACTCATACAGGTTTAAAATGAAATTATGGTGAATAAATGATCAATTGTTTTTATTGATCTTTAAGCACTGCATGAAATAATTGCTTTATTCTTAAATAAACACTAGTATAAGTTTCTCACCTCTTGCCACTCCAAAACTCCACTCCAGGCCACGACTTTGTTGGCGACACCCTGCTGCACTCCAGCTTGGGGTGTAGCTACAGTAGGCTGAAAGACAAAAAAAGAAGAAATATTATAAAAAAGGAAAAGCCGGATCTTAATACAATTTACTTTTTTTAAGTCTGACCATGCCAGGCTGAGATGGTGGTGGTGTTTGCTGATTGTTGGGCTGCTGCTGAGGGGCCTGAGGTGGCTGTTGATTGGGTGCGGGCGGGCCAGGGGGCGGAACTTGTGGTTGCTGCTGAGATGGAACTTGTTGCGGTGTTAACACTGGTGGTGACACTGTTGTAACTGTAGATAGACTAGGTTTGCCTTCTGCAGACTGAAGCACAGCAGACTGACTGAAGGGGGGATTTGCTATCTGTGGGACTGAAAAAAAAAACATCCAAAACAAAACAAGTGAACAAGGGAAATTCAGGACAGAAAGTAACTGAAGATAATTATCCAAGAAGAAAACTTGACCCACATCGAATCTTCTGCTGCTGACTGGCAACTAGAGCCATCTGTGCTGCATTATGGGCCGCACTTAGAGAAGGGCTATTCTATTGGTAGAGAGAATAAATATGGTTGTGTGAATACGACAACAGTTACAAGGTCTCATCATTAGTGCACGTAGGCTCATTTAAAAACAAAAGCCAGACCAATACATAGAACATAAATGAATTACATTATTAACAATTTTGATCTTTTGAAAATTCAATTAGTTGTCAGTTGTAATCTTAAGAATTTGAAAGACCAATAAAGTGCCTATAATTAGAAACAAAATAGGGTACAATGGTCAGACTAAGATTAGCCTAATTACACTGTTGAAATTAAACAATTCAAGATTAACATATTACATTACATCACATCACATGCCAGTGGCAACTGTTTGTCAATTCAAATGTGTATGACTTCCTTTCTTTTTAAAAACAAAAAATACTATATTTTAAAAAACGTTGATACGTAATTGAACAACGGAGCTTGTGTGGACACAAAACTATTGCAATGGTACAATTACGGACATTCTTTAAAATATCATTACCATACATGTTTGAAATAACCACATTAAATTAGGATAGAATTCTTTAATGACCTCAAACTCAAGTAAAATAAAATAGAGTGTCAGTAAGTTGCAATGATGAGAAATAGTTTTTCAGCACAGATATACCTGGTATGGAAGAGACGAGCTTATTGGTGGAGTAGCCTGGGTTGGAGGTACAAGAGACTGGGACACAGTCAGAGACGGGGGTGGCAGAACAGGTTTAAGGGAAACTGGCCCAGAACCCCCTCCGGGAGCAACTGAACATAGAACATACAACATAAATGATGATACCATTAGTGAAGAGAGTCCTAAAATTATTTTTTTCTCGACATTGGCAACTCAAACATCTGCAGGTAAAATTGTTTAAAAAGATGATCATAGAAAAACAAGGACAAGTGTAATATTCATCTTACCAGGAAGAGCAATGCCCCGTATTAACACCATGTGAAAAGGATCTTGGCTGTAGTCTGGATGGGCAGATTCTGGTGGCCCAGCTACCGAGGAGGCTCGTTCAAAAAGAGACCGTAGTGCTGGAAGTTTTCGTGGAGCGATTACAGAGAAATGGATCCCCCGCTACGGCGAAAAAAAATTTCAGCACAAGTATCATAATCACAGTCTCAAAACCTTTTTCTTGAATACTGTCCAAAACAAAGTTTTTAGTATTAACTATATCTGTTAAGTTAGATTAAAAAAATTGGAAATAAATTCAATACTTTTTTTTGTAATTTTTAAGGCCAACTTACAATTCGACTAACACAAAGAAACGTTATTACACGCATTTTGTTAAAACCTGTATATGACTATATCCTTTGTGAAACACAAAGATACAATGAAGATATTTTGAAAACGTTTCTTTGGTTTTGTGTACATACAATGGATGCCAGTAGGGCACCGATGCGGTTTGGATACCAGTGTTCTTCAGAATATTATCTATTGCGTTCAACACAAGAAAGTAAGTCATACAGGATTGAATGACATTTGGGTCATAACTTTTGTGTTAATTATCTTTTCAAAACGTGCAAAAGAATCCCAATTAAAAACCTCATAAACTGTTGAAATACATTACTGTGAAGTACCATGTACAAAATCTTTTAGCTATACGAGTCCTAATTTGACATTGTTTTTCATGCATTACTAATGTGTATTGTCCATGATTCAATAAATAAATCAGTTATTATCAAAACCAATTGCAATACAACTGAAAAAAGCAAACAAATCACATTGCACCAAGCCCTTCCCCTAACAGCACATTCTGAAACGTTACCAGAATAAAGTATCGATTAAACTGAATTAGATCACTCACATCACGTATGATCTGGACCAGACTGTCTGCAGTGCAGCCTGTGTAGCTGACGCTCTCTACAGCGGGGAGTAAGTATGGAGGAGAATTACACAGCAATACGCAAACCTTGTGAGTCTGCCCGCTGCATGTAGACAAACAGAGAGAACTTATAAACCTTAGAAGTTCATTCAAGCATTTGTTTCAGAGTAACAGTGTACTTACATTTGCTCCCTCATCTTTTTGAAGTCATCAAAGAGCTGAAGGGCCACGGAAAGACCCTCGGCTATAAGACTGCAGCTTTCCGCTCCACCTCCCATAAACCTGTACAAAATACATCAGTATAAACCTGCCGTTCATAGCATATAAGAGGATCTGTCATCTAAGAATAAGTGGGGGTCGTTATCTGCATTGAATAGATATAGCAAAACATATGAAGCCCATACTGAATGCTGTCAATCCAGGAGACAAACTCAAAAGCGGAGCTGGTAGGGGCATGGCACTGAACGTAAGACTCTGGGGCACAATCCACTGTGTTGAAGACAACCAGTCCATATTGGGTACCGCCGTACTAAAAAAGATCAAATTCATATACAATATCATCAGACCAGATTTTCAATGTGAAAGAGTAAAACATATGAGCACATCAGACTCACATCTCCTCCAAAATCTGTTTCAGCGGGCGGTCCTCCATTAAAATACCTGTTAAACACAGAGAAGGTTGATATATAATGCAACATGTAAGTGATATTAAAGCTGTTTGAATAACCTAAACAAGGGTTAAAGCTTACTCTATAGTTGGTAGTATGTAATTGTTTCTAAGTGATTCAAAATATGGACCAAGATTTGCAGTTCCCTCTATGACAAATACCACATCTGACACCTGATTTACTCCAGACTTGGACGTGGGGTCCATATGGGTCACCATGGGTCTAAAACCAAAACATACATTAGATGAGTACCTTGTTCATATAAAACACATGATAGGAAATTATAATATGATTATTACATTAAATTAATATTAAAAACAATAAATTGTTGATGTCTACTTTTGACAGTATTTGTTAAAACATGACTATGTTAAAGTGACAGTGTGATTGCAAAAATGACACCAAAATCATTTTCTTTGTAATTCTGTACAAATAGCACAGAGAAGATAGAAAACACTTCGGATTAAATAATTTCCTGTATGTTTAATATATAAATTAATATAAAGTCAACATTAGCAAGAGGATGCTATTTGCGTGAATGAACACTGGTATTAGCATGCTAGTTAGCTACTATCAGCAAATGCTCATTTATCTTGTGTCGCTTACCTGCCTGTTTTATCAGACCAGTTTTTTGCGAAAATAAAACGGACTCATGCAGTCCCTAAACTCGTTAATATTAACCAACTCCCTGGAATCACTTTGAAGGCTTCAGCTAAACGAAAACGTAAACCTTAATGACAACAAACATCACTCGATAGTCGACACCACGGCCTTCACTCAGATTGAGAAAATGGACCAGGCTGGTGAATCGAGCAACGAGGAATCGATGTTGCACCAATTTCTGAATTTTCAAACAGCATATTTTATTTAAACTAAACTAAACGTGATTTTTATCATGTGGCTTTAGGCCTAAAAATAAATTATATGCAAATGTAGGTAAATTGTGATTTAAATGCATTTAATGAATAATACAGTATGTAGATGGTGTTGACCAAAGTGTATTTTTCTGATTTGTGACAGCAGGATGTATTACTAGCTGTTATTACTTGTAATCCTTGCTGTCACTTGTCCTAAAAATACTTTTTTAAAGAGCAGACAGCTAAGTAAACAGCAGATGTCACCAAAGTCAAACTGGATATTTCCCTTCTAAATATTCTAATATTGTAATTATAAGAAATATAAATAAGAAATTTGTTTGGGATTCTAAAAAGATTTTCTACCATATTTTGGAAGCATTCCTATAGGATTTTTATAAGACATTTGTACTGGATTCTAATAAGAATATTCCTATAAGATATGTGATCAATTCTAATAAGAATCCAGTTCAACTATTTCTTTATATAAATTACACACGCATATATATATATATATATATATATATATATATATATATATATATATATATATATATATATATATATATATATATATATATTAATATATATATATAAATAAACATATATTTCCTACAGAATTGCAAGTACTATCCAATAGAATTTTAAGAATCAAACAGGATCATATAGGATAAACTGAATTTTTTGACAAGTGTCACTATGTTAAAACTTAATATTTATATTTGGAAGCTGAATGCTTTACGTGTTTATTTAAAATATATACATTTGTAATATTCAGCAATATTTTTGGTGAATTCTTATAGAAATATTTGAGCTTAATAGAATTACTTAATTTTTGTACTTACATATAAAAAAAATTAAGTATATTTACTTAATTTAAAAGCTTTTAATGTGCTCATTTTTGTGTGAATTGTTTCACTTAAGAACAATAAATAGTTTTTAGGTTTTTAGTAAATTTAGTAAACACAAAAAAATAGGATAACCTTGATATTTATAGATGAAACTTCAATATAATACAAACTATCATCTATCTTATCAACCCTAGTTACCCTTACATTTGGTTTATAACCAAATTGTCTGGACTTCACCGAAAAGCATAATGGGGAAGACAAGTCATTGAAGAAAGAATCATGTTTCTAGGTCGGTGTACAACCTGTTTCCTGTCCTCATTGCTCTTTACCGCAAGAATGTGCATAATTACTCAGACGGCCTCGAGCGATTCAACCTGCTGTCGTGCCGCGAGCTCTGATCTCCTCTCTTTCTCGAACAATAGACACAATATTCTCCAGTGGCTTTCAGGGCATTGTTAGTGTCCTCCACTGAGCATCACAGCTTCAAGTTTATCAAATATCCTCTTTCTTACAAATCATGCTCATTTAGGAGCTTCCAAATATTGTTCTTGATTAATCCTGATAGAAACATCTATTGACATTTTTCAGAATAAATACCTTTTTTTGGTGGCTCTGTGTACAGATATGTGCTTTTGATAAAATGTATACACTGTCCTCTTTTTCCCCACATTGACCTCCGGGAAGTTTTTCTTTGTGTGGGGACACAATTTTGGAAGCTTTATTCTGTTCGGCTTTGTGATGTGGGGTGGCCAGAAAAGGAGAGAAACCCAGCTGCAGAGAGAGAAAGCTTTTATGGCTTTAGAAGAGAAACCATATGATGACATTCTTTATTTATTAATAAGCAAATACACAGGCTAATGTGCAACTGGATATAAATATAAGATTTTTAAAGTATGTCAGTATTATATTACATAATTCATTTAATTAGAAAAAAATTATCCAAAAAGATTTTAATCCAAAGAAAATTTAATCCAAAAAGACAAATCAAACAAAATAACAGTTATCATTTTATACTGTTGTCACACAAACACTTTTCAAAGTTGATATTCAACTTATCTCAAGGCAAATGTAAGTGATTTTTTCGAATCTTTGTAAGGAAGATATGAGAACTTAACGCATATGTTGACACTCATAGGGAGTTTTCACAAACACAAACTATTACTTAAAGATACAGCCAAAAGAGATTAAGAGACCACTCCCAAATTATTTTCACATTTTATAGATTTACAATAAAATTTATATGTAAAAAGCATTATTTCAAAAAGTGACCAACCGGTAAATTTAACCAAAATGCAACGTTTTCAGATCTTGAATTCTAGGAAAAAATTATATTCATAAAAAAAGAATTAGTACTAAAATTTATATTTTCCAGGCATCTTTACATTCTCTCAATCTTTCATATTGCTGTAGGGTGACTTTCCTGAGGTTGTTCCTGTTGAAATGTAACAGACACTGGACTAAACCTGCCACAATACATGCAAATGCACATCTGGAGTAGTCTGTTAATCTATTTCACAGCTATATTTTTTTCATGGTGTGAAAAATCTTTTAGTTACTTGGTCCCATTAAGTTAAATATTTATAGTCTACAAGTATTTTATTAATTTATTATTTTATGCAGTGTTGGTGCATGAGAAAAGTAAAATGTAATGAATGAGGTGGTCCACAATGGCTTGTTCTGCACACAGAAATGCAATTTCTTCCTAAATACTACAGATTTAGGTATATTACGTCTATAGAAATGCAGTGTGAACTGGGTTCAATAAGTGATTCTTTATTAGCAGAATGGAAACAGCATTATTTAGTCCTTTTCTTTCCCAAGAAAATAGCTACAAATAGTCATTAAACCAATTACTTTATCTACAAATCAGCCAAAGCTTTCAATAATGGACAAGGCCTGTCTGAGCTTTATAACGGTCAGCTCATCCTGGGCATTTAAGCAGTCCACTAATTTTATATTCCAAGGAAGATTTTATAACTTGTTTTTGGATGTCTGACATTTTTCTCAAGAGATGAGTCCTCCAGGTGGCTCTGACTACAACAGGCTGCCTTACTGGTCCTCTCTGCTGTGAGATAGAAGCCATCTGGAACCTCACAACAGGAAACCCGAACATACACGCCCATACTACCACTACTACTGGGTCACTGGGACTACAGCACCTTCATAAAATAATGCAAACCGTCTGTGTTCAGTGCTGCGAGAAACCAGGTGATACACTTCATGCACAACCAAACACGAGACAGTTTGAATAAACATTTGTATCGCTCTGCTGTGTTGGATAATGAACCCCGTAAGACAAACAAATATTTTCTCCGAATATTCACGGCTGTCAGTGCCGAAATGAGCAGCATCTTAAAATGGATGTTTTCCACGGCTGTGGATGTTCACCATTCATGTCTATTAGTGCTAATGATATCTGCACCACGCTAATAATTTTTCTCCATCATTTTTTGAGAAAAACATTTCTACCACGCCTTCTCAAGTGTCTCCCTCTTGATCACCCCCTCTCTCCTTCTATATTCCCATCTCTCTCAGCTCACTGAGCCGGGTGAAATATCTTTCTGACTAAATGATTTTTTTTGCACTATGGGAACGTTGCTATGGAGACTGCGGCTCCCTCGACCCCCCTCCTTCTGCATGCACATGTATTGGGGAATGGGGAGTCGTGCTAACTGGTGTGTTTTCACCTCTGCTGTCGCTCTGGTTGCGCAGGCCGCCGCGGGTGTACGTCTCGGTACCCCCGCGAATGGACAAATCTAGCCTTATCCCTTTTCAGTTTCTCTCCGCTTCTATGCTATCTTGTCTTTACATGCCCACCCAATCCACCCGCACAAGTAATTCCATTTCACTCTACTAGTTTTCCTTTCAATTGTTCTGCTATTCCTTTGGATGTATTTTTTTCTTAATCCTATTTATGCTTCTTTCAGAATTCTCACCATGCCGGTCTCTTTCAAGAATTTACCCTCTGCTTTTCTCGGATTTGTAGTCTACACACGTTAATTCTCTTCACCTCTGTCTCTCTTCCTGTGTCCGTGAGAGTCAGTGTGGAGAGTTGCTGACTATGGGTATTCTGTGGCTCCCATGAAAGGTGCATTAGACTCATGGACAGTTACATGAACACAAATGAGGACTTCTAAAGGTGCAAGATGGAGGCACATGCATCAAGCATTGACTTTTGAGCCAATGTTCGGTTTCCAAAAGTTATAACCGATGGAAGCCAAAGGTCTAAAGGTTTATGGGTATGGATTTAAGGATCATGGATATGTGTTTGCGTGCACATGGACGAAAATGAAATCATGAGGATTGCAATGCTCCACTTATAAAAAGTGTATTCACGGCGAACGAACTATTTATGATAGTAACTTAATAATAACAACACAGTGGAATGACAAATGGAGACGCCAAAGATAGAAGATCAAGATGATCGAGATGATCTTCTCAAATACTTCATATGAACAGACAAAAAGTTGTAAACACGCAAACGCATGGTAATGATTTTCATACATATGTTTTATTTCAGCCATCATTGCTCCAGCCTTAGAATCATCTTCTTTATCATTCACATAATCATCATCCTAACAGTTTTTTGTTTTTTATTTATTTTTTAGCTTTTTTCAATATGGTTTTTATTTTTTTGGTGATTTTTTTTCAGCTCAAATGTCCTCGCCCTGACTGCATTTAACTTGCACTTAGCTTAATCTTCACATATAAAAAAGTAAACCTTTCAAAGAGAACTAAAAAAAAGCAAACGAACCGACAAACATACAACAAAATATATCCAGAAACTGTAATACCATTTCAAAGAGGATATACAATATTAACAACATCACTGATCATCAGTGTTTCGATGATATTGAACAGGTTGCTAGGTCAACATGTTTGTCATTAGTATTGTTAGTATCAAGTTCAACGTCAGATTTCGTTTTGAGCATCACTTATTAAATTATCGTTGCATCAAGTTGACATCATCCATGTTAATATAAGCATGCAGACACATTTCCTCAGGATCATTCAGAATTGCACTGACACAGAGAGGCAGAGGAAAGAGGGGAGACGATCAGAGAGCTGAACGAAAGACGGACGTATCGCCAAACATAGAGGTGAGCGCGGAAGCTGACGAAGGGGTACAAAGGTCAATCTACAGAGAACGTGCCTCCACAGTGTAAGATCTAAGGCAGCAGAAGTGTTATTCTCAGACACAGGGCTGCAAACAGGAGCTGGATGGGGCTTTGGGTCGATACCACATCTACGTGTATGACGGAATCAATGGGCTCTTAGAAAACAACAAGAGCTGATATATGATAACGGACTAAAGACCAAGCACACACCAGCACTTGGGTGTGTGTGTGTGTGTGTGTGTGTGATGTCCAAGCTCGATAGCTTGGCCCGATGTGTGATTAATAATAGAAATGGTAAAAATATGAGCTCAGGGGCTGCCGTGAAAAATAATTATACTGATATACATTTCATGAATGTTTGTGATTGGTAATTTAGTATTCCTCCGTCTAGGGCTATGTGCAAATGCATTGGCAGTGGCTGAACTGCGATATTAATAGCTGCAGTGAACCTGGATATCAAGGGTACGTGAACTGATAAATGTAGCTGTTTCTTGGACAATGTATTACAAGCGCCTATTGCAGGCCTGATATACAAGGGCTGTACAGAGATGTTTGCATCTCAAGGAGGTTCGCGATGCCAAATGTAAACAAAGTCGAAGAAAAGTTGCATTGGAAAACAGACCCTTAAATGAGATAAGACTACAAGTCTCTCTCCTTATCTCTGAATGCTCAGAGAGAATGAAGAGTATTTTTCTTTTTTAAAGACCATTAAAAACGTCCAACATTTATTACCTCAACAGCTGTGGCCATCGGGTTCCTCCCCTCTTACATACGTAGCACATTTACAAAAAAGAAAAGAACACCCAACACGAGAACACAGATCAGGCTAGGGACAAAAGAGACAGGTCAATACCACATTCTACGAGCGCATCTGAGAAATACACCCTGCCCCTATCTAGTGCAACAGATCCTACACAGGAAACAGTTCCTCTAAGACACAGGACAGGAGACACATTTTGATTGTTCAAAACAAAGTTTTCTCTGTGCAGGGGATGCGAGACGTTGGTGGCAAACACAGGGTCACGGTGACACGACACACTGGCATACGCACGCACACACACAAACCGACGAGCAAACGCATAACGACACAAAAAAGAATACTGCCACAAACACGTAGGTACAGGGGAAGTGAACATAGGCGTATCTTTCTGAAGCGGTCCTCCTGGCAGGGGGGTCATGTAGAGCACGTGCTTCCACTTTGGAAATAAACGATGTCCACAAGAACTGGCGTGGTATAAAAATAAAATACTATGGTCAGATCTTTTCCCTGTGGGATATGTTTCCAGGACGTGCACATAAATCCAAGGTCCATCCTACTTAGGATCCTCGGGCAATATTTGAAATCAATGTCACTGTAGCTCCATGGAAGAGTTCTCAAAGGGATTCAACTTGCCAGTGCGTCCAGGCCGCTTGAAACATATTTGCAAACACACCAACTGTTCCTTTCTTATCTGATACAACAAGAATGACTTTGGTAAATAAACAAAATAAAATGAATTGCTCCAAGCAGAAGGTGATAAAAATGCTAAAGGCAGAGGGAAACATTTCAACACTGCACAACATGACCGGCCAATGCGTCCGTCCTTATTCCTCCTTCTCCAGAACAGTAATAAAGTAGTCCGTCTCTCCAGAGATATACGAAACAGTTGCTAGTGTTCTGCATTGGCAGAGAAGACCACTCCAAATACTTGTCTGACTTAAAACACTTGTATAGATTTTTGTTTTTATAACTACGCACAGACACTCGTACAAACTCACGTACACACATGCACCCACACTTACACAGAAACATTCGTGGTCCATAATCGATCAGGTTTCTCACCTGATTTTTTTTGTTAAAGTAATTAAAATGTTTTAGGCTCAGTTTTAAATAACTAAATAAAGAAAATCTATTTTTAAAGAGGGAATGTTCATCAGATTTCCCCTGAATAAATCGTTACATATTTTCAGTTTAACATCATTCCTGAAGCAATACCAACCATGCCAGAGTTTTATTATGACTTCAAGTGTTTGTATGGTTGTGATTTCTGTGTATGTGTGTGTTCCAGGTCTAGTTGCGGGGTTGATTTAGAGAAAAAGCGCTACTGTAACACAAGCACAGTCTCTCTTCTCTGGTTCTGTCTTGATGAACAATTATTCACAGGTGAAAAGAAAGAATGTATTTCTGTTGCTATAAAGATAATGCTGACCTGAGGATGAGAGGAATAAACAGAAAGAGAGAGACAGAGAAAATACTGTTAAATGATTAAGGCACAGAAAGAGTTAAAATGTTTTGTAATTGTTTCACAATGTTTCACTCATGTTTTCTTCCGTGGAACATTAAAGGCAAATTATGAAGAAGATTCAGTGCAATAACAATGATAAACAATTCTACTATGATTTTAGAATTTCATTTCCTGCATCTCAAAATTGTTATTATATAATAAACATATAAAGTTTTATTTTACAAAATTCCTGATTCAAAAACTCTTCAAATGTTTTATTCCACATTAGAAAGTAAGTGATTTCTGTGTGACACAAGGGTAAATCAATGACAACAGAAATGCAACATTCAGGTGATCTTGAACGAGAAAACACACGTAAGAGGGTTAAACATGTTATAAAAACACACCACAACTCTGGTGATCAAATATTTTGACCTGTGCCAGTACTCCAGTACATGAATGAAAGCTACTCCAGTCTATCACTTTGATGTATTCTCCCACACAGATCTCTCATCTGGAGAGGTTAGGTAGTGTTTATGTGTGTATACTCACATCTCTACTCAGAGTGAGGGCTGTCCACCACTATGTGTGGTTTAGGGGAGGCTGTTGCACTCTTTGACACATATGTGTTTATGGATTTCTCCTGGAGGGTGGACATTAAAAAAACATACATAAATATTCTTAAAGCGAACACATGCAATATATCTTATAAAATATGTCCTTATAATAAAGAACTGTCATTGTAATGTCTTGAAACTATTTATAACTACAAATACAATAAATAATATATGTGTATAATGTATACATTTGCATATTTTAGTGGTATAATGCATAACAAAGCATAGCAACAGAAAAATTTAGAGACCTATCCAAATTTTTATGTAATCCACATGTTTAGACGTATTGCGGCAATTTCAATCAAATACGACAAAATTAAACTTTAAAGATTAAAGAATAGATGTAAAAATGTAAAAGACTGAGGTCATCACATACAAATTCTAATTTGTAAATACATGTACAAATACTACTGTTGTATTGCTTAAATGTGAACTTGTTTTCTGAGTATTTTAGGTCTGAAAAAATACAAAGTATCTTTTGCTTTATTTTATCCTGTTTTCCAGTTTTCACTTTTCGTGAATACATTTTTGTTAGAAATTTTGTGAAAATATTGGTTTTAGGAAATCTGAAAATGATCTTTGAAATGGTATCTTATTTTTTTTCCATGGCTGTTTATTTGTTTGCATTAGTTATATATGTGTATATACAGTATAACAAATTAATTTGGGTATTGTTTATGTAATAAAAATAGCCCCTGTCATTCATTTTTGTATAATGATTAGAAACTATACAGTTCATTTTTTTGGGGGGGGGGAGTATTTTTAATTTTTTAATTACCTTGTGTTACTTTTCTTCTGACATTAAATTATTTAGCACAGATCAATTATAAATGCCCATTTATTTATTATGGTCTAGTTTAATCATAATGTACAGTCATTCTTTCTTTCTTTCTTTTTTTCTTTCTTTCTTTCTTTCTTTCTTTCTTTCTTTCTTTCTTTCTTTCCTTCTTTCTTTCTTTCTTTCTTTATTCTTTCTTTTTTCTTTCACCACTGTTACTAATAAGGACCAACTAGTATCAGGTGCAGAAGGTTGAAATCAAGGTTGAAAATATTTTAATAAGGATGTGGCATGCGTAGAGGTCATTCAATACATACAGTGCACAGTAATTGATTTTCACATGCTAACACACACGCGTGCGCACGCACACACACACACACACACACACACACACACACACGCGCAAGCGTGCACGCAGCTCACGCTGCCTACCTCGACCAGCTGGTGCCAGTGTTCAATAGGTTTGCGGGGATTTGCCAGCATGGCTGTCCAGTGCTCTCTTCCCGGGCCATCAGCATCGCTGCCCAGACGGCACATCCCGATCACCTCATTATGACCGATACTGAGAGACAGAAAGAAAGAGAGATGGAGCGCTGAATTAATGCAGTTAGGCCAAGAAATGAAGCCCAGACCCACAGCACAGTGCATCCATTACAACAAATGGATGAGAGAGGGAAAGGGAAAGAGACATGAAAGACCAACAGAAGCACAAACTAACAAGATATAAAAGCAGACCTAATCGCCATCATGTAATTAGAAAGACATAGACAGGACACGCTATGTCCTATAACCAACCTGCCCATTAAAACCCACTCACACAGACACACTGAGGGAGGTTTTATACACGGTCCTTTAATTATCAAGACATAAACTGAGGGATCGCATAATTATACAGACAAACAGAGAGAACAGAAGCAGAGAAAGACAGAGGTACATCCCAATTATTGAATTACTGGGATAAACAAAATGAAGCAGGAGCAAAGGGAACCGCTTGAGTGAGTCGAATGAAGAATCGTCACAGAGGACTGATAGGATGTGGCTTATGTGAGGTCTGCTGATTAAACCGATAAAGAAAAAGAGGGGGAGATAAGTGTCATAATCACTTAATTACCTGAAAAGTGAATATGAAAAGCTGCTAGAGTGAAGATAAAATAACAAGCAAAACAATTACTTTGCTACAGATTCTGATTGCTGGAACAATTTAGGAGAACAGCATCCATTTTTAAGCTGGATGTCATGCCAGTATGTGATTAAGTCAGTAGGACATGTTTCTGGATCAACAACATTGTTGGCCCAGGAACAATAATACTATTAAACAATGGGATGTTAGGGTCAGGGTTAGGTCTTAGGTCTATGCTGCTCATAGCATTTCTTGATATTAATCATATAAGAGGGAGTGCTCTTAAAATGTACTACAGTACATTTTAAGATGCCATAGAAAAATGCATTGTTGTTATAAAGAACCTTCAACATGAGAAGAACTTTTGTGTTTCACAAAAGGTTCTTAAGACTAAATAGTACGGAAATTATGTTTCTTACAAGAACCTTTCACTAAATGGTTCTTTAATGGCATGTGTTGTCTTACAGTATTCACATGCAAATCTGTATCATGCTCTTTCCTTCATGGAAGACAACAGCATTTAATACTATAATGTTGGAAGCAGCTTTTTCATATAATATCAGGAAATAAAGATCATGAATAGCGGTATACCAATATTTAGAGTGAATACAGAACATTTAAATCTATGTTTATTCCACACATAATGACATTCCTTATTTGTGTCTATTCAAATGCATTTTGTGTTAAATAGGAGATGAATTCCAGCAAGGTTTTCGTCCTGCCTTTGTTATTTTCACTAATGCAGCACACTGCCACTGCTGTTTTTGTCTGGTTTCCAAGTACAAATGTCTTAAAATGTTGGATTTCAGGATTCATTTACTTGACGAATAAATTACAAGATATTATGCCATCCTTTGTGAATTTCTACATTCTGTGACATGTGTCTGAAATAATTATTATTATTAAATATCTCTATTCCTAAAACAACCAGAAATAGTGTAATGAAAGTAAACTTGAATTAAGTCAACAGATTAAGTTGAATCATGAATTTAGTTTCTTACCCCACTGGCAGATATTTTGCTTTTTTTATGCTTCAACTAAGTTCATTTAGATTTGTATGTTTTTGTGCTTGTCAAGTAAATTAATCTTCATTTAAGAACTTTTAAACATTTGTTCTGAAAAAAGATTTTTGCAGTGCAAGAGAATAAACAGTCTCGTACTGGTCCTGGATCTAAATGTATCACCCCACATATGTCCAAAAACTTCTTAATAAACAAACGCTTTTTTAAAACAAATGACTTGATATTTAAAGACTTTTCTAGGGCAATTTTAAGGGTAGTGTCCTTAAAAAAACAAATATTTATTCATCTCAAACAAAAACCTTTCTTATTTGGCCTGCACCTGTGTCACCCAAAGCAATGCGGGTATGAATCCAGACATTAGAACATATTGCAAAATAGGTTGTGTAACATGTCACATTCATGTCAGAAATGACTCTTATCCAGGAGATAGGCTTTTAGCACAGATGGCATGCAGTAATGCTAAGAGCAATTACTCAGGCGTTATCTGTCGCGCACAGGCGAGCTGCTTCATTAAAAGCTTGGTGTTGTGCCGCATGCCATAGGGGAAAGATAGAATCACGGAGACCACTGACAAATACGCTCTGGATGTGAATTTCTCAACACTGCCTTAAATAGCAATTGATGCTTGATTATATGCTCATGATTTCTGCAAGGCATATTTTGTTCTTCAAAAGAAAACCAAAACCTCAGCATACAAATAGCAGCAGGAATAAGGGCTTCTTTAAAAGTAAAGACACTTATTCAAGCTAACCGTGAATAGGACACTGAAGGTCTATAACACTGAAGGAGCTGGCAGGAAAGCCGCACACACACACAAACAAACAAGGTGACTTAAGGTGTGCCCAGCAGACAAGAAACACTGGCCACCTTCAGCCCCAGACACTGCTTCCATTAGTATTAGGCCACCATGTTCTGTATATTCATGAGGTGTCTGTCTTTATGCAAAATACTGCAGACTGACACACAGGGGCATATGGTCCTATGTTGTGCAGGAGGAACTCTAATTTAACAATTAAACAACAAATAACCCATCACTATTAACAATGCAGATTTTTTTCTATTGCAAATTTATTATTGTAAAATGTGTTATGTATCCCACTAAAAGACATGCTGCACTTCTTAAGCCTTCTAAAAGGGACACTCAAAATAATTTCAATAATTTTCCCACCCTCTAGTCATTTAGTCAAACGTGCATGACCTTCTTTCTTTTGGAGAACACAAAAGAAAATGTTTCGAAGATTGTTGGTAGGTGAACAAAAGCAGCACCCATAGAAACGGCATCAGCTGCATTGGACCATACAATTGAAGTGCATCTGTTAATCGGTTATCAACATTCTTCAAAATATCTTCTAGTGTGTTCTGCAAAAGAAAAAAGTCATACAGGTTTAAAATGACAAGAAGACCAGTAAATGATGACACAATTCTAACAGTTTTTTATAGGACTGGCGCGCCAGATATCAAGCATTGCATTACTTCAAGTAGGTCAAGTTTTTGAATCCTTATGGTGCCCGACTGATTATGATATACACAATAAAATATAGAAACATATCAGTCCCATTTTTAGGTTCTTAATTCATTCAGTCTATGCTGTCTGTTTTCTGCATGGATGCATGCCGCTCTTAACATCCCCCTCCATTCGCAGCTTCACCTCCTGTCTGACAGCCCCTTGCCTTTGGTGCTCTTAACATCTGTCTTGCTAATCTATGCTCTCTTGAATTTCACACCAAAAATCTATTGCACACCTTCTATGTTGCTGGACATTGTTCTCAATATACCCGCTCATTATGTATTTGGTTATTTTAAGTGTATATTATGCAAATGAAACATATATTTCGTGTTGTAATTTTATTCTGCGGGACCTGTTCTGTTACCCTTTGATGGTTTAATTCAAAGCTTTCTTCCCTCTGTCAATCCATGAGAGTGGGAGTTTGGCCAGAGAAGAGACATACCACCAACATTGACAGACTGCTGTCAATAAAGTCTATATCTTATTTGATTGAAGTTAAAAGAAATAAAACATTTCACAGCTGTTTCTATATAATTAAAGTGAATAATTACTACAGCCATCCTTGGTCCACATTCACTAAAGCAGCTTGGGAATTTTGCTAAATGCTCGTATTTTGTGTTCAAAAAAGCAAAGAAAAACAACAACTTTCAGACTTGCATATTGTCTCTTCTGCAGATCACCGAAGAAGGATACATTCACAATGAATATTATACCTTGTGTCTAAAACAATAATCAATATTAAATAACTCTATGCCAAAAAAAATATGTATTACAAGTAAACTTGAGTTGAAATCTGAAAAATGTTTTTCTTACACATATTTTTGCTTATTTTACACTTAAATTAACTTCATTTATATTGCATGTAATTGATGGAAATAAACAGTAATAATACTAACTTCACAGCCGTTCTCATACAATTAAAGTTAACGGTGACTCCAGCCATTCCTGGTCAACATTCATATTCACTTTTAGTAGTTTGGACATTTTTCAAAATGCTCATTCATATTCAAGGAAAGAAACATTTCAAACTGTTTCTTTCTTCTGCAGAATACAAAAGATATTTTGATATATGTTAGCTGGCACCCATTCATTTTAAATTGGTTTCGTGTCCACACAATAGAAGTGAATGGGTGTCCCTGCTGATTAGTTATCAACATATCAAAATATCTGCCTAACTACTTTTAAAACAATCTGACATTTTTCTAGATGTTCTTTTTGTGTTCCTTACAGGGACAAAACTCTGCAGTTCCGAAAAAGGATGAGTTATGATTTTCCTTTTTAACCAACCCTGTAAGACAAAAGCGTATGCTTCCTGTCAAGCCTCATATCAAAGCCTGGAGCGTGACATACTGCGGTATCTCAACAGGAGAGAACCAGTTGTGATCTTACCAGTCATAGTCCATGACAGCGATGATCAGCGACACGTTCTCGATGTTCTCATTGGGGATATCAAAGACCAGAGCTTCATTATACGTAGGATTAAGAGTATTCTTTTTTATAGAGGTCTTCCTCTTTTTCAGCCGCCGACCATCGCAAACCAGAGACGCTTTGACGTATGGATCTGAAAAAACAAAAATATAATATGATAAAAAAGAGATAAAATAATGATACTAACACTAGTGGTATATAATGCATTCACTACATTAATATTAATGTTAATAACTGCAACAATAATTATTGTGTTAGCATTAGTGATACATTAAAAGCAGTGTAATGATGCTTGTGCCGAACGTTCCTAATGCACCGTGATGCTACATAATCACGTCCTACGAGAGGAATCTTTATTACATTACGTTGAGCCTTCTAGAGTAATTAAATTAGCTAAGACTAATTAAAGATGTCTCTCATCCTTATGACTGTGATGTTGATGCCTTTATGAGGTGTTTCTGTTTTGACATTCAACTTTTCAGAGGTGCTATATAATATTCACAGCTTGGAAAATGATATTTTTATGACCTTTAATGTTATTACCATAGTCACATGCTGGACGTGTGACATTAACATTATTAATGAATGCTGGTTTCATCAAGGCTAAATATTTACAATTTTTGAGGGACATATTGCAGTTAACTAAATGACAAGCTTAGAGTGGGCGAGAGAAAGGGTTGCATGGGCACGCACCTGAGAAGCCTGTGAGATCCATGGCTTTCAGATTGGTGGCTTTAATGATAGTGACAGTCAATCGACCGGCTGTTGGCAAGTAACACAGTGAGAAGTTCAGCTCGCCAAGGTCGGCTTTCTCCTGCACACACAAAACACATGAGAAGGGTCAAAGGCTGCACCAGAGTCAATTGGGAGACAATTACAAAGAGTAATGAAATAAATTTTAAAAACCAGTAAATCTATTATGTTCTGCAGAATAAAAAAATAGTAAAGGTTTGAAATAAGAAGAGGTAGATGATGACAGAACTTTCATTTTTATGGCATTAAGATTTATATTTATTAAGGATGTAGTGAACCAATGTTGATGTGGTTGTCCAAACTAAATCAAAGATTTGTTTTAGCAAAGAAATGGTTCAGGTTCAAACCAAACAAAGCTAGCAGACAGAACCGTTACCATGGAAAAAGATTTCATGTCCTTCAATTTATATAAACAAGCTAAGTGGAAGTCAATGAGGTAGTCTATTACAATAGAAATAAATGGGGAAAATAATTGCACTACAACAAACATCAAAAGACTGCTTGGAGAGCTTAGTTTTTATACATATATAATGTAATATAATATACAGTGATGTCAATAAATATTTGATAAGCCTGTGATTTTGTAAGTTCTCCTACTTAAAAATCATGGTTGGATGATTTTTAAGAAGGAGAATGATGAATATCTTCTAAATAATACCATACCTACAGTGAATCATGGGGATGGAAGAATTAAATTTTTTGACTCACATGATCAAATACTTATTTGACACAGTTATTTACAAACAATTGAAATAAACTGTTACAAAATGTATGCAATTTCTGGATTTTTCTTTTAAGATTCAGTCTCTCAGTGGTGATGCACCTATGCTGAAAATTCCCTCCATGATTTCTAAGTAGGAGAAGTTGCAAAATCACATGGTGATCAAATAGTTATTGACCTTACTGTATTTATCACATAATATCCCTTTCGGAAAAAAAAATATATGATAATATAACACAATCCAATATAATGCAAAATATTAAATCATACAGGCAGTTTTAAAAAAGGAATAACATCCTTGTAGAAAACGACCAGTAAATGTCTGTTAATGCTTAAATGTAATTTAATGTGGTGCAAAATCTAAAATACAAATAAAACTATTGAAAAAAATGAATATGAAAAAAATATTTTATAATAATACAGTACAATGTTCCTTTTTTAACGGATTTGTCGTAGCAGGTTTATATTTTAAAAAATATGAAAAGCAGCAATTCCTTATGTTACTGCAATACATTGTAATATTATTACAATGTTGTATTCTATATTTTAAAATAAATATTAAATGACATAATATATTGGCTATTAACATGAGTTCTATACAGAGGGCAGAGTTCCTGTTTTGTTTTCAGAAGTGTAGTTCAGACTAAAACTTTCAAATTGTCATCTGTTATCGCTTGTACTGTATGTGATTAATGAAAAACAGATGGATCCTCTGATCTGAAGAGCTGAGATGCTGCGTCCGTTTTTCCTCCTAAACTCTTTGTCTAGACTTTTCATCTTTGTCCTTCTGCCAGACTTAATTTATCATCAGCGAGAATGAAAAAAGCACAGGAGCAGCCGAGGTAAACAAAAAGCGCCACAATATTTCATCAAAAACATGAAGCATCTGGGATACGTTTTAAAGAACTACAGAAGCAGGTAGCCTCCGGTTTGAGTCCTTACACGTGATTTGTATACACTCAGAGCTTTTTTCGTTACACACCACGACGCTGCAAATGAAAAATTACCTCAAGATATTTTCTAACCAGCTGAGCGGGCAAAAAGTTGATGCCACCTGAGCAGCTGATTAACTGGATGCTGTATAAAAGCATAACAATTGCGCCGGTATTATGTTGTCATGCTGTCAGAGACAATTCAAACCAACAAGCATTACAATTTTAATATGTGTCTTGTCGAACTGAAAGCCGATGGTTCTGATTTAACCTCTGTGGTCTGTGCTGCTCGCTATTTCAAAGCTTGTATTTAATTTATTTCCTCTATTCTGTATCTCTAGTTTTAAAAGGCACATTATTCATTCAAAATAATAACGTTGACATTTTTTTCTAAAAACGGCTCTTTAAAAAAGCTGTGACATTTTTGGAAGTACTTGCAGAGAAGCGACCTTCACTAATTTCAGGTCATTTTTTCTAGAAGGTCTAACACATGCATCACTAAGGCTCTTCACACCTCTGCTGCAAACATCCCCAAGGACACGGCAGCATTAACCTAATAATGATATAAATGTAGATATTCTCTTAAGAAAGCCAAAACATTACTTTTACTACCTTAATGTTCGGATTTGAGGATTTGTTAATACTTTTATTGACCAAGAGGACTGTAGTTGTACCGTAAAAAAATGAATCCTCAAAAGTACATCTTGCCAAATAAGTTTGCAAACAGTGTACATTATAAGTTATTTGTGAATACTGTTGATGTTTAAAAAATCTTCTTTTGAGATTTACAAAAACAAATTATTCAGGTTGGAAATAACAAGAGGATGAAGAAATGATCTCAGAAGTTTTTGGGTGAAATATCACTTTAATGGAGATGTTAAATATTAAAAATGAAAGCTTTCATAAAATCTTAATACCAGTGGATGGCACAAGGTGATAAAATGTATAACTTCAAAGCTCTGAATAAAAGCTGCTGCCAAATGAAGAAATGAAAATTTACATTTCAGACATTATCTTACCGCGGTTCCTTCCACAATGTCTCTCCAAATTGGCTTCTCTCCGGTCCCCTCACTGAAGTCCAGCAGGTTATCCACAACCACTTGCCCTATAAGGTCATGTCTGGAGAAACGGTCAAAGTCGTAGACGGAGAAGTGGAGCTTGCGCGAGTGCAGCTCAGCCAGCGGCACGCTGAACTGGAACGTTTCGTTGAACACAGGGTTGAGAGTTTTTCTGTGCACCTGTGAACCAGAGCACCAGATATGAATGAACGTAGAATAAATTAGAGTAAGTGTAAAAGCTGGGAAAGAACGTGAATGAAAAGCAAGCGGGAGATTGTATAACGTCAAACGACATGCTAAAAATATTTCAAATTCACTGGCAGATGTATTTTAAGATAAACTAGGGCAGCGGGGAAAAAAGTCTCACATAATGCATCTAGATCTTAATGAGTCCTAAAAGGGTGCTGCCATCTGAACAATGGATTATGGTACAGGCAGCAAAAGACGGCCACAGTCTCAGTATAAAAAAGAAAAATATACCTTGGTTTGAAATTTCTTCTTCCTATCAGGCAGTAAGTAGATTTTGACATAAGGATCGGAGAACCCATTGGCGTCTTTTGCCGGGAGGTCGAGGGCTTTCAGTATCTTAACCACCAGCTGCTCCGTGCTGTGAGAAAGACACGTCAATGTCAGAGTAATTCACTTTGAACTATCTGGAATTTTCAGCACTCGCTAGCACGGTCTGTTCCGGCATCATCTAACCGACGTTGACAGGGTAGGAGGTTTATGCTCAAACAGCCTGACAACCAGGCCACTGAATTCAGTGAGCCTCTATGGCTGTCACCAAAGTTCAAAATTGAAAAAGTCAGAAAGGTGCCAGAAATAAAAACTCTACTTAACTTGCTTAAAGGGTCTTGTATTAAAGTGAACAATTGATAATATTTCTGTAATGTGAATATAAAAACATAAATACTTGATGCGCATTGCAATGTCCGTAGCAGTTGGTAAGGGCTCTCGACACTGGTCTTTATAAATAATCCACAGCTTATTATAAACCAGGCGAAGGTCATTCCTGCAATGGGTTGTTGCGGTCTGATACACAGCAGGATGGTGAACTTCTAAAAGTGTGAGGTTCGCCCAGTGTTTGGACAGATGTAAATACGAAGCGCGGGGGAACGTCTGTGGTTGCTAATCAGGCCTTGTTAGAATGTGTCTATCAGCTTCAACAAAGGCATCACCCTTTCATTAGGACACTTAAATAAATCAACAGTGGTGGGGGAGGAGGGCACAACCCGAAATCCAATAATCCCGCAGACTGAAATGTTGGTCCCAATGAATGTGTCATTAATTTGCGTGACATGAGTGCAAATCAAAACATGTTGGGATGGAAACAAACATGTTAAATTATTCATCTTTATTATGCAATCCTGAGGTCAAGATAAACTGACAAATCTAATAATGCTTTATAGTATTATTATATTACTGCATGAGAAATAGTGGCACTAATGTTATAACAGAGACAACCAGAACTAAGCATTTCTCAGACTAAAGCTCATTACACATTGAGTATGAATTTTTTGCATGTTTAAAAATAAATAGGACCTTACACCAATCGCACCCCACCACTAATATTTTTTGTCTGTCATTAAATTGAACTGTTTTTCTGTATCTTTAGCATCCTTAAGAGCAAAGAGGTATGACACACTTCTGTGCAGTATGAATCTTTTGGAAGACGAATATGGAAAAACACATCTTTCTGACTGCAAAGACAATGAGAACGCAAGCAATGGTTTACCAACTGATACACAGTAAAATAAAAGACTAAACATGTTTAGTCGGATAACCTAAAAAAGTGGCACGTGCTTATATCTACAGTACATTAATCAGGTTTATCAAACAAACTATTACTTAATATACGCGAGTCAACTTGGCAACTTCTGGTTAAACCAAGCAAGTTAGATCAGATAGGACAATATGAGCTTAGGATAGTAACAGGTAGTTCAGAGGCCTATTGCATATACCTCCAGATAGTAAACGATATAATTTGAACATAAAAGGAATATGTTGAATATGAACATTAGAACAAAAAACTCTCCCAGATTACTTCTGGAGTATGCATTTAAATTCACATAAATTCTACAAAGTTTCTGATCTCCCAAAAATGTAATTTTGTCTAAACAGATTGTTCAGTGTATTGTCAACGAATACGTATTTTGAGTGTTTTTATGTCTTTAAGCGAGACCTCACATGCGCATTTAAAACACCAAATGTTTTTTCACGGTAAGGTTGACATTTGCATGAAATTGTCCAAATAATCTCTGTCCGGGAGATTTAATCTCATGTCAATTGCAGGCAACACGCATAAAATCAGAATTGTCTTTGGAAACATACTGTGCTATTAGCTCTCAGAGCTATAATTGAAAATGACAGACATTAGAACGTGCATTTAAAGCCACCCCCACCCCACATTGCACGTCATAGAGCACAGTGGCATTTCATTACTCAATGACAAGCTTCATCCACCCCCTACAAAAAAATCACTTCTAAATAAACCAGGAGCTGGAACTCATAACATGCTTTTACACATGCTGCATGAAAGCTGTTGTCCGGAAAACACAATGATCAACCCTCAGCTTGAATCTGACAGGTAGATGTATAAATTAAAATAATAAAACGCAGGAATTCGCCTCAAAGCCTCACAGACAATAGGATTGAAATGGCTGCTATTCCCCCGGCGCCGCAGGTGTTATCGCCCGACCGCTGTGCTTATACAAAGCTGCGTCCCGCCGGATGAGACTCTGACTGACGGTGTCAACCTGCCCGCTATTCCCAAAGCTTGTAGCTGTGACACGTTCACATGGATGTTTTTCAAACGCAACAGCATTGCAGAAGGAGAAGTGATGTCAATTAAACACACACTAGGATGAGATATAATCTCAGCTGCCAGCTATCGCTTTGACGCCGAGCATCATTCCATTTCCTGTTGCATTTCTTTCATTTCAAATCCCTGTTTCATAGGCACACACAACCATGTCGCTCACCCCAGAGCATAAATATACTGATAATGTAATGAAAGGGGAAAGATCTGTCGAATCATTTATGTGAACTTCTACCTATGTGTAAATAATAAGGTATCAATCTCCACTCGCCCGTCTTTTTGTTCTCCTACGGCCTCTGTAAATTCTGGGCGAAACACAGCGTTGTGTTATTATGTGTTGACAGGTTGTGCTGTTTAAAGTGGCTGGTCATATATAATTCATGAACCAAACAGCTTCTCCTTCCTTCATATCTCAAACCTCAGCACTTTCCACCATTCTAACGTCCCTCCTCGTGACGGCGAATAAAGGACCAGGACTGACGCGCGGGGGCTGCCTGCAGAAGGCCTGAATAAAACTCATTGTGCTGACTGCAACTCCCCTGTTACGCAATTTCAATTGTGGGCCTTGACGATGAGATCTATTTATAACTATCTGAAGAATTGAGAGACATGGGTCTACATTGTGTAACAACCCCATATGAAACGATTTCCCATGGGGACAGGAGGTTATGGCAAGAAGTATCTCACTTGAAGGCATAGCGTAGCAGGAAGCTTATTTTGCCGCAGGTGTCACCAGCTTTGCCATCCCCCTGGTCTCCTTGGCGCAGCCTGTAGAGTTCTGGTTTGATCTGCCCAATGCTGGTCAGCTGCTCACTCTTCTCTTCTCCATGAAAATCAGGACTGGAGAGCTGGTGAGTCATGGGCTTAGGCCTGGAGAGAGAAAAGAGGGTGAGCACTCACTCACACATACAAACAATCATCATAGCGGGTACTGCGGTCTGAGTTGATGTTTTAGGCTTAAGGCTAGAAAGGTGAGGCTGTCGAAAACATGCCAAGCTGTTTTCGTTGTATTTCCATTTTCTTTGAGCAGTTTATAAAGACCATCAATATTTTTTCCATTGCAAAATATTTACAGACCTCCATTGTTGTAATGTTCTCTTACAAATTCTAAAAAATATATTTGTATCATATTCATCATATAAACACTACAGTAGGCTTTATTTATTGTATTGTATTGCTAACTAAACAGATTATTGTAATACAGAAATGAGAAATGGCATTTTCACCACTATAAAGATCTTAAAGAGACAGTTCACCCAAAAATGTTGTCATTTACTCACCCTTTATTCATTTCAGATTTGTTTTGACTCCCTCAAAACACAAAAGAAGATATTTTGAAGAAAGTTAGTGACTGAACAGCTCTGGCACCCTTTCACTTCTATTATTTGGAAATAAAAACATTGCAAGTGAAGGGAGGCCAGTTTCCAACATTCTTCAAAATATCTTCTTTTGTGTTCTGCGGAAGATAGAAAGATCATACAGGTTCAAAATACAAGAGAAAGAGCAAATGGTTATTGGATGAACTATCACTTTAATGCTTTCCTTCAGTACCCACTGCACCCTTGAGCTGGGTGGAAATCATCTCTGTGACATCATGTGAAAGTCACTGAAGATATTTAACCATCTCTGGTTGTGTGGTAAAAAATAAATTCTATTCTAAATTCCTTTCTCTATTCTTTTCTATTCCATTATATTCTGTTCTACTACTCATATAAATGATGTGAAAGTTCTTGAACAATTTGAACCATCTGTAGTTGTGTGGTCAAAAATAAAGTCATTCTCTTTTCTATTCTATTCCATTCCATTCCATTCCATTCCATTTCATTCTATTCTATTCTATTCTATTCTATTCTATTCTATTCATCATTTTATGTACTCTAAATGCAAATCGCACATACACACACAACCACAGACTAGAACAAGTAGAGCAGGTCACTGACCTGGTGGTGACCTGCTGCTGTGAGTGGGCATTGGGCAGGTCTTTTGCAGCTGAGCCTGCTTCTGTTGCTGGGGGCAACTCAGGAGATGTCTGGCTCAGCTTAAGGTTTGCTAAGGAGAAGCACAGAGGAAGCATAAGATATTGTCAAAAGAGTATAGTTAAGTATAGTTAAACGTCAGACGTGCAAAATGTTTTACATTTATATCTCACTACATGTCTTAGAAACTGTTCACACAAAATGTGTTAAGGTGTTTATCCATAGTTAGGTGTTTTTGAATAGTTTTTGTGCACATGCACTAGACAGACACCTTTGTTTGATGTGATACGTCTCACTGTTTTTTCACCTCTCGCATCACAAGTGTAAATTTTGAGACTCTTTGCACTTAAAAATAGTAACTTCTAAGAAAGTGTCTCGAGACGCCTACCATTTGTTGCGTTCTGTTGCGCATCATCTACAACACATAAATGTATTTGGTGTAAATAGAATTCTAACAAGATTAAAGCATTGTACTGTAGCAAATGTACCAGCATTTGTACAATCTCAGAAAGACTGCTATATGAAAGTGACAATTAAAGTGAATATTTAAACTTAAAATTTAAAATGCACACTTAATATAATTTATTTAAAATACTAAACAAATAATTCCTTATTCATTTAGCTACTGGTATCATTTTTGAATATCACTGTAAATAATCTAAAATAAAATAGGTGTTTTGCAAATTCTCACCAGCATTGTTGGGATAAGAGTCCATGTCAAGGTAGGAATGCTCCTGAATATCCTGCGGACCCCCAACCACACCCCCCACCACCAGCCCTCCTCCACCCTCCACCCCAACCATGTCAGGGAAATGGGGGTGATGCTGACCATGGGAGAGGGTGGGATACAGTGAGGAAGAGGAATGAGTATCCTTCCTCTGCAACAAAGGAGGGAGGAGAGAGGCGCCCCCTCCGCTCCCCACCCCACCTAAACCGACACCACTAGGCAGCAGCCCCGACGTCAAGCTCAGACCTCCTCCTTCCTTATCTCTCCACGGCAACCAGCAAAGCTTCCAGGAGACGAAGAGTGAGACAGAGAGCAGCACGATGCCACAGAACGTTACAATGACGGAGAGCAGACTCACGGAGATCTCTGAGAAAAAGACACAGAGAGAGGGAGAGTGAGAGTTTGATTTTCCATAACCTTGAGAAGTAACAACATGGGTGGGAATTGTGAGGAATTTAATGTTTTTGTTATTGGTTCAATAGATCGGTTTCTGTTGCTTAATGATTCTTGATATTGATTGTTTTAGTATGCGAATAATAATCTTTCTTGACTTGATCATATTTAAATATCTTAATGATACTTTTGCAATATGTGTATACTGTATCAAAGCAATAGTTCCCCAATAAACTGAAATAGTGTCATCATTTACTCACCCTTTTATAACTTTAAAGCTGTATGACACTTTATCTAAAAAAAAAAAAAAAAAGTCCATACAATAGAAGTGAATGGTGACTTCACAGTTTGGTTATTAACTTTTTTCAAAATTTCTTCTTGTATGTTCTTCAAAAGAGAGAAACTCAAAAAGGTTTGAGCATGCAATGCAAACCATGTCCATTTATGGTCTGTTTATTATTTTGTGAACACATACTTCCTCATATCAAACTTACACCACAAGCTAAACGTTATTTTGGCTGTGTCGCTGTAGATTTGGTAGGATTGCACGAAACACTGTCAGAGAAATGAGCACGCCACTCCATCTGCATCTAACATCCAAGATTCATTACCCGAACAAATTGTGAAAATCTTTCAGTTCCGGTATTGTGCTTTTAATGGAACTGGTTTAGAATAAAACCTGGTACTTAGCTCCCAACTCTAGATAACAAGCTTCATTACGTAACCTAGAAGTTATTATGGATAAGCAGCGAGATATTTGAAAAGAAAAATGTGCAAATGAGGTGGAGTTGGCAGAAATGCTGTGCTTTGGGAGTGACTTGGGAGAAACTTAAGGAAGGAGAGAGCAAAAGAGAAAGGATCAGAGGCGAAAAAGGAGAAGAGTTGGTGCATTGTGCCTGTAAATTACCATCAGCTCCCCCAACATTCACAAGCCCTTATCTGAATACAAAGCCAAGAAAGCAATGGATTTATTTCTTAGCAGAGAAAGTGACAACGCCAATGACAATTTCCACAAAGATGTCCTCTAAACTGTGATTAAGTCTTACGACTCTGTCTCTCTCCGAGTATGAGCTTTCAATCACCGAAGCCTTTAATAAAAATTTCCAAGAGCAAGCATGGCTGAGTCATCTGAGAAAAAATTAGACTTTGGCAACTCGCTTTCAGAACCTCAGTTGGGAGAACAGCTCCCCTCCAACAAGCAGAAACAAACAAGTGCCTGCCAATCACAAGGAACCCAGGGCTTGTCTGTCAGTGTGTCTGTCGTTTTGATCTCACACCCACATGATTCCTTGGCTTAACCCTCTCTCACATCACTATCCCAGACATTACACCCACCGTCAGCTCTAAAACCCCAGGACAGTTTCACCTAGAGCTTTGCAGTAATTTCTATTATCCATGGAAGCCATATCATATGTCTACCTCAAACTCCATCAGTGCTCTCTTTATTTACGCTTCATGCTGTTTTACTCGGTTCAATATTTGTTCCTTTTCTATACAACCATCTTTTTAAGCACACATTTGTGGATCTTGAAGAGTGATTCCGGGTTGGGTAGAATCAGAAATTAACATTTGTATCTGCTTGAATTCATAAGTTGGTGTGTGAATTGGCCACAGGCTGCACTGAGTTAAATTGGTATAACAAAAAAGGAAATTAAATAAATTACAACTCAAATCAAACAGTCATTTCCTTAGTCTAACACAACAAGGTGTTAAAAGTCGTACTTCACCAAAAAATAATTATTCTCAACATTTATTCACTCTCGAGTTATTTCAAATCAAGATAACCTTCTTTGTACTGCAGAACACAAAATATATTTTGAAGAAAGTTGGTAAATGACCAGCAGTGTTACCCGTTAACTATGGACAAGAAAACAATGACAAGTGAAGTCACTGTTTATTTATCAACATTCTTTAAATATCTTCTTTTGTGTTCTGTGGAAAGAAATCACATTATACATCAAATGACAAGAGGTCAAGTTATTAATACTCTTGTTAATTAGTACCTTTTTCAAATAAACTAGAGCATTCTTGGAAATGTTCATGGCCCATTTAAATAAAATAAATTGCCTAAATTTAATTAAAAAAAGATTTAATTCCAACATAAATAAAAATGTTACATTGTTATAAATTATTATAAATATTACTAATATTATTATGCGTTATTATTAAATAATGCTTCTGTCATGATATCACTTAAAGTAACTCAGACCTGCCTTTTCTATCCCCTCTTCCTTTCTTTCCTCCTTCTCTCAAACATACTTCTCTTCTTCTCATCCTCAATGTTTTCTTTCTCTTTTCTTTTTTATTGAATAATTCATCAGTCTCTGTATGTCATTAATCACTTCTTGTTCAAAAGCTATGATCAGAGAACAGGACAGGGGGGGCAGGCGACTGATCTGTCAGTTTACAGAAAAAGATGCAGATGAGGGAAAGAGAAAGGGGATGATTTGAAGGAGAAAAAAAAGAGAGAAAGGGAAGAATATCTGAGATAGGAACAAAGGAAAAAGGAGTAGAGAGGAGAGGAGAAAGGCAACCAGGGGAGAGATTGTGTTGGCAGAATACGAAGAAAAGCAGTCGGGAATAGGGACGGGCCAGGAAGGAGCTAACAGATTAGTGTACATGTTGAAGCAGACACATTGCCTGACTGGTCGAGATAACGTATTTACTGCACACGTCGAAGGTGAGGAAGAGAGAGATAGCACAAGAGAGGGGTTAATAAAGTCTGCAAGCGCTCCCAGGTGAGAAAAACAGGTCGGAAAATGTGGACAGTGATGAAAGAAGAGAGAGAGAAAGAAAGAAAGAAAGAGATCACCGAGAGGCAGAACTCCATGAATGAAAGATGTGCAGCCATATGATCAGACACTGATGGAGAAAGAGACCCAACAGAGATGAGGTTTGGGATTAGGCCGGTTAATGTATTGATCTGCTTGCAAGGGAAAAGATTATTTGGAAGCAAAACAACTGAGCGTGTCTACAAACTCAGAAGATGAGATGAACCAGAAGATCAGTGCTCTGCCCTCTTGATAAGCTTCATTTACTTTCCACACTGTTAAAACCTTCTAAAGATCTGGGTGAGGATGCACGAGACATTTTTATGGTGCTACTTAACAACTGGAGATTCAGACTAGGAGATGCATAACTATTTGGTTAGTTTGCAGATTGATTTTTACAATGGTAATTTATTCCTAATCATGTACAGTTAAAGGGTAATTCACCCAAAAAGTGTTATGTCTTTGTTTGGTTGAACATAGATAGAGATATTTGAATGAATGCTTGTAAGAGTTCTTGGACACGATGGAATATCATGATAGGAAAAATTTAAGTGAAAAACAAAGGAAAATCAGAACTTTTTGCCATCCTACTTTCATTCTTTAAAATATCTCATTTGTGTTCTAAATGTATCTGCATGTATGTGCATATTGCACACTGTCTTATGTTGAAGTCTGTATTATATGTTACATGTTACATGTTAACTGTACTGCAATTTTTATTTCCCCAAGAATTTCACTCTCAGGGCACATGTGCTATGGTGATTTTACAATAAAAGTGACTTTGACTTTAAAACAAAAAAAGAGGAATTTTTGCAATAAATAATTTTGAAATAAATAATTGTATACAGATTCGGAACAACTCGAAGGAAGTATATTATGACAATATATTTTTTGGGGGGGTCATCTATCTCTTAAGCTGTAAATAGGTATATTCTTAACTGATCTAATGAGTTACTTATAAATTGGTCATATAAAGCAGACTTGAATTTTAATCTTAGAAAAGAAAATATATGAGATATATTAATATAATTAATAAGTAACTAAATAAATAATCAGAAAATAACAAATTAACATTATTATATATTGGACTGATACAGTTCTGTTAACTATGGAATCAGTGATATATTGAAACAGAATAAACCATTTACATGGTTTCCCTGCTAAATAACAGCTTACAAATCAGTTTTTCATAATGTTTCACTCTGACTCATAGACATTTAAGTCCCAGGTTTGTTTTGCATTTCACCTTGTTACTGTATGCTTGACAGCATTAGTACAGTCCCCTTCAGCAGTACTGCACATATGGGCCATCCGGTGAGTACAGAAGAGTTTAAAGACCCTCAGGCAGCACCCCTCAGATTACCACTAATTAATATTATATTAAGCTGTTGTTCCTGCTCAGTATTTATGTCTTTATTTAATCTTGTGTTTTAATAAGTATTTATTACTGCATTTTAAAGGAAAGCGTGAGGAAACAAACTCTTAACAGTAAAGGTGTTTAAACGATTCTTCACAGTGATGCCATAGAAGAATCATTTTGGTTTCGCAAAGAACCATTGAGTGAAATGTTCCTTTAAGCAGCATCTCTTTCTTACATTTATATAATCTGTATAATGTATAATCTGTTTTTTTACACAACAACTAACCTATTGTAAAACAGGAAGGTTGTTCAGATGTAGCGAAAAGTTATTCTATATCATTGTGGAGCATCTTTATTTATGTGTCAACTGATTGGACATCATTTGAAGGACAGATGAAGATATATGATAGCATTATATTATTTATATACATAAATTGGGAGAAAACAGTTTACTTGGTTTAAGAAGCTAAAGCCTCCAGGGAAACCTCTTTGATACCCCAAGCAGGATTTAATCCAGCACTATTTTAATAACTTATGACAGACATTTAGTCAAAATCTTTAATGTGAGTGAATGCAAAACTCATTCAATATTGTTTTGCTATACATATGCAAAAGTTCATTCATGCACAATTGAACTAAGCTCACCATAATGGTTTTGGCCCAGTTCCACAGATATAACACAAAGCCTTAGTTGCAGTTAAAAACAAAACACTGCAAACAAAACCTTTGCCTTGTAATACCTTGTATTCATCTAGCTATAAAGGAAATACAATTAAGTAATCAATATTAAGTTAAGGTAATTAGCATTTTTAAACTCCTTCAGGGTTAGTTCTAAAACAGAAAGTGTTAAAAACTTTGAGTTTGTATTTAAAACACAAACTCACAAGCAACGTTTAGCATTATACCCCTTTGCTCTGTATACCCCAACACATCTAAAAAAAAAAGACTTGCTGGTATCTTAAAATGAATTAAGTGTGAAATTAAAGCTTTAATAGTCTAATTCCTTCTCCATATTTCTACTAAAAACTACAGCCATTTAATTTACCTGTGATAGTGCCTTTTTATATGAAATGGAATGCAAGTTCAATTCCATTTCAATCACTGGCCACTTGGGAATTTAAACAATAATGAGTAAATCTGTAAACAGGACAGTCTCACAGCAACAGGCCACAACACCTGGGGTGCACATGATGTGAATACAAATAAATGACCAGCCGCAATTACAAGAATGAGCTGCTATTATCAATGCTCATCCTTGATGCCCTTTCCTGCTCTCACAGTTCAATGCTTCGGAAAAATCACCCTTTTAGGCTATTTGTCTGTTCCATGACAATATTTTGGTAAAATGATGGACGAAAACACAATTTAAGCTCTGAATAGGCTTTAATGGAATAGTTTACTCCAAGAGGAAAATTCTGCCAATATTTAACCTTATTTTGTCACAAACCCGTATGACCTTCTCTTTCATACACTAAAGTTTCTACCTGTTACTCAGCCAAGTCTTAATAACATCAATACGTATTATGACAACTTTCTATGGTGCGTTTATCATATGGCGCTCTTAATATTTTTTAAATATTATCCATTTGCATTTCAGAGTCAAAAAAAAAACACATGGCTTTAAAATTGATTAATGGGTGAACATTCTTTTTTAAATGATAGTTCACACAAACATGAAATTAATCACCCTCTTATAATTTCAAACCTGTATGACCTTCTATTTTCTGCAGAAAGCAAAAGAAAATATTTTGAATAAAATTGGGAATCGAACCAAAGTTGCCACTTTCACTTCTACTCTATTGACAGGAAACCTAAAAATAGTGAAAGGGTTCCAGTTAACAACATCCTCCTTTCCTGCTGAAAGAAGGAAGGTCAAGTTTGAAAAGACAAGCGGTGATAAAATGATGTAATATTTTAAGGTGAACTACCACTTTAAATCTCTATGCTATGACCTCACCTGTGTTCATCTGTCTGTTGGGTCCTCTCATCATGTAGCTGAACTCTTGGCAGCTGGCACTCTGGCTGAAGCCTCCAGACCGGAAGCAAAGCTCCTCCACCAGCACCAACGCCTTCTTACAAAAGTCGTCTTCCCAGTCCCCCGACATCCTCCAATCCGCATTGCACACCGCCCTGCACTCGGCCTATTGCGGCGCAGCCCTCACCGCCCACACCAACTGGACGGCGCTTGAGCGGAAAGAGTGTTTATTGCCACTTTCTACAGTTGGGATCCAATTCTGAAGGACAATGTTTCGACAAGGAGTTGTGAAGGTATCTTAATGACTGTTAATTGAAACCTTTAATGGCCTTAAACTCCATTGGTAAGTGAGTGACAGTCACTCCTCTCAATAATAGTATGGACTCCTGGGAAAAAAAGAAAGATAATGCATAAATGTATGAAATAAACTAAAATGGTCTAATTCTGTGTGCTTGTGTGTGAGCAATCTATTCACATACTTTTTTTTTTACGAAGAATGACACTGACATCCCTTGTCAGCAGGTCAAGATGGGATCAACTCATATAATGGTGTTCTCCTCAATGAATAAACAGTGGTACTATATTTAGGGCTGTTGTTCAGAAAGCATAGCCTGGATTTGCTGGGCTATTACTCTCAGTTAAACGCTCAGTCGGGGGAGTATAGGAGAGTACTCGCAGACTAAGTCCTTAAAGCAGCATCAGGGCACAGGCGAATTTGGGACCGTTCCAGCGTCGTGTGTCTTTCCTCGTTTTTCATTCAAACCGTAATGTTGATTGTGTTCCACGGCTGTATTTCTGGAATGTTCTACAGAGGCTGAGAGAGAGAGAGAGAGAGAGAGAGAGAGAGAGAGAGAGAGAGAGAGAGAGAGAGAGAGAGAGAGAGAGAGAGAGAGAGAGAGAGAGAGAGAGAGAGAGAGAGAGAGAGAGAGAGAGAGAGAGAGAGAGAGAGAGAGAGAGAGAGAGAGAGAGAGAGAGAGAATGATGCACACATCATTAAAATCTGCTGTAAAATTATGGTTAAATTATAAAGGCAACCCGCTGGGCGTGCATAGCTCGGTAGCGTGCATACGAAGAGTGTTCATGCTGGATAAATGTTTCATCTCAAACACAAACAGCTCTACTGGTACAGTGCATCTCTGAATGAAAATGTTGTCAACCACAAAATGTGTTTATCTTAAAGAGTTGTTGTTATTGGTGTGTGATATTTTAAAGATTGGGGTCTTTGTTGAAAGCTTAATGGTTCAATGATAAACGTTCATATGGAAAAGAAAAGCCTTTAGGGTTGTTGAAGAAGCCGATCAACATTGTAGCACTTAATGTAATTTATTCACCAATTTTATAATTCCTTTTCATTACCAGATTAGAGGAAAAGGTCATATCTATAATAAGGAATACTGCTAGCAATACAATTTGTCTTTCATTAAAAAACATCACAAGATTGAACATTTGTGCCAAAAGTTTAGATTGAAATGAGAGTAAAGTAAATTATGACAGCAAATTCATTTTTATAACAATTCTTCAAATTAATTTGATTTAATGCTGTTTGTCTCCACAATAATGATTCTGAAATCAATTTCAATTATATCTCATCTACAGTGAGCAATATTTTGTCATTTATTTGTTATTTACAATATGCCTAAGATAAAATGTACTGTTCAAAGATGTACATACAGCATTCAGATATAAAGGCTCAAGTGAACCATTGTGTATATAATTTGTCATTGTGACGTTCTGTATCTGAGATCTCTTCAGTGTTCTTGGTTCTGTGCTCATTCTGTCTTGAAAACCAGGTCAAAGCTCCACCTTATTTCTCCTTCTCTTTTGCTCTCTGCCTCAACCCTCCTCCAAGTCTTTCTGATCCGTTCCTCCCTCAGCCACTCTCTGTGTTACCAAATCCAGGAAAATGACCCTAAAAGTAGCCAAATCCATCAATACTTTAATCAATCTACCAATCGCCTTCTTTCATCAAAGTGTTTTTCTCTCTCTTAGCCAGTGAAATCCCTTAAGAAATCAGGCCTATGTTTCTTTCTCTGATGGGATCCCTCCTTATTGAGCGGAACCGTCCATCTATCACTCTGATAGACTGTTCTTTCATGCTTTTTAGGTCTGTAAAATGTCATTGGTCTTTCATTGTGAGTTGGATAGTTTCTCTTCAGCGAGGTGCCGCTTTCCCAGCCATTCCATCAATCAGTCAAAGCCTCAAGTACAGCTATAAGTCATTCAGGACAAGACTTGGGTCAAGATGTTCACCCACACCCGTTCGTTAGCTTCTCCTCTTCCTGCCTAATCAGCGCATTAATGCACTCCATCAGTCTGACGTGTGATCTGAAAAAGAAGAAACCCAAACAGATCGGGGCCCATTTATCCGTCCGTCTCAGATCTGCGCTCTATTGTAAAAATGAGCCTCAGATTGGCCCGTAAAATATGCTCCCTCACCCAAAAAAAATACTGTCTGTTCTCTTCACCGGCACTCGGCCTGTAAATCTGTCCGAGTTTGACTTTAAAACTCTGCATATCTCAATCTGAAAGATGGCCGTCTGGCACCGAACTACGGTGCCACTGTCCAGAAAACTCGGGTCGATTCAGAACGAAGTTAGAGAGCAGGGAAGGGGGGGGGGTAAGAGAAGGTAATGAAAAATATATAAAGGGAAGAAGCTGAAAAATAGAAAGAGAGAGAGAGGGAGGTACAGTATAAACCATAAGACATAAAAAAGAAACAGAACTGCAATGGGCGATGTGGCCCTGGAATACAGAGAATATCTTTCTCAAGTGTAAATGTCTGGAGGATGGACATTTACAAGTGATTTACTCTTAATAAAAGTACAAGCGATGTTTGTTACAGAAACGCATAAGCAGAACAACAGAACATGAAACCCATCTCAGACATTCCATTGACTGCTGTCCATGTCTGAATCAATATCTCCAGGAAAAGCAATACTTCACAACAGAGACCCCGGCAACCTGCATGGACACTGTCCAATCACACAGGAGCCAGACAGAATCGCCACATAAAACCGCAAAGCCGGCGAGCCCCGTCCAATCATACACTGTTGAGAAGAAAAACAATAGGAGGAAAGAAATGATTATGAAGATATGTAATTGGGCACAAACAAAAAGAAAGGTCTATGTTCAGTGACATCAATCAATATTGCTGTAATAGCATTCCTAGATGTCGGATTTCAAAAGTTATTTCTGATATGTATGTTCCGATATTTTTTCTATTTTTCTACTTTGAGAGATCTCTCTCCCAAATTTGCACAGAATAAAATTTTAAACGCTTGACATAAAATAGCTATTACAAATGTTTAAATCCATTTAAGTTCTGAAGGTTTCAAATGTTATAACATCGAAATAGTAAAACATTTTAAGAATGTTTTAAGGAACTTAAGCAAACAATATTGTTAAAATGCCCTTCCAGTGTTACTCTCAGAACGTTTTTAAAACCCAAGAAAATTATTTACCCAAAAGTGTACATTTTGTTCACCCTCTAGTTGTTACAAATATGTGTATTAATCTTTGCGCACACCACAAATGAAGATATTTTTAAAAGGTTGTATCCAAGTCATTGTGGATCACTATTGACTTCCAAAGTTTATATAATTATAATATATAATATCATGATATAACTATTTTAAAATGAGCAAAGATTACATGATTTTCAACAATAGGTTTAACGTAAGCCAAATGTTTCCTGTAAGCAGGAAGTATTGTAACAATAGAATATGTATAACATTGCATGATATCGATGAGATACGTTTGATATTGTATCTGTGCAAATCTGAGCCCTGCTTATGAGACGCATGTGACGTTACACATGTGGTTGTCTTAGGAAAAAAACTATTGTCTCCTATTGAGAAATAAAATTTGTAAAGTTTCAATGGGCTTCCATTACATTCAGAAACAAGGGTTTCAATTCTGTTTGGTGTCAAGGCAACTGAGACAATACCTAGACTGCCGACTGCAAACAGAAAAAGAATGACTACATCAGGTCGATGTGTCATTAAATGACAGACAGGAGTAAGCCTCCTCATCGTGGACATACAGCCAAAAAGATTATGATTTGATCTTGAAAAAGCACTGACATATAAATCAATAAGGACACTTTTCATTTAAACAAAACATTTATAAATATAACTTGTAAGCGCTGTTCAATCGCAACGTGAATAATAATCTTTTCCGGCTACACCTAACTCACTAACTACTCTATCAAAAAAAAAAATTTCTTTTGTAACTTCGCTCTCTGTGTAACTCGGTAGCATTGTTGTAGCACTTGTTCACCTATTGTTGTATCGGCTATTTACTGCTTCATTGTCTCCTCGACTATTGTAAGTCGCTTTGGATAAAAGCGTCTGCTAAATGACAAAATGTAATGTAATGTAATGTAATATTTAGACAATCTTGTCAATGAACAATCCCTTCATGGACAAAACAATCAGCGTCAACATCAAGAGATGACAAATGACACTGTCCAATAATACAAAAGTCATAATGACATAAACCTCTCAATTCACTGCAGCCGCCAGCGTGTGAAGTCATTAGGGATACACAACTGACTGTTTGTTCATACACGGGACACCTGGTGTTCACTGTCTAACTGTCAGGTATCTAATGTGGACATATTTCAGGGAGCTGTCCATCAATACCACAGATCAGCCGCAGTCACTCGGGTCACTGCATGTTTTAAAGCAGAGAGCAGATTGGTTTGAGGTTCTGTCCGGAGTCCTGAGGTGAAATTATTCAAGCCAATGAAGAATGATGCAATTAGTTTTGTCCTTCAGGCAACATCCGCTTTCCTACTTAAATAGGTTGACTGGTTTTTAGGTTAAAATGGTTGGAAGCAGTCTTCCTTTCTTCAATAAAACTTTTAACCTAAAAAAACTAATTCTGAAGCATAACTGGTTTGTATTCATGTATGCATACACAAACAAACCCTACACATTATGGTACGTTTTAATGAGGATGCACACAGATAAAATTTTATAGCTAACCTTGCAATAAAATTTCTTTCTATTCTGTTTAGCCGTTAACTTGTGCGCTTTTGCCTACTACAGGATTCTCTAGTTTCACATTAAGTTTTCAAGTAGTCCTATGAAAATATAAATAAAGATAAAAATTGTATTAAATGTGGACGTAGATATGTGACGTTTTTCTACATCTTATCGCCTAACGTTGCAGCAAAGAATTTTTGGCAAGACCTTCACGTACAGTTGGGAGATTTTGCTGCTGCTTTTGTAGTTTTCACATTACGATGTCTTTCCTCTTATTCCTTGTAAACCTGTCTCACAACTTCCCTATCCCGTTAAAATTGATAGATGTGTCTGAGACTAATTGTAAAAGAAAAAGATGCATAATCCCTTTCTTCCCAGCCGAGGCTGTGAATTTGAAAACTTCTATTGACAAGGGCTATAAATCTATTAAGTATATCCAATAGGATATTCAAGTTATGTCTTAATAAACTCCTTGTGGTTTTCTTTTGCTCCTTTTTAACTCTTCCCTTTCCCCTCACTCACTGTATTACCTCCATGCCTGTGGTCTTATCTGCAATGTCATCGGAAGTTTAATCTGCTTTTGTTTCTGTACAGCTCTAGCTTTTTCCTTAAACCTGTCAGAAGATAACAGTACTTCTTACCTCTTTGGCTTCAAAGCCAAGTGTTTTTCGACTTTCTGCAAAGTGGGAAAGAATGAATAAATGATAACAACACAGTTTTAGTACACCAGAGAGGAACCCAATTCTAATACCACCCCTCTCTCCAGAACTTCTTTTACTTGGTCAAAAGATACCATGCCATTCTCTTACATCACTTGTCTCATGCACTGGAAGAAAATAAAAAACCTCCAGGACTGTCACGACCTATGCTAACCTGACACGCACATACAGCATCCTATTCTCGACTCCTGACTCATATTTGCCCAAATGCTGTGACTTCCTGGACCCTGGTATATATGACTCTTCCTGTCTCTGCATCGACTGTTCACGACGGCATTGCCAACGGCTGCTGTCATTTACACGACCGGACCTCCACCGCTGGTCAAAATGAGGGGTGATATTACATATGGCTGTAAAAAAATAAGAACATGATACTTGGGCCATTACAGCTTGCACTGGAGCTCCCAAAGTGCAGTTACAGTGAGTCTCTGAGAGAATCTGGTCCAACATTGTCGTGCAACATTTATAAACCTCACAACCTTTCAGGTGCACATGCTTGGAAAGGCCACAAAAGAGTTGCACTTGGATGAGCTTCTCTTCAAGTTATCCCTGCCTATTTTCAGCCTCTCTCGCTCCCTGGTGCTCCTCCTTGCAGGGTCTGCTGTCCAAGCCCTTAAAGCATCTTTAAATTATCTATAACATGGCAGCAAGAAGAAAGGAACCCTGGTGACACTCTACGCCAGCTTTTGGATTCTGCTCCCACACAGATAGAGCGTGGAGGGATGCTCTCGGCAGCCCGACAGCCGGGCAACGTCATCACCTGCTCCGTCACATTCGTGGGGGGAATCAAACGCCCCCGCATACGGCTTTCACGAATGCCCGTATATGCCCGTCTGCGAGGGATGGAGAGGATCCCTGCCATGGTTCCATATGGATGTATTCGTATTTGCATAACTACAGTCCTGTGCCTGACAGAAAGCCATGTAAGCCTGCCTTTGAAGACGGTGGGTAGGGGTGGGGTTTGGAATGGGAAGCAACACAGATAAGGGGTTGAGGAGGAGGAAGGCATCTTCACATATGCATTTCAGAGCTTTTCCCTGGAATTACACATGCATGTGCAGATTGTGCAGGAGGAGGGAAGCAAAGAAGAACATAACATGACATGATGCTAAACATCTGTATGTTGCATATACAAACAAAAATCATCTAAAAATGCGAGGTCACGATTCACAGCACTGTAGTTTTAAAACCTTCATGCATGATTTTGCAACAGACCCATCGGGAGGCAAATTCCCACACTGGATGGGTTCTGCACGACGATGCCGGACGGACATGCAAACCATTACAACACAACCACAACCACACACACACACACACACACACACACACACACACACACACACACACACACACACACACACACACACACACACACACACACACACACACACACACACACACACACACACACACACACAGGGTCTTTAATTCTAAGAGCAATGCAGACCTCGATCACAACGACAGTCTCATTTGTGCGCTCGCTTGCCTTCATCCAATTCTTACATTTCCGAATGCGACGCGATGCAACGGCAACATTGTAACATCCGCAAAGCCGAAGAGAGAAATAGAGTGAAATACCGCACCTGGGACACAAGGATGCCAAAGGGCAGACCAAGAGGGACAGAGGAGGTGTCTCTCCGCTCCCCTCTTCCTCCTCTCTTTCTGTGTTTTCGCCTGTCTTCACAGCCTCGTTTTTCTCTCTGTTTCACTCTCTGTCCTCCCTCCCTTCTCCTTCCTTTGGCTTGTGCGCGGAATACTAAACGAGCCGCGACTCAGCTCGAAACGTGCAGCTCTAAACACATACTGATGTATGAGAGAGAGAGAGAGAGAGAGAGAGAGAGAGAGAGAGAGAGAGAGAGAGAGAGAGAGAGAGAGAGAGAGAGAGAAGGTAGGGAGGAGAGAGGACCGGTCAGAGGTGGGGTGGGGTGGATCATGGACTGGTGTGTGCCATGAGTCAGATATATCTTTAATATATATATATACACACACACACACACACACACACACACACACACACACACACACACACACACACACACACACATACATACATACATATACATATACATACATACATATACATATACTTGACTACTTTTTAAATATTTCATACACTTCATATACATTTCATATATACTGCATATACATTTCATGTATAGATTGGATAATATGATGGATGTATTTATACACATGGAGGCAAATTAATCAAAATTAGTATATAAAACTGCAATAACACTTAAGTGCTCAAAGGCCGAGTGCCTACTATAGACACTCAGCATTATTCTATATTGAAACACATTAAAGAATGCATATGATCACACATACAGTCTGTAATTAAACCTTTTATGTAAATGAGCCAATCAGGTGCTCTTAAACTTGCTAGTCATACTCCGTCATCGATGTGACGCCTCACACATGTACAGCCACACTGAATATTTATGCAGTGTGATGAGCAGACACTGCTTAAATCTGCTACGGCGTTTTTGCGAAAACAGTAACAACTTTTCCTCCGCACCCTGATAGCACGCATAGGCCTATCTATTTGACATCTGCAGTTTCATGTCTCTGAGATGTCTGCTGTCAACATGTAGACCTCTAGATGTCTGTAAGATGTTGAATGGATGTGCAATAGCTGGAAGACCTTGAGCGGATGATTTGAAAAGCAGATTCTCCAAATCTTTAGCAGATGTACCTGTGCTATCCGGGAGTATCTTGCTGAAATCATTATTAAAGGTAATCGAGCAGATGTAGCGGAGTGACGGAAACACGAATACTTTAAATGTGGGCTCTCCCAGTAATCTTCCCTCTCTGGTTATGTACGGTATTGATGAGCAGTCAGTAAAATAAAGGGCACGTGGTGTATCAGGCTGAAGCATTGAGCATGACAATTGGGGTATACATGAGTGTAAACAGCTGCCTCTGTTAACTGTCAGTGCCGTGCAGAGGGAGAAGCTGAGGAAGAGAACACAACCGGACAGGGCCAAGAGATGCAACTGAGCAAAAGCAACCAAGAGGTAGAGAGAGGGCAGACTCAACAACACGAGGAGAGAGAGAGAGAGAGAGAGAGAGAGAGCAAGAGACAGGTTAGAGGGAGGAGATCTGAAACTAAAAGGGTTAGAGAGAGAAATCTGAAAGCTTGGCCTCGGGCAGCAGCCACTGTCCTTAGTCAGCTCATGTCAGCGAGGCAACATGCACTGGCAGTGCTCCTGATTCCTACTAACAAATTACATTTAAACACACTGGCACCCACAAAAAAATGTGCAGATTCTTGGACGCGACTTTTTTGGCAACAGAAATGCTACGTTTCAACTCGGAGCAGAGAGCTTTTCTGTAATTGAGGACTTGCATAAATAATGAGCTTTTAAACCAGCAAAGAGCAGCACAGTGTGATTTACAAAAGTAGAATGTGTTCTTTTGTTAGTAATTGGATAGTCCAAATCCCCTCAATACAAATTCAGTAGTTTTAAACTGGTGGGCCGTGACCCGTCAATGGTGGACTGATGGTGTTTTTAACAGCACACATCAAAGCCTGGATGTTTAATTTATTCCATTTAAAAAACTGGTATAAAAAGAAAACATGATCTGCATTTTAAAGTGGAAGCACAATCTGAAACGAAAATTCTGTCATCATTTAACCACCTTCGTCATTTCAAACTTTCTTCTGCAAAACACAAAAGATATTTTGAAGAATGTTGTTCACTTGCATTGGTTTTGTGGTCCAGACAATAGAAGAAGTAAATACTTTTGTGTTCCTCAAAAGGAAGAAAGTCATACAGATTGAAATGACAACACAACGCCATTTAATCAAATAAACCTTCACTAATATTTTATGGACACAAAAGTAATGTAAGTGAATGGGAGCTGGTAACCAAATTCTTTAAAATATTTCCTTTTGTGTTTCGTGGATGAAAAAGAGTCAAACTGAATCTAAGTCTTAGGGGAACCTTCACGTTAACTCTCTGTGCTGTGACCCCACCTGTGTTCATTCTGTGATTCTGAGTATTTTATTTAAAATATAAATATTTGGTCATATGCTTGACCGTCCATTTCTGATGTTAAACATGTGAAACCAGCTAAGAACCACTGTCCTAATCTCTACACCCAAGAAAAAGATTGGTGAATGTGTTTCCAAAAAACAACGAGAGAGCCCAGAAGCTGGGCAAATCATGTTAAGTGTGGACATCCACCTAAAGAAGGCGTTTGACCTTATTTCATGCGTTTCGACTCCGGACTATGGGTGTGAAATCTCACAGGTGTTCAGAGGTGCAGAATGAGGCCCTGTGAAAATTCCTATAATAAAAATACAGTCTCAGGCCTCAATGCCCAAGTTCACCTCTCTCATCTGCAACAGTTTGGCTGCCCCCTTTCACTAGATTGCTCCTTTTTGAGTTCTCCATTTTATTTTGTTACCATGACGACCGTCTCTCAGCGAGTCGCCCACATCTCTCGTTCCCTTTCCTCTTTCATTTTTTATTTTCCTCGCCGTGACTTTCATCTTCCCGTCTTCTCGGCTCATTCTGCTACTTTTCTTTGCTCTATCACAGTTCCACTCTTCATTTTTATCTGCACTTTTTCTGGTTTAGATTTATGTTCATCCATCTTTTAATACAGCCTCTTATAAAATATTTATACTTGATTCCAGACATCTACAACACATAGTGTTTCAGATGAGATTTGAGTAGCTTCTGGCGATTTGACTTTCTATGCCTGTCTAAAACTTTACCCATACAGACTTTATTACATGATGACATAGATTAATATCAAAATATAAACTTTGTTTGCCAAACAATCTTAGCACAAATATTCTATGCACAGGAAAAAAGCAGACTGCTTTGGCCGGTTTAAGAAGGTTTAAGGCTGAATTTTACTTCCAAACGGTAACAAAATGGGAAAAGAGGACAGGCATACATTTTTTACTGTGTTACCTTATCGGGACAAAAATCCAGTTCTTAGAAATATTGGCCATGGCTATGTCCCCTTCCTTTAAAGCTGAAGTAAAAAATGATGAATATTCAATCCTCTGGCATACTTAGCGTGGAGCTGTTTGCATAGGAATGATGGAGTGCCTGAAAAAGAAAGAGTGCACTTCACCCGGAGCAGTCATCTCCTTAACGTCTCTCTTCAAAGCAAATACTGTTGTTCACACATTTCTTGCACCCCTGGGACCCACTGTGGCAAAAGCAGAGTGGTGGTATATGTGGAGGCATCGCTGATCTCGCGGGTTGATGTTTTTCACCATAGTGCTATACATCACGTACCTTTGGCAAAACTGCTCTGCTGTTCAGATGTCCATTTTAAAGCTTGATGCATTGCTGGGTGTGCGGGTTGGCCAGCAGGCTTTTAAAGCACTCTGCACGCAGAAGGAAATTAAAATGAGGAGTTTTCTATGAGGTACGGAAGTACACAGGGGATGGATTTAAAAGTGACATGGGTTATCCAAACTCAAACACTGCCAAGTTCAAAAAAAGGATTCTGACTTAAAAAGCAAGAGAGCTTGATAGAGAGACAGCCAGTAGGCTGTAGTTTTGAACCACGATGATACAAGCCTCAGCCTCATATATCACGCCCACAAAATTAGAAACCATCAGGCGCTTTGAAGTCATAATCTGATTGCTGAGGATTTCCAACCTGATCTCATAGGCTTATTCGTATGAACTTGCATGTTATGAATCGTATAAATATGTGCGATGACTAGAAGAATTGCAATCTTAAAGGCTCACTGCTTTGCGTTTTTACGTGAAACAATTTACACATAAGCAAATAATTTGCTTTGAAATAAGTATTTATACTGTGTATATGTTGCTAACAAAATTAAGTTAATCTAATTAAATCAAAAATTCTTTTGAATTGACAAGTGTATATCTTACAAATTTATATTTGTAAAATAAATACTGTTTTCACAACATGAACTTATACACAAATATTTGTACTTTTTAGAGAAACTTACGGTTTTAATAAAGTAAAATTATTGGATTTTTACACAAAAAATCTATTTAATGTTATTTAAACGATTTTATTATGTTAAAACAACTGTTTATTTTTGTCATATTTAACATTTGTAGTGCCTTACGACATGTGCGAGCGAGCAAATCATAATAAAACATTCAAATGAGATTGTACAAATTCAAGCCACCCTGTTTTTGTCATATTGTGTTAGGATTTCCAGTAGATGTAAGAATATTTAGAATACATCAACTTTTTTACAACCTTCCCACACAGCAGAATTGCTTAAACATGTTACTTTACAAGTCAACCCTTGCTGGATGAAAGCTGCTATGGAGTCTTCATCTTCTGCTTTCAGTATGAAGGTCTGTCACAAGAATACTTGAAAAGCAGCATTCGTATTCTAGACAGCGTATGACTGGACAAAAATTGCTAATGAGATGAGTCATTGATATTTCTGTTCCATTACCCAAGAGAGATTCAAAATGTGAAAAGTGTCTGCTTGTTAATTTTATCCATTAGGTGTACACTACCTTATTGATAGCACAAACATGCCATAAGATATTTTGATTGAGTGCATCTTTTCACACCTGGCTGGATGTAAGAGAGAGACAAACAGAGAAGAGGGAGGATGAAAAGGGGTGGCGTTGGACCCGGAGGAATGAAAAACTTGGGAAAAAGGTTTTGTTTATTTGTTGTGTCAGGGATGTTTGGCTTCATAAGCTAATGAGAAGCAATCAGACAGCTGCCAATTAAGCATGACTATTAGACTGTGACTGAGAGGATGGGGAAAGACAGACATACTGATGAGAGATGGAAGAGTGACAGGGGACTGTTTGGGCTTCAGGGGGAAAAAAGAAAGAAAAAAATAAGTGCTCATAATTAGCCGTGAAGGGAAATTTTGGAAACCTAACAAAGATCAATGTCAATGTGTTTACCTCTGGCGATAAACAAGAAGACCTCGGGCCTTCAGGGCCCTCTGGATACCAGCAGTCTGAGTGATGCTTTTCAGTCAATACACATGATATCTCCCTAAACATGTTAGAGTGTTGGAAACACAGCCATCACTGTGGCAAATGAGCGTCATGCTCACTCAGCCATTCTGGGAGGCAATGGGGAGCTCCAGTCTTCAGGCGGAACAGACACACTGTGGAGGAGCAGAGATCTGGAGAACGGTGTGTGGGTGTGTTTGGGTATGAGAAGTCCAGAAGGGGGTGCTACTCTGAGCTCTTGCTCTATCTCCATGAGGGTTCCATTTAGCCATCTGGCTCTCGGTTGAAGAAGTGATGCAGAAGTAATGATTAACCTCTACATCGCTCTCGCTTTCCCATAATGGAGGCCGTAGAATATTCTTGGATCCTCCTCTTTCGCCGCAACCTTTGAATAGGAAAGCAAAAATTCACTTCAGTGGTATCCAAGAGTGCAGGACTATGAATACAAACATTAAGACGTACAAACACTGACCATGCTTTAAGTGATACTTCATCCAAAAATAAAAATATTATTTACCCTCTTCTCATTCGAAATCTAATTTATGTTTTACTTGAATTTGAACTACAGGAGGGCTTGAGAAATGAAAGATGCATGGTAGCTAGGGGTATGCAGGATATATTGTGTGCGATAATACCCCAAATGTTGCTTTAATGATGTGCATATCACATTTTCGTTCACTTTTAATAACCTGCATTTAATGTCCACAAATTCACTTACATTTACATTTACATTTAGTCATTTTTAGCAGATGCTTTATCCAAAGCGACTTACAATAGTCGAGGAGACAATGAAGCGGTAAATAGCCGATACAACAAAACACTTCATGCTATAGTCACATGCTGCGCCTTTTGTGCATGTCTATTCAGAATAAAACCAACGTTTAGTCTTTTTAATGTAAAAATATTATAATTGAGCAATGTTTCATATTTTTTTTGGATATTACATAATATATCTAAGGACCTGTTGTTTTCATTATTATTATTATTATTATTATTATTTATTATTATTATCATTATTGTTATGAGAAATCAATATTATGTTGGCATGTTATCAATTAATAGTACAAAATAAGACTTACCAACACATTTTTTAAAGGTGAAAAATAAAATTGTTTGATTATGGTAATATGCAAAATAATCGTGACTTATTCCCGATAAAGCACTTGTCTCAAGTATCTTTTTGCTTTTTTAAAATGGTTACCACATAATATTCTCAGAGGATCTATGAGACTCTATGCACACACATACACACAAACACCCAATTTTACACGTCTCTTCTCCTCTTGGGCCAGCCAACGTCTTAAATAGGCTAATTGAGAGGCTAGAATAACCATTTTCCTAATTACAGATTTTGGTCAGATAAAGAATTGAGCAGATGAATCGAAGTCAGCAGTTTCTTCATTTCCCTGAACTGACCCAGTAGAAGCACACACACACTCCATCTTTCTGTCTCTTATACTCATGCTGTTAGTGTGAAGGATGACTCCAAGCTCCAATACTTTCTGTCAAAGGTTTTTATATGATGTGACACAATAAGCTCTTTTACACATGGAGAAAATGGAGTTCATTTTTAATGTATGAAGGAAAAGTAAAGAGATAGGACAAATGCCCTGAATCAAACCTTTCTAATTGGCAGCTAATTGATTTGTATCTTAGGTAGTCACTTGAGTGTTTATTTCTACAATTTAAAAACTACAACAAGCTAGGTCAGTTCTACTAAAAATACAAACATGAATGTATTTCATAGATGCAGTCTTTTTTGTTATATATGTTTCTGGTTGCTACCAGCATAAATAATGCAGTAAAAAATGGCACAATGTTTGAACTAACCTTCATGATTCTAGCCATCAGATCTACTACGCCTGCAATTAATGTGCTAGAGGCCATGTGGAATAAAATTATTTTCTTTACACCCAAACTGGGTTACATGGAATTAGGCTGACAGTGTAACACACACTCCTGACTGTATGACAAATCCAGCTGTCTTCTAACTGGCTGCTTTCTCACTACAGCTTCAGGGGTCAGCGTGACTGATGAATTTGTCATCTTGGTGAAAATTTCCTTTGGATAACAATTTCAGCCTAATATGAGTTTTTCATTTCTGTAATAATGGCTGCAAGTAGGGGGTCAGGAAACTTAACTGTACACCAGCGAAGACAGATGTCTTACTCTAGATTGAAGGGATTTCACAATGGTTTTATTACACTGCTCTTATTACACATTGTTGTGTTTGATATGACACATTTACCTTTTTGGAAATTCCTGGGGGAATATGCTGTAAGAAAGAAGTATTTCACAAGAAATGATTATCGATTTCAGGTAAAATCTTATGTAGAGTATAGATCTCAACAGAAAACAGTACTGTTTAACGATTAATTGCGATAAATCGATTGCAGAATGAAAGTTTGTGTTTATATGATATATGTCTGTATACTACACATAATATTCACATATGTCCATACATTTATCAAACAAAAACAATGTTTTATATATTATTTCAATCTAAATACATACATGAAAATATTTTCTTAATGTACAAATACAAAATTACTATGCACAGTACACAGACATATACTATGGAAACAAAAGATTATATTCTGCAACCCAATAATCACCATAATCTATATGTATAATAAATCTGAACAAGTATCTCTTTGGTTTTAGTTAACTTTAAGAAATGCTTGCCTGGTCTTAATGGAAAGAAACACTCAAGGAAACACGGGTAAGGACAAGAAACACAAACTCCCTAGAGTCAAATTGGAGCATCAAGATGGCAAATAAGACGATACACTAGAAAACTTTAGTATGGTCCATCGATTTTTTAAGGACTCTATATGTATACCGTCCTTTTCCAACTTTATCCTTCGGTTGATATTTCCTTCATGAACACACACACACACACACACACACACACACACACACACACACACACACACACACACACACACACACATACACACACACACACGGGACAGTGAGGGGGAGTTTGTGAATGACAGATTGCTCAACTGCTCATATGCTGCGTGAGTCATTCCCCCACACACAACTATAGAGATTTATGTGCATTTATCACCAATGCGTGAGAATGATGGAGTTAAGATCATTAACATACATCCACGCACACATGTTTGTTTGCGTAAAGCATCAGCAGACCTCATGATCCGCTTCTGCTCAAATAAACATAAATACAGACGTCCAGAGTCATCTGACTGTGAAAGCATCATCCACAACCATCCCATTAAATTGACGTGAGAGTTTTTCCACTTGAAAAACTTAAACGATTCAACTGCATGTGGGGAATCTACTCTAAGATGTCAGCATTATGGGTAAAGCTGTCCATTAAAGAACTTCTGTATTAAACCACATTGCCCTCTGCTGGCTGAGATTTTCAACCTAATACAAGATGTAGGCCTTGCCATCTATTTCAGTAGAGGTTACGTAACAACTGCCCATTGCCCACTTTAAATAATAAATACAGCACATCGGTATTGTAAAGTAATCTGCTTATGAAAGCATACTGGCAGGCGAATTGTGAAATGTGAGAGGCACTCACTGCCCACTGAAAACAATACAGAGCCATAAAACATCCAGCACAGATGAGTTTGGAATAGAAAGGGATAGGCATTATAGGTGAGATAAGATGCATTGATGGATAACCTGTCTTTGTCCTACACCAGATAGAGATTTTGTAACATGACTAGAACGGGTTCTGTTGTACAGATGTAAGGCATTGAAGAAATGCGATTTAAATGCCATCCCTGATGCCACACATACATCTGGCAGATGTTTGCATTTTCATCTTTTATAATTTTCATCATTGTTTGCTTTTCTGTAAGACATCTGCTGTAAGGTTTCATACAGACCTCTATAGGATGTCTGAAAGATGTTTATGATTTAGAATGGATGCACAAAAGCTCTTTCTAAGATGTTTAGCAGATGATTTTACATAGCAGACATCTGGGATGAAATGTTCAGCGTTCTTGTATTAATCGAGTACTGCAGAACCAGTTGTCGTGTTCAGACTCTAAACCAGGGGGTTTTCATACTTTACTATGTGGGGACCCCCAAATATGATGGACTATTTATGATGACCCCCTTTCTAAAATACATATTCAACCATATACAATATAGAACATTATATTTCATAAAGAAGCGTTGAAAGTAAGTTAGATAAATTATAAGTGTGAGAATATGATAAGATATAATAAATATTATATTAAACAGTTGTCTATAATATGAATAATGTTGATTGTATGTGCCCAAAGAGAAACAATTCCTTTTTATCTTTGCAAAACATACTGCCTCTGTGTTAAACATGTACAAATTAATAAAACATTTTAGATATAAGAGAAAACTAATGTGTACATTTACAATGTAAAGGTTTTCTGGGGACCCCTTTGAGCTGTTTGAAGACCCCTGCTCTTAACTCACAAACTGACAGGTGGAAACACAGCACGTTTGGCGAGTCAGAACGCTTCCTGTCAATCATCATCAGACCGTTGTCAAGTATTTGTGACTGTAGCTTTTAAAACGTTATAAAACCTGTACAAGGTGAGTGAAAAGAGTTTTTATTAAGTGTTTATTCTTTAGGTAAGTTGTATATTCTTACGTCTTAGAACGCTGCTCCGTTCCTGTTAAACACTCTGATCGATGTGTCTGTGAACGGCTTTGTGGTTGGGGGCGGGGCTTAGACATAAGGGGCGTGTGTAATTAATCCTCTTAATTTGGAGTTCAGCCACAAACTATATTTTAAGTTTTACAAAAGTTTGTTAATGTCAAAAATTAAATGTTTTGGCAGCTGTTATGGCAGTTTTTTACGTCATTACAAGGAAAACTTAACTTTAGTATAAGATACCAAAACTTTGGTTTGAAAAGTTTAAAATAAAAATAAAACAATTGTGCATAAAATCACATTTTTATGTCACTTTGGTTACTGCATCTTGTTAATATAAAATCTTTATCATCCTCTAAAAATGGTGCAACATTCAACATGGCGTGACATAGCTTCATATTCTCTCTATGCATATAGACAATGTGAAGCTATGTAGAACCATGGCTTACAGAGGAAAACATCTGCTTGTCTGCTAATTTATCTAGTGGGAAATACATTATAACATTTGAAATACCGATCAAAATATTAATTAGTAAGCTGTGAATATGGTGCACATTGTAAATTGCACATGCGTCTTATAAAACCGTCTGTAATGACTTTGTTTTAGAGCAGTTCCTGTGTGCATGAGTGACTAAGCAAACTGTCTTCTCAGTTTTCTGAATCATTGTAACTAGATAACTTCTGTGTTTGTTGAGAATCCCTTTTCTCCAACATCAAAATCGTTGCGTCATGGACCGACTCATAGAGCTCATGCCAGCACTGCTTAGAATGAGTGGTATTTTTGCTGGCGAAAGGTTAATGTTGATCAAAACTGCGAGAAGGAAACTGACCCTATGAAAAGCTCAGAGTGGGCACATTTCTGACTCACTTACTCAATGATGCGGGACAAATAGGTCTATGTGAGTGATAATGTGTGTGACAACCACTCAAGGCAACACGCTGAATGATCAAACAATATTAAGACATGTGCTACAGGGTCCGAGGGATCTAAAATCTTGAGAAATGAGTGCACTATGAGTCAGTTGAGTGTCACACACACACATCAACACACACACACACACCGACACACACCCACACCCACACCGACACACACCGACACACACCGACACACACACACACACACACACACACACACACACACACACACACACACACACACACACACACACACTTATTAAAAGCCCCATATATTTTCAGTTGGAGTCGTGTAATGTGGCCCCAGGAAATAAAGAATGAAATATGAAAAGTATAAAAGAAATTGTGCATATGTATAATCTGCATGAAATTAAAGATATTTGAGTTTGATTAAAAATGACAAAGACTCACATTAATCTTTATCTATTTTAATACTGTTAGTGTTTGCATTCGATGGTGCATATATTTAAACATCACCCTCTGTTGCATACATAATCTTTGGATATCATGATGCCACACATAAATGAACAAGAATGAGTCTCACTACCAAGGGGTGAGAATTAACAACTGTCCTAACAGCTAAATGTGAAACAAGCTACAATTAACAACATCGAAAAACAACAGAAACAGATTACACTTGACATAATATATCAGTTAACACCTTGCTTTAATTTTATAGCTGTTGAGAACATCACAAAACCATATGGCCCCTTTTATCCAGGCATCGGTTATGATTTAATGCACATACTGTGAGTCATAATAAGAAATATGTTATTGATCAAATGTAAATGAGTCTTTGGTGTCTCTGAAAATACTGACATTGTGTAGGCTTATGCATCAAGATATACTCTCTGTATTCCCTCTATATATTAGAGGATTTCAGTACTTCATGTATAAACGTCTTTGTACTTTCATTGTTTCCATTAAAGCTACAATATCCTTATTGAAAAGTGCATAACAGACCAAAATGACACACTGACCTTATAAGGACTAAAGAGCTGTGATGGTCTTTTCAAGAGGGATGGTACATGATAACTAATAATGTTATAATTTTCTCAAGTCACATTTTATTGCTTTTTGGAGGCATTTTTCCATCCTAAACTTCACACATCAACTGCACACCCAATCTGCAAAACATCAATAATAATGGCTGCAAAATCTGGGCACCTGAAGGCATTTAAGGACTCCACAGTTGGAATCACTTATAGGGGTCTTTAAACAAGTATTAGCACCAGGACTTTGAGAAGATGGAGCTTTGTGCTGTCCTGTGTTTCTACACCCCCTCCACATAGTTTGCCGGGTACAAGCCCTCTTTTCCGCCGTCCATCATACCTCTGCACCAACCCTGATCATCCTCATCCTCGATCTTCAGAAATTCCTCACCTGTACCCATACAAATACAAGCAAACTGTGTCAGGAGCAATTGTGCTGACAGATACACACAGATGGACAAGACATACCTGCTTTAAAGGAAAGTTCATCTGTTTCCTGTCCAACATAGTCATAAAGAGCTCTTACTCTTACACCTCCAATCATTGCACTGACATGAAGAGAGTACACAAACAGACAGTGAATATAACAGCTAACCTGAACATTTAAATGACCAACAAGAATGTATGTTACATAGGTTGTGGTAAGTATGGCTCGCATGGCATCCTCCACATACAATAACTGCTCTGACCCCTACAGCAAATATCATTCAAAAAGCAAAAAGCAATCAACTGACCTTCTCTCCATCACCACCACCTTCTGCTCCTCCTCCTTCTTTCCCCTTTTATGCTTCTTGTCTGGAGTCCACTCCTAAAATAGAGATGACAATAGACAGTGTCAGCGAAGGAGTAAAAGTGTTTTGGCACTACAGAACAAAGTCTATTTGTGGATGCAGTTTTGTCAGGTCCATAAATATACCAGATGACAAAACTTTAATACTCTTATTCACACAGCACACAGATACGAATACATTGTCCTAAAACAATACCCACACATTACTAAAATATACAAGAAATTACATTCTAAAACTGAACTAAGGTTATGTGTTATGCCTGCCAAGGTGACTGGGCATATTGTTCTCATCCCTTTATGAGGTGGCACTTAGTCATTTGTAGAATGGGAGTATTGCCTTCTCATTTGGTTCAGGGTATAAAGGGGAAATTTAAGCATCTCTCCAGCCTGCCATTTGGCTCATAGCTCATTCTGAACATCATCCAAAGGTTAAAAATCTAACAGCAAAATTTGCAAGAGGCTGTTTATCTACCTATATGGGATCATAATGTAAATATGAGAATGTGAACTGTGCCAGCAAGCGACCAAAATCTGAGAACAAGCTAGCAACGAACTAGAAAATGCTATTTCAGAAACTCCCTTACAAAGGAGACACATAAATACCTGAAACTGAGGCCAGTCAGTGGGCATGCCGGGCCCATGTGTATTCTTCCACCAGCGCAAATCCTCCTGCTCACTGATGGACATCAGAGTGTTATGGAGCTCATTATACACAGCTTTCACACTTTAAAAGAGAAAGAAAACACCACATATATTTACCATGTGTATCATTGAAAGTAAACACATTTACTGCAAAAATAGTAATGTCTAATCTCTTAAAATATATTTTAGAGTACAAATACCAATAAAAATTGTTTTCATACAACAATCTGAATTAGAAACTTTTAATAACATTGACTTCTGAGTACAAACTTAACAAATTCAAGATAAGTTTGTAAATTTATTAACATCTCTTTTGAAACCCCATTGGGAATTTTTTTTTATCTTTTTCTATGGAGAAATATTTGAGTTGATTTTAATCTGAAATATTAAAGAAACGTCCTACTTTTGAAAGAGAAAATTCAGATTTTAAGACATGTTTTATAGAAAACATATTGCTGATGTCCTCATAAAACCTCAAATATCATTAGTTTTTTTTTTTTTTTGCTTTACTATTAGTGTTTTATTATTATTAGTCACATTTTTTTAGGCTTTAAAAAGGGCTTATCAACTTGACAACAAAGTTTTTAATAATTTTAAAAGTACAGTGTTTTTCCATTAGTTTAAAAAAATATTTATATTAGAATATCTTATGTTAACGAATGACAGCAACGATATATAAAAGTGATTGTTCACCCAAAAATAAAAGTTGTAATTTCAAATCTGTGTGACTTTCTACCATTCACAGATCAGAGAAGAAAATATTTTGGCCAGCGCACTGCAGTTGCAGCCATTCACTTCTACTGTATGTACACAAACTCAATGCAAGTGAATGGGCTGCAGTCACCAACATTCTTAAAAATATCTTCCTTTGTGTTCTGCGGAAAAAAGTCATACAGGTTTGAAGTGATGAGGTTTTTGGGTGAATTTGATGTAACTGCACTGGTTGTACTGATTTTTTGCAGTTCCTTAAAAACCATTTACTTGCATTAAGGTCTCACATACCTCTCATTGTTGGTGACATCCAAGTGTCTGTGGATTGACAGAAAAGCCTGTTTGAGGAAGCTTATTCTCTTCCTCTCCTCCTCCTGCGATTGGTCAAAGATGGACTCCATTTCCTCCATGTAACGTGGAGCGTAACGTGTAACTTCCTCCAGAACCTTCTCATAGCGGGCTCTCACCTGCACACAGAAACTTGCCATCAATCGATGGAGTCATCTTGTTTGTTTTCTTTGGCCCTCTATTGAACTGCTCTTTCTCTAGAGTGCTGTGGGGTGATTAATGCCTGCTTGTTAAGTGTGACATATATTGTTCCTGGCTCTACATTTCACTGCACCATTATGCAGCATTTTCAGCTTGAGCCTCTCCTGGATCAGTCAATAACTCTCTCACTTTCTCGGTTTCCTGGTGGGCCAGTTCCGTCTCTTCCTGGATCTTCCGTTGTTTCTCGATGGCAATGTCAGGGTTGCCTTGGGCGTGGGCCTCCCGCTCGCGTGCCAAGTGTTCTTTACGAGAAGTTTTGTGAAACGCTGTCCTGGCCTTCTCTAGCTGTCAGAAGATATGAGTTTGGAAAGGAAATAATAGTTTGCACTTTAATTTGTCAATTTAATGAGACTTTATTGGCTTGACAATGTACTAAAATACAAAAAATTTAATACATCACGAATTTTAAAATTTCAAACTGTGGCCCATGACATGAAATTAGTGAAGCAATCGCCCCTGTATATGTATGCATTAAAACCAACCTTCTTCAGTCTCTTAGCCCAGGGCTTCTGTGCACGCGAGAAACCTGTTTCAAAATCCTGGGACTCTTTAAAACCTCCGAATATCTTCTTATGGAAAGTCTCCTTTTGCCACGTCCGGATGCGATCTCCATCCTCCGACACCAGAGCCCGGCAGATGGAGGAGTGCAGTGAGGAGAGTCGATCAGCAGAAGACAGAAAACACTGCCATGCACGTAAAAGAGAGCCGTAAAGAGGGCCTGAAACAGACAAACATAGAAATGTCACAAAACAGCACGGCATCCCTTAGTGTTTTGTGACATTGTAATATTTATTTTTTGTTGAATAAAAACATATAGTGCAAGAGAGAGAGAGAGAGAGAGAGAGAGAGAGAGAGAGAGAGAGAGAGAGAGAGAGAGAGAGAGAGAGAGAGAGAGATTTGCATTTGCATTTATTTGCAGAAAATGTAAACTTGTTGAGAACGGTTTTAATGGGGTTTAGTGAATAAGAAAAATAAAATGTTATTATAACTCAATAAAATCTTTTAATAACATTAAATAGACTTTTTCAGTGAAAAATGTTTAAATAATATACAATAATTATATAATAAATATATTCATGACAATTGATTACATATCACGCAGTTAATTGAACAGTTAAAAATAAAACGTACAAAAATATTTTTTAGTTTATAAAATGAAAATTTAAGTATTTATCAATATCTATATTTAATATAAACCTTTATAGTAATATAAAATCGTAATAGAATAGAAATGTAATAGAATTATGTAATAGAAATGCTCAGGTTAATAAGATTTAAACATTATATTTACTTAATTTTAATGCTTTAAATGTAAAAACTATTTGTGTAATTTTTTCACATAAAAATACAGTAGCATTTTTTCTGGGGTGCTTTGTATTTTTTTGGAGCTCAAGACAACAAGTTTATATTCACTATTAAGCAATACAAAAGTAATTTGTACATGTATTTAAAAAAAAACATTATTGTTGGATTGTTTTATGTGACTTCTGAGGTTTGATTTTGTTAAAATTCAACAGACATTGGACTGAAATGGCTCAATACGTATAGAAATGCTGATTAAATGTGGCTGTATGTATAATAAAACTGATGTACTAACTGGCATCCACCAGGGGTTTCCATTTGGTACTCCACTCACTCAGCTGCTGAGCATACTGCCGCTCGACCCTCGCCCTTTCTTGAAAACATGCCACAATGTCGTTACATGCCTGAAAGGCATCCTCAGTCCTCTTTACTGTCTGATGGTAGTTTCCAGGCTGAGAGATAGATAGAGAGAGAATATGTAAGGATTGTAATACAAAGAGAATAAATTAATACAATTATTCTTGATGGTAGCTATCTACGATGTGATTGAGACTATTTGGAGACTATTTCCTGATCCTTTTGGGAGATTGGCCTCATTTATGCTCTAGTAGGACACTGGGTTTGTTTGTTATGAATTAAATGAACCGAACCATTATAATAGTGTGAGGTTTGTTTCTAATATGAACGCTTGAAGACAGCATGTGGTGTGGAAAAACAATCACAATTCAAACATTATTCCCCCAAAACATCTGTGACTGATGAGCAGCAGCGAGTCGAGAGAATTTAGGCCACGGTAAGTGGAGCATCACATGGGTGGAGCTGTAAAAAGGGTTGATTAACTGAAATAAAAAGATAAATGAGGGAGAATGAGGGTCCATAACGACATTTTCGGAGTGGGTGTCTTGTTTGCTGATGTGGAGCTTGTTTCTCTGCTGGCAAGAGTAAGCAGCTCAACCACATTTTTCATTTGCTGTATACTGCATCTTCCATCAGAGCTGTCTCTCCTCTTATACTTTCTCTCTGTTTTAGCAGCGGTTTGTGCCACATTCTTTTCCCAGTCTGAGAAAAAGTAAAAACAGCTGAGGAATCTCGGCTCAGGCCAAGAGCAATGCAGAGCAACACCTGCCAACCAATCACAGCATTACAAAAACCTAACAAATAACAAAACCCCTGTCAAAGAGAATATGACACAGTGGCAAATTCTGCAAGCCTCAAATCTGATAAATATTTTAACAGGTTTATTGAACAGACAAGGCCATGTATAATCAGCCCTTTTTAGTTCGCGGCAGTTCTGGATGAGACATTCTAGATTTTATTACTGCATGAGACATTCTTCTGCCAAAACTATGGTTATACAATCATAGTGTCTCACATGAACTCAAAACTCTAAAATACTCTGTCTAGGTCAGCGGCCAGCCAACTGCAAGGTAGAACGTACAACAAAACCTCCGCAGATGGTCCAAAAACAAAATCAATGGTTACTGTAAACTAAATTCAGTTGCAACCGCACATCATTGCCTGGAGAGTACAAGCCTTTCACCAAAACTGTACCACTGGCCTGAATCCAGATGAGATGGCAACTCAGCAAAACAGGCTGGGGCTAAGGAGAGAGCTGATGAGAATCTTAAACAGCTGCACATAGCTCTCAAAGTAGATCTAGGTGTCAGTGATAAGGAACAATCAATCTCTACAGAGGACCCTGCATTCATGCTAAACAGATATAAAGTCCTCTTGAGTGCATATTGGAGACAAAATAAAATGCATGAAAGTATTCATACACTTGATAGAGTGTGTTTTGGACTAGCATTATTAAACCAGGGTGTTTTCAAGGGAACACACTTTATCAAATAATTTTTATAGAATTTTCCCAGCTCAACTATGTGCCTAACTGCAGGAAGCTTCATGGGTATTGATACTGTAAAAGTATTCTGTATATAACAACAGATAAACATATATAAGCAGCTATTAATTAAAGAGATACCAAACAAGTATTGTCCGTTTGCAATATATACATAATGTAGTCTAATTAAATAGATTAAATTTTATAGACTGCACAAACAGAGCAGAAAATGTAAAAAAATTCTCTAGATATATGAAGCTTTACAACAAAGAAAGGAATAAAACCTAAGAAAACATGATATAAAAGGCAAATTTCTGCAATATTCCCACACATTATTGGAGAGCAGAAAGTGACCCAATAAAAGAGCTGAGAGACAAAAGCTGAACTAATTAAAATGGGTGGAGGTACAAGGGACAAGATTTATAGACTCAGAATAACAATTTAACTGCATAAAACATAGCACCATAGTATTCATGAAGACTATAAAAAAGATTTCACCTAAATATTAATATTCATTAAGTTCATGTGGTCTTACATAACATGATTTTCAACATTGAAGAAATTAAGTTTTAAAACCTTCAAAATTCTAAGTGATCACATATAAAACGTTTAAAATTTGATATCTTTGGTAAAATGTTAAAACAAAGACATATTACATACAAACAAATCAGAAGTGCATTATATTTCAATAAGGTTTGTAAACCTGTGTGACTCACTGAGGTATCACCACCCCCTCTCACTTACCATCCAAAAACTTTGATTGTTGGCATCCTCTTGGCCCGACTCTGCCGGTACCGTTGACATGATGGAGTCTGAAACAGAGAGCATAATAATGAATATAAAATATTATAAAATCCTAATTGAACTAATTTGCATTATAAAGTTATTTTTATTTGACCAGACATTCCAGCAAGAGACATGTGTGGAACTTTTTCCTAACTTGTCTTAAATGTACAGGTCCTTCAAAAATAAAGATTCAGTCGTCATTTACTCACCCTCTTGTCATTTTAGAACTGCAAAGCACAAAATAAGATATTTTACAAATTGTTTACAAATGGTATTTTAAAATGGTACCTGGCACCTATTCAGCACCCACTGCCTAACAAGTTTAATGACCTTCTAGTCTAATTTACAATGAAAGTACAGACAGTTACAGTAAAATGTTGTTTAAAGAAGATCAAAGAACTTTCTATATGAAAACTCTTTGGTCTATAAAGAAAAGTCAAAATTTCTCAACATTGTAATGTTAGTGTAGTATGTGAGAGCAAGTCTTATTAGCCAAAAGGACAGAGACCAAGATTCTCTGCTGGTGTCTGTTGGTGTCCATGGCTTTGAAACCTGAGCCATCCCAGAATAAACAGGGTGAAGTTCACCAGTAGCAACACATACACAAACACACACACATCCTCATAATTTGTGTGCAATCCTTCTCTCTGGAACGAACACATGCTCATGAGCTCATTGACACATGTGCTTGAAAACACCAGCACATGTGGATGGCCAACATGCCATTGCAAGCTTCCCAATGTATGCACATATGCTGTAAACATTCACGCAACTGTCAACTCAACATTCGCCCATGGTTATCTGTCCCTGTAAATACCATAAAACACATCACAAGATGGAGAAGTAGGGAAATAAAGGGTTAGTTTTGTTTCCTGTCTTTTTTCCTTCTTTTCCTCTCAGGGGTCCATGTTCCTCAGTACATTATCCCAATTGGTCTCTTCCTATCCCCTTTCCCACCACAGGGGTCATGGGTATTATAAATCACCCTATATTTGACCTTTGACCCCGCTTCCTGTTCTTTGGCTTTGTGGTTTCAGAGAACTACTGTCTTAGACTCTTCCTTTTCGGGTATGCCAACCTTTCTTCAGTAGATTTGAAAGTGTGAATACTCATGAATTGTCTCTGCTGTATACATATATTATTTATAAGAAATGAACATATCAGCTGAAGTGAAAACAATTGCGGCCCTGTTAAAGCAACTGATACCATATATGGTCATTTTAACTTAAAAAGTCTTCAAGTGTGAAAGGAAACGTTAAAGAATAAAACTATACAAAAAAGTGCATCATAAGAAACTTATTTTAGACAGTACAAGACAGAATAACATGAAGATAATTTTTTTTGAAGGATTTAAAATGTATATTTGGTGAATGTGGATTAATAAATTTCTCTTAAAATACAGTTATGACGTTTGTGTGAACCTTCACTTATTTTCTCCTATCTTCCCCTTTTTCCAAGCCCCTCAAACCCCATCACCCCTCACCCACCCTGGCTCTCTCCCTCTTTCTCTCCTCCCCTTGTCCCCGTTTTGAGTGTCACACATAACTCCACACACAGAAGAAATATATAGCAACTTATGAAAACATAAGACAAAAATAGTCTATGTGTTTTGCAGACCTCTTCGATGCAAATAACAGATGGATATATTTGACAAAACGCAATGAATATATGATAAAGATAGGAAAAGAAGATGAAACACTTACCTTGAAATTAGGTTTCCTTTTACTTTTTAAAAAGTTACTCCAAAGTTATCCCTTCTCTGCTTGCTTTATTACTTCGAAAACCACCATATGGATTATATATTTCTTCTATTTTCTGTCTTTGTGCCACAGTCACAAGCTTCCTGTCACTCTCTCTCTCTCTCTCTCTCTCTCTCTCTTTTTTGTTTCTCTCTTTCACTCTCTCTCTCTCTCTCTCTCAAAATCTCCCCTTTCCAAAGCAGCTGTAGACCACCAGACTTTTCACACTGTGGATCATACTACATGACAACACTCCTCCCTCTCTCTCTCTCTCTCTCTCTCTCTCTCTCTCTCTCTCTCTCTCTCTCTCTCACACACACACACACACACACACACACACACACACACAATTTCAATTTAAGTGAGCTTAATTGGCATGACAGAATGTATATTCGTATTGGCAAGGATTTGAGCATTTACAGCTGGGCGTACAAATAGTACAAGTAAATATACAACTGGATATAAGTGTAATAATAGTGAAAGGTAAAATAAAATAAAGTACAATGTAGTGTGTGTATAATAAATGTGTTATAATATATGGAAATATTTAAAATAGAAATAAAGTACTCTCTCTCTCTCTCACACACACTCTCTCTCTCTCTCTCTCTCTCTCTCTCTCTCTCTCTTCCACTGTCTCTCTCTCTCTCTCTCTCTCTCTCTCTCTCGCTCTCTCTCTCTCTCTCTCTCTTCCACTGTCTCTCTCTCTCTCTCTCTCTCTCTCTCACTCTCTCTCTCTCTCTCATTCAAAGATATTCATTCAAAGAATGAGTAAAATATCTGTTCCGTGGAAAACAAAGACATATACCCATTACGCACAAACTTAGCTGTAATGAAGTTACGTGACTATTTTAACCAATATTAAAACTTTTCAAGACAAAAAGTTTACATCTCTTCTGTAAAAGACTAAGTCTATAAGCAAAGGTCTATAAGTGTTTGGTATTGAAGATGTTACCTACATAGCCCCTCTCATATATCTGCATGTATGGCCCCACAGACACACATACAGTTGATTTATGGCTGTGACGTATCAGGCCGCCATATTGGGAAGGGCTGTTAATAGAAGATCTGCTGTTTATCTGGATGAAGACACAACAAACTCTTAGCATATTCAAGAAATGAGTTTACATTTCAATGGTTAGGATTCAAGTACAAATAATGCACTCTCTTCTTACTTTTTACTGTTTGATAACTGTTGTCAGATGTGTGAAAACTGTTGTCAGGCACTGAAATAAAAATAATATCTGCACATGTATATGAAATTTAATATTAGTGCATGACATAATAGTACGAGCTGAATAAAATCATGCCTGATTAAAACCGCAAAGACCGGCTGAATTTAGAGAAGGCGATATTAACGGACTCCTAAAGGTCCTACACACTATAAATACCGCCCCACTGGCGCCTTGAGCGATCTGTTCACAAGGAATCCGCTCTGTGGTATTTGGGTAAGCATCAAGAATCAAACTTTCATTTTTTAAACTTTGTTGATAAAGTAGATTTTTAACTGTAAATAATTTAAAACAAAATTTAACAACAAAAAGAATTGAAACAAAACTAACATTATCTAGTTAATGTAGTCTTGACTCATGAGCACGTGGTTGGGAGTTGGTTGTACTAGTAATTTTCTGGATGCTAAAGTAAACATGTTGTGCTAAATGATTGATTGCAGTTCGTGTATACAAACATTAAATCTTTAAGACAATTTTACCCTCTCATGTTCCTTTCTGTCCCCTGCAGGTAGCAGTGTCACGTGATTCCCTCCTGTTGTCTTAAGGTGAGAAATGTCTGCAATAATGAAGATCAGATTCCTACTTGCACTTTTGTGATGTTTAGCACTGGGCTCTGAGATTATGTGTAGATAAACGTGCACTTCTGCTCTTGACATGGCAGAATCTGAAAAGTGTTTTTGTAACTTAAATGAAGATTATTACAAGCTGTGAATTAGTACTTAATCATTTTCTCTTCTCTTCCAGACGAAGGACGTTGGCAAGTGGTCGAGATCAAGCTTCCGATTTCTGCACATTCATCACACTACTAGGCAGTATACAATATACTTATTTTTTTTGTGCAATTATAACTTTTCCTAAAGTTTTGGTGTAACGCATATGTATGTTTTTATATTTTTCAAATGTGTATGTGCTGTTTGAAATGCAAGTGAAATAAAACCGATTGTCCAAATTAGTTCTCATCACGTTTCATTGATGTCTGTTTTTGTAAAATGGATTATAACTTTAATCATCTTGTGGGAGGGTTTAATATTTAATCCATATAGCACAGGTATGTCTACTAGACTTAATATTTTACTAATGTACATGCATTCAAAATAAAACATCTTGACTTATAGTTTAGATGATTTTAGTGTTTTGTAGATGAAAACATTTTTGCTTATGAACCTTACATTTGCTAAGAGAAATAATGGAATGAGAAATATTTCCATATGCATGCATTCCACTTCAGATCCACATTTGTTAGATGGCCTACAGAACACATCACAACCCACTCAAAGTAATTCCTGCATCATTTATTATAATTCTAGTAACCTTTATTCATTTCTTAAAACATTTGTGTATATGAATATCGCATATACATATATATTCTGTAAATAACCTCTTATCTGTTCATAGTTAATTTTCTTTGATTTAACACAAAAGAGATGCTTTCTGCACACCCTGGACTGTTACTGCATCAGTTGATCAGGGATATTTTCCTGGGTCATTTTGTTCAGACCCATTAATGGCTCTGTGATATTCAATGAGCATGTAACTTGAGCATGAATATGGATAACCCTGCAGTGTGTGAAGGCATGTTTCAATACTCTCATTTGAAGCTCATAAGTATTAAGCCTTGAAAACTTAAGATGTGGAATTGAGGCTTGAACATGCATGCAAAAGACACAATTTTCCATTTCAAACCATTCAAATTGCATGGTCTGAGCTAATGGCAAATAAAAATTGTGACTTTACCTCCATCTAGTGGGCTTTACAGAACAGTTGGTATATTTTCAGGATCCCACATGCCAGCAACTGGTGAATTTGAGGAAAGATGAGAATCAGGATGTGTAGAAAGCATGGTTTGATTACACATTAAATGTTTGGAAGACAGAGATTCATTAAAACTTTGAATATTTTTTTCCATCTCAGACCATTAGAATTATAACTAATCCATTGTCCTTACTGTTATCAACATCAATATACTTACCAGCTTAAACATCAAAAATACATTTATATCTTCAATCTTTATGTCCATGTGACTAAAGCAAAGTGAGCGATGATGATGATCAGATAAACAAATGCAAGATGAGAGAAAGATGGATGGGTGAGATCTTAAATTGTGGCCCTTGAAATATCAAAAACAATTAACGAACATAAGATAAAGATGGATTGCTTTTAGATGAGAATACAAATGGAAGGGATTACTCATGAAAGAAAGTGCAATGTAATGTGGAGCCCTTTAAACTGATTGAGCAACTATTCGTAATGTGGGCTGGAGGTCACTGGATTCAGTTGTAAGTTTCTGGAAGTGAACATGAAGGTAAAGGGTGTCCTTTCACAATCAATCTCAGATCACTGATAGTCCTTGCATACAAAATGAAGTTACAATATTCTGTGTGATAGTGTCGGATAGGGCGAGGAACATTATTAGATATGAAATCCTTTTCTCTAATTTAAGTCCTAGAGGTACAGAAGATTTGAGCACATGTGGTCACACAAAAAAAAAACATGTCAAGCATTAACACCCAACTTTTGACTGCAGCTCAGTCAACAGCGATAACAGCAAGGACCATGAGAACATTGACTGCAATAAATAACATTGTCTCTTGTTAAATCAACGACAGAGTTTCAGACCCATTTCGAGTTTAAAAATCATTATAGGAACAATCATCGTATTAAAACAGGTATTGGCACATACCCCTCGACCATGTCAGAGTGCATGTTCATCTTGCCTCGCCTCCATAGAAAGAGTGTTTTTTGGAAGGAGAGAGGGAGAGTGATTTGAAAAGAGAAATACAGGCAGTTTGGTTTCCCTCTCCCTCTCCTCCATGTCTCCTCTTTAAGCATGGAGCCACAATATTGTCCATAGTTTCGTTGAAGTTGCAGTCAGCTCTTTATTGAGAGTCTGTGGTAAAAACGTTGATAAACTTTCAGTATATATATATATATATGTATATATATACTTTTTTACAATGTTGTATGATCTTCCTTCTTTAAAAGATTTTTTGCGTGTTTTAACATAATCTTCATCTTGAATCCATACATAGATATTTTACTGTGTCCCATTGTTTTTTACTTAAATAAAATGTACGTGTGAGAATCAGTAGTCTGAGGATGTTCTGTGCACATGTGTGTACGGTAAAGAGCGCGTGTTCTGTTGGTCTGGGCACTTATTTTTGCTACGGGTTTGTAATACAGTGACCAGTCTGTATAGATATATTTATTTATATATATATATATATATATATATATATATATATATTTATATTATTCCATTATAAGACATGAGAAGATAAAGAAGTTCTAGTGAAATACAAGATAAACACGAGCCCCAATCTGGCTTTGCCAAAATAGAATCCCTCCATTGGTGAGGTAAAATCACGTAACAAATCATGGTCATGCCTCTAATGACAACCTTTCACATATGTAAACACACACACGGGCGCACACACACAACAGGAACCCACTCATAAACACACTCTTACCATATTAGTGCCTGTTAAAAGATATACCCTTATTTTAAGGATTCCCTAGTCATGCCAGGACAGGACGTTTTTACTACTTTCCTCTCTGCTTCGGCCTCCATCAAACCTTTGCTGATATGAAACCAATATAAAATGTGTGTTTCTTGGTTCAAATGTTAAGAAAAAGAGAAAAAGAGCAAATGTGGGATCAATATCTCTCTTTCTCCCTATCTCTGAAGAACCACAGAAAAGCTTAAGTGTGTTTTGATTGTTTCCCTCAAAATTATCAAAATTATTTGGCTCAGTTTATGGAGTTGGTTTGCAATCTCTACGTCAATGATTCAATCATTTCTATTGTAAGTGCCGACTGTTTATATGTACGAATATGTTTGTAGGTGTTTTTGTTTTAGTTGGCTGAATCACACATGTAAACGCAGGCATGTTCACAGTTCGTCAGGACTTCCACTCTCTCGCTTTTTCCCGTCTTCTTTATCTGTGAGTCAACAAGTTGATCTTGAAGTACCCTCTTCTTGTGTTGTCTTCCATTCAGGGAATAATCTCGGATGGCAGCGGTTGTTGTCATCTCACCTGTCCTCTCAGCTCCAGTTGGCCTCATCTCTCCTTCTGTCTGTCCGTTCACCTCGAGGGGAGATGGCGGAAACGGGGAAAGGGCTCGAAGACAGCCTGAATGGGTGGGGGAAGGCGTAAAAATGTTTAGAAGAAAATTCTCTCTTTATTTTCTCTCATTCTCAGCATCTTTCTGTTCTCTTCTGTTCATCTCTTTCCCCATGTGAGTTCATGCAGCAGCCCAATCCAGATGTTTCCTGCAGTTACCAATCCCAAAGTTATGAATACACTCTGCAAAAGCTGTTTTTTCATGCACTACCCCTTGCATGCTTTAATCCCTCTCCGTCGCTGTCCTGCCTTGTGTCTCCTCTCACCTGTCCATTACTCTTCTGAGGGCCCTCTCTATGTTCATGCGATGGCCAACCCTTGTCACGCCCAGGTCCAGGTAGTCCTCCTTAGTTAGAGAGGGCAGGTGCGTCCCATCGATCTCGTTGTCAAGAAAGCGCTCCCTGTGCTCACCCAGGTTCAGATAACCCAGCCAATCAGCCACATCATACTTGGTCCAGTATGGGAGTGGTTTGGAAGCAAAGGGTTTGGTGGGTGAAGGGGGAGGGAGGTGGGGGTAACTCAAGCAAGTGGGTGGAGGAATGGGGTGGAGAGGAGGGGATGAAGTCCCTGACAGGAAGTGGGTGGGGGAAAGGGAGCGAGAGACAACCAGGGAGGAATTTGGAGGCGGCGGGGCACCTGAGGGGGCAAAGAGAGGAGGAGAGGGAGAGAAGTAGGGGTCCCCCAAGGGATTGGCAGGTGATGGAGGAGTGATGGAACCACGGAGATCATAAAGGCTGCTATAGAGAGGAGTGGTAGGGAGAATGGGAAGCGATGAGGGACGAGGAGGGCCAAGCTTAGGACGGTCAGAGGGAGAAATGAGTGGGCTGGGTGCTCGTCTGCGTTGCATGTGATGAGACTCAGCTTTACGGGACTCTCGACTGGGGATAAACTGGAACTCTAAAGCTTTAGTACGGTACACAGGGCGGTGTTTGGGTGAGGTGGGGTATGGCGAATACGAAGAGGGAGAAACGGGTGAGTGGGATCGGGGAGGGGGCTGGGATGAGGTAGCAGGGGGCTGAGGGGAAGGAGATCGAGCCCAGTTAGGGTAGATTGGCTGGGAGGAAGGGGTAGGGGAGGGAGACAAGGCAGGCTGAGAGAGCTGAACAGGAGATGGGGAGGAAGAACGGACAGAGGGGGGACTCAATGCACCTGTGGAGTCCTCTGAGAACCTGAATAGAAAGAAATGAATTAGGACTTGTGAATCACTGAAATATGACAAAAAGAATGACAGTTATAAAGAGAAAGAAAGAGGAAAAATTTATATTTTTTAATTTGCAGTTTTTGCTGTTTGAAGCTGAGCTGTTAATGGTTTGGCAAAACCAATGATAAGGCATTTGTCATGGAAAGTGAAGCATCTTAAAACTCAGTTACCTGTGTCTGATGTGGGACAGACATGGACAGTGCGAAAAAGCCGAAAATCACAAAAAGAGAGGAACAGTTTAAACACAAACGAGCACAGTTAAACAAACAAACACACACACACACACACACACACAGAGTTCATTGGTGTTTGTGATTTTGCTGAAAATAAATGGGAAACCAGGACAAAACAGATTTTGCTTTAAATTCTTTCAAAACCAAAGCTTCTAACTAAACGAGTCGTCTTTGCTTTTATGTAACTACAATTTGTCAAATCACAAAATGCTCATGCAGCTGGAGATCCTCATGCTACATGCCTCCTTTCAAGGCCACCATGCAGACATTTAGACGTAAACTTAATCATGCATCTAAACCGATAACAAACACATACCTATGTCTGCTAAGGGACCTCTGAGCTGCCCAGCTCTCTGTTCCCTTGCTCCTCTGCTGTAATTTGGAGTTCAGTTCATTGATAATGCTCGCCTTCATACCGGACATAGGAGGATGCAGCTTACGTGCTTCCATATATGACCCCCCAGTCTGGCCCGCTCCCTCTCCCATAGACTGCGATGCCCCGGTCGAACCTTCACCCCAAAGAGGCTTTATCTCTGGAGTGCGGGGTCGATCAAAGTACATAACAGAGGAGCGAGCAATCCCTGGCCCTTCTCTCATCCCATAGCCATCACGGGTATTAATATCCTCCTCCTCTGTCTCTTGTGCCTCATCCTCCTCCTCTTCCTCCTCCCTTCGTCTGTGGAACGCAGGAGGTGCCGTGCTGGTTTGCCGTCGAAGGTCTCCGGCCCTGCTGCCTTCTCTATACCTCTGTGTTTTCGGGTAGGTTGATGCGGGGCTTGCGGCTTTGGCATTGTGCATTTCAAAAGTCTGTCCATCAAGATAGCTCATGTACGATTCTAAAAAGTCTGATCCACTCATTCTGTCGGACTCTGTTGTGCCTCTATCTCCACTTCCCCCCAAGCTCCCCATCCCTGCTCTCTCCAACCTCTCTCTGACCCCACTGCCACTGAGTGCTAGAATGCTGTCTAAGTGATGGTCACTGCTGCTTCGGCTATCTAATTCTTCAATTCCAGAATCAACTACTGTCTCCTGTGACTCACCAGTTTTTGCTGCAGCTGCACTGGGCGATGGATGATGCTCTGCGCTCGGCCGCCTGCTACTTCCTGTAGCAACTGTTGAGACAGTTGCCATGCGTGTGTGCGGGGTGACAATGGCAGCAGTAGTAGTCATACCAGAAACAGTTGTAGATGCATTTGAGGAACAGCTTGCGGTCACAGTTGAGGTGCCTCTAAGAGAGACAGAGGTCGCAGGGGTGGATACTGTGGGCCCCCGGTAGGCAGGTGGAGCTGGGATTGAAAGGGGAGGTGGTGTTGGAGAAGAGGACCGCTCTGGTAGGTGTGTATTGTTATAGAGATGTTGTGACTGGGATAGGCCAAACGGTCTGTGGTAGGATGAAGGTGGGGGTGGAGGTGATACAGAAGGAGGTGGAGGAGGGCCAGCAGGTTGCAATGAGGAAGGAGACGGAGGAGGAAGAGGATTCGGGGATGATGGAGAAGGAGACGGGGCAGACTGGGTCAGGTTTGCAACTTCACTGTCATAGGAAGTTAGACTTGAAGTTGTGGAATCCCCTGCCTGGGGTGAAGGCAGAGGTGTGTGAGGGGGATACCCTACCATAAAGGAATCTTTCGAAGGTGGTGGTGGGGGAGGAGGTGGTGGAGGAGGTGGGTGACGCTGTTGACGGGCTGACAGATTATTCGACATCATACTATGATAACCCAAACCCCGATCAAAACTGTTAGCAAACTCTAATGGTGGAGGAAGAGGTTCAGCAAACACAAACTCATCTTCTGCATCCACTGAAGGAGCTGGGGGAGGGAGAACCATCAAACCTGTGCCACTTCCACCTTCACCACCTCCTCCAACTGTAGGACGTGTAGGTGCCACTGTTGGAGGAGGGGACGGAGGTGTTAAAGAGAGGATGTACGATCCAGCCTCACTCTCCATCCTCAAAAATGAGGGGCGCCGAGGCTGTTGAGTTGATGGCTGTGTTGACTGCTGCTGAAAATGGGTCTGAGCCTTTTCTATCTCTCTATCCCTCTCTCTTTCTCTTGACCTCTCTCTCTGGCGTTCTCTTTCACGTTCCTTGTAGGTGGGCTGGTAGTGCTGAGATTGGTAGTGGTGTGTGTGGACGGTTTTGTCTTCAGAGAATCGAACCCTTAGACCTTCTCTGGGAGCTGAGGTGCCAGCAGCTTCCCGTTCTGCACGATCTCCCACACCTGTTTCCTCGCTCCAACTGCTTCCTGCTCCACGTAGGATTCTGGGAGATGGAGGCCGAGTAGATGTGGTGGTAGCAGCTAGTGAGGAGGAAGTTACAAGATATGATGAAGAGCTAGCAGACTGGGCAGCAGAGTTGATGGCAGAGGAAGACGAAGCCATAGAGTAGGAATGGTGTGAAGTGGGCTGCGAAGTGGATGAGGGAAAAGCCCCAATGCTGGACAGCTGACGACTGAAGTGATGTTCCGAGGTCCTCTCCCGACGCATGCGTCCATCGTCCTTTAAGGCACGTTCCCGTGCAGCTAACGCTAAGCCTAATGGGGATGAAGGGTCTAGAACTTTCCCTGTCAGTGGGTGAATAAAAGTTGTGGTGGAAGGTTGTTGCTGCTGCTGTCGGCCTCCTGCTCCATAGAAGTCAGCAGGTACAGACTTGGGTTGGTAGTCCCCAGGAGGAGCAGGTGAGGAGTACTCAGGCAAGCCAAATGCAGGAGGCATACTGCGCGTGTGGTGGATAAAGGTATCACCTGAGAACATGCCCTCATCTATAGATTTGGATGGTCGCAGACGAGGTGAAGGCTGGGTGCTCAGCTGCTGTTGGGATGTCTGAGTCCGTCCTCCAACTCCTCCAACTACACCTAATTCTTCCTCAGCAGAGAGGAAAAATGAGGCACTCTTCCTTCGTGCTTCATGAAATCGTTCACGATCTCTGCGTGCTGCTCCTACTATGGCAGCGCCAAACTGGCTGGTAAAGTCCAAACTTTCTTGAGTCCGTAGTGATGGTACTGATGGGGGTGGAGGAGCAGGTATAGAGGGTGGGGCTGGTGGGGGAACAGTAGGTGCAGGCGGGGGAACAACAGGTTGAGAACTGTCACTTTCTTCTTGGGGAGGTGGTTCAGCTTCCACACTACTGCCTTGGCTGCTGCGACCACTACTGCTGGTAGATGGGGCTTTAACAATGATGGTTGGAATAGGAATAGAGCTTTTCTCCACTGACCCCTTTCCTTCCAGCGTACCCTGGCCTCCCCGCAGATCCTCCACCTTTGATTGTTTCACCAATGGTCCCTTTCCTCTCCGTCCACCACCTTTTGGAACACCCCCTGCCCCAACTGCACTTCGATCCAACCTGGAAGGTTGGCTTTGTGTAGTCTGTTGCTGCTGGGGAATTACCGTAGCGACACTGGTTGGTGGCACTGCATTGCTGTAGCCCCTTCTCAATGCTGCCGCCTTGGCCCCTGAAGCCCCTCCAGTCTCCCCTGTGTACCCAATTACCTTCCTAGAGGCAGTTCTGCTTGGCACAGAGGAGTGGGCTTGAGCATGGGAGTAGGGAAGAGGCTGATCCCCCGTTACAGATCCAGTTGGTGGCCCAGGGGACCTATCTCTTGCATGGGTGACGTGATCTGACCGCGAGTAGAGCTGATAATGTGCGGAAGCGGAGGTGGATTGGGACACAGAAACAGCAGGTTGTTGGGATGTTTTGCCCCGAAAGCCAAGAGGGGGAGCTGAGGAGAATGGGGGCTCAGGGGGAGCTGTAGTAGGTGGAGGAGGGATTTCATCTGGGCCGGGCACTGAAAGACTCCGTGCTAACTTCATGGCTGGAGGATGAAGAAACTGCTTCTCCTCTTCAGGAACTCCTGCAAAAAAATGACAAGAAATGTAAAAACTTATGTTAATGCAGGGAGAACAAATAAAATTTGTGTTTATTGTTACAATAAAAACAAAGTTAAAAGAAACATAAACTTGAGAGTGAGAAAAACATGAAAGAAGTCATAAATGAGCTGAAGAAAAAAAATAGGTCATACTAGTCCATCTCTTAGTATGTCTGTTTGTCTGTCTGTCTGCTTGACTTGTTATCATCATGACTGGTTTTCTCCAAGCTTAAATATGTACAAGCCAGTGATCTCTTCACATTTGCAAAGCTCCTTTGTGTCAGTGCAAATCTGTATTAGTGACAGTGCATCATAGAAAACAAATGCATACCACAAATGACCCTTACATATGACAATAGTTAATGCGACCAAACTACCAAAATGGCACGTAATAAATAAATAATGCCTCTTATTACAAAGTAATATTGCAATAGAGAGTGTTATTTCAATACTAACCTTTTACATACATATTGCCATTACTATATTCAAAAATCTTAACTTATCCTCCAAATAATTATAAACAATGATGAATCCATCAATGTCATTTTGTCACCCATATTACCGATATAACAATTGCAAAAGCACACTAACTGTTCTGCAGCATGAAAGGTTTAAAGACAAACACACTAAACAGCACTCCCATATTTCTTTAGAGCGCTCTTAACGCAGTTACCATAGACGTACAGCAGTATGGTAGACAGACAGTTGTACAGATAAACAGACAACTAACAGACAGCCTCACCGATGGACTTTTGTCGCAGCATACCATGCGGGGGGGCGTGGCCGGATACAAACTGACCACGGTCGTAGCCTAGCCCTGCCCCAGATGATGTCATCCCCAATCCAGACTGGTCAAAACTTGGCTAGCAGAGAGTGAGAAATAACTAAAGGATAATACTGTTGGTGTTTTTTAGTATGTACGAGTTAACAAATTTATCATCAAAATAGTCAACATTTGCGGTCTAACTTTTAAACACACCTCATTATAAAAGCCTCTTCCCCGTTCTCTTTTTACCCCCTGAACCCTGGGACCTGGAGCCTCATTGGTACTGATGGTCTGCTGTGCTGCAGCCAATATCTCATCTAGTTTATCTGAAATGAGAGAGAGAAACAATTACAAATAATAACGTTTTACTTCCTGTGGTAAGTAACCCTCTGTACAGGACATTTTGATATAACTTCATGCAAGAATTATGACTTTTTTATGCATATTTTATTTATATATTTACAGATGTCCACTGTAATGACCTACAGTGAAAGGATTAATCACAATGCCATCCCATATCAATACATATTTCTAGAACATTTTTTAAATTATTAATATGTTAATATTTTACATTTACCTAATATGATTACCTAAATCAATTACCAAACCTGCTTATTATCTCTGCCACAGGCATGCGAATTCTGATATGAGATTTTTCAAGCAAGTACTTTTTTATACAGTAAAAAAAGTTCAAAAAGCTGCATTGAATTGAAATAAAATAACTCAAATTAAAAATATAGTTGAACTGACTTAAGCTTTTTTTTAATAAATGATATTACAATAAATTAAATTATAATAAAGTCAGTTTGTAACTAATTAAAAAAGTTGATTTTTATAAAGTGCTTGATAAACGAAAAATATATTAAATTGATTTCAATATTTCAGGATCTTCTTGTTAAATTTGCCCACGTTTCTCACAAAAATCGTACATTATGCAATGTTCTGTTCTCTTAAAAGTTTGTGTCTAATTGAACATGTAAATATGGTTACATCTACACGTACACATGCCTGAAAATTAAATAATGTTAAAGTGCCCTCTATTAAAAACATTGTTCCTCTTACTCAAAGCCATCTGATAAACAGTCCTCTTCTTCTCTGTGGCTTGTGCAGACTCAAACTCTGTAACAACCAGACCAGAATCAATATATAAGAAATATCTACACACTTGTGATGGCAAGCTTCCATTGAAGACAGAACAAAGTTTTACCTGATTTCTTTTTCCATGGCGCAGAGGCTGTGATCAAACAAACACACAGTCGTGTTATGTAAAGTTTGTAGTAACATACCACAGGGCAAGTCGGCATTTACATTTCTCCCAATCGCATATACACCCACAACATTATTAATATACTTGTTAATGTAAAAGGGAAGTGGTGGGTCTTACCTCTGTCCACTTTGGATGGAATGGCAGGAAAGACAGAAAGATTAGGGAGATTAAACAGACAGGTTAGTTAGGGTTTGAATAATTGTACAACACCCTGTGAGACACAAGTGTGCAGGAAGGGTTCATAAGAGCCACAAGTGAAGTGTGTAGGGAGTGTGTCTATGTTTATTATAATGCCATTTGCATATAACGCTGAATAATTTAGGGTACAAAAATTGAGGAGGGATCAATCTGCCTGCCTGTTAAAAAAAGAGTTTTGTCTGTCTTTTTGGTTTAAGTGTTGCTGTGGGGTTAACAAAGTGTCGCTCTAGCGAGATATTTATCCTAGAGTGATCTTTAGAGCCTAACAGTCTGTGAGGTGGCACGCTGCACCAGCTGGAGAGGTGAATGTATCTGAAAGAGGTGAGAGCTCTTCACTTCCATTAAAACTGATGCATTTGAATCTCCATATGGTAGATGACAAAGCATACATATATTTAACACCTGAGACTTATTTAGTACACTGAGATGAAGCAGAAAATATAGACCTCTGATATACTACATTTTGTCATTTTCACACCATGCAACTGTCTGCACATTGATAATGGCAGTTTGCGATAATCTTAAAGGAAGGGTTTACCAAAAGTGAAAATAATTTCCTTACCATACGATTGTCACAAACCTGTATATATCTTAAATAAGATATTTTAATGTAAGTTTGTATACAAGTTACCATAGTACTCTATGTCCAATGGCGCTTGTGAAAACCCTACATCTACCGTAGCCAACCAGTGTGCAAAAAATGTCATGTCATGTTTAAAAATCTCAAAAACTAAATAAATGTAGAGTTGAGTTCAATTATTTTATTGATCGACTCATTAATTTGGTTGGTTCACCATCCCCAAAAACATTCTTGCTAATTCCAAACCTGTATGTACCTTTTTCCAAATCTTTTTACTTCAGAACATATAAGAAGATATTTTCAACAACATTGGTCCCAATTTACCTATAAAGACATCTTTCAAAGTGTATTCTTTTGTATATGAAAGACTATCATGCAGATCTTGAACCACAATACTATAAATGATGACAGAATTGTTTTTTCTTGGGGCACTATACCTTAAGGTGCCTCACCATAAACCATGCAAACTTTCTTGCTTAAATGTGCTTTTGTTACGGTCTGGACCAATTACATTACTCGTTCTAGAACTATAAAAAAAATACTGACCTACAGTAGCTTCTGTGCCATGGGGGACTGTGAACTGAGCTTTAGAGAAAGGAAAGGGGTGGAACATGCCTTAATGGACTGAAGGTGAGGAAGGGTGTTTTCTTTAAGGTTGACAGGGTAAGGTGCATCTATTTCGATACAGACCACAAAAAGCAGTGTGTACCACCGCCAGCATTGTGTTTCTTGGTGGTTTGCTAGTCTGGTTCCCTCACTGTTGTTCTAACACTAATTGTTAAAATAAATTATTGTACGTGATGGTGGCACCATGAGCCAGCACATCTCCTGCATCTCTAGCAATGCCCCCCTCCTGCAGCGTTACTACAGCATCACACACAGCACTTAGGAAGCCGATTTTCTACTAGCTGGAGGTGTGGGACCATGAGGTGGTTTAAAGTCAGGTTGAGGGTCAAATCTAAGAAGGGTTGCAGGTCGAGGTCTGAGGGGTAAGGTGGAGGGCCAGGGGGGATAAGGGTTGGACAGTTTTGGGGGGTTACCTGTAGTGGGGGTGCTGGTAGTGACAACTTAGTTGCGGAACTTCTGAAAGAACAGTGAAATGCATTGAGACTCATTCACATAAATACTCTCTCTTTCTCTCTTTTCTTTCTCTCTCTATGTCTCCCTTCTTGACATCCAGTTTAAACCATCCTTTTTATTGTTGTGTCTTTGTTTAACTTTTATAGTTAAGTGTTCTATACACTCTCTCTTTGTCCATCCCTCCCGTTCTTAACAGTTTTGTCTTCTTAGTCACTGTTCTGTCTCTCTCTCTCTTTAAAATGTATGGTACTATCCAGTCGTGTTTTTTTATTTTTTCCTTCTCATCCTTATTTCTTACCCATCTCTTCCAGTTCTGATGTCATGGATTTGGAGCGGAGGGCGATAGCCGGTGTGCTCAGTCTCTTGCTCTGCTGTGGGACTATGGAGAGAATAGAAGAACACCACATCGCCTTTATAGATAATTTTTTATTATATGGTTACATTATTATAATTATTATTAGGGATGCTCGGGTAAGAGTTTTGGCCACCGATTGCCGTTTTTTAGTCATGCTTCACGTTTATATAACTGATACAAAGGCTCAAATAAAGTAATTCTATAGATGTTGTTTTTATTATATTTTTGTTACATTTTTACAGTAAGCATGTAATATAATTAATGTAAAGTCCTAAATAATTACAAAAAAGTATTCATTATACAGTGAACATTTTAATATGGGGCTATAGCATAATACACCATCCCACACAACACCAGCGATGACATGACGGCAGCTTCAATTATCACAAATACCGATCTCCGGCCGATCGTGCTGAGCATCTCTGATTATTATTAACATAAACATTTTTACATGCATAATGGTTGATACCCTCATCATGCAACCAGAAGTTAATCTAAGAAGTATGTGCAATGTGAATTTGTAACTTACTTTTCTTTCGGACCCCTTCCTCCATATCTGGATTCCGGGTAACCATGACAACCTTGACCATGAGGCTATTGCCGCCTTGTCTAATCATGTTGACCACCTGCCTGTGTCCCACCTTGACCACATTTTGACCATTCACCTGAGAAAGAGATGACAGAATTAAACAAAAGTGTCCAATAATTACAGAGAGAGTTCAAGAGTGAAACGAATTCCACAAAGGCACCTCAATAAGAAAGTCTCCCATTCGTAGACCAGCTCTCCAAGCCACGCCTCCCTCGTCAACAGACTCGAGGTACTGCAATGCTGGAAATGCTGGGGTGGGAGTAAACTCTTCTATAGGGGTCTGAGCTACAAAGAAAGGACATTTATACTATCATTACACGCTGTGGTATGCATGTCCAGAATGTGCTATTGAGAAGAATTGAGTTGCATTGCAGAAGAAATACAGAAATAAGAAATACTGATGGGTATCAATTTTGGCAATAGATTGAAAGGGTCTCATCTGAACGCCATCAGAAGTGTGTGTGATAGAGTAAGTCGTCTTACCCTTTGCTCCTCTCAGCACAAAGCCAAACCCCTCATTGTCTTTTTTCTGCAGGAGGACCGTTTTCTCCTTGATTATATAGTCACTAAAGGGGGGAGAGGGAGAGAGAGAGAGAGAGAGAGAGAGAGAGAGAGAGAGAGAGAGAGAGAGAGAGAGAGAGAGAGAGAGAGAGAGAGAGAGAGACTGAAAAACATCAATGGAAGGTGGGGACACTTTACATGAGAGTGCAGAAGATAAAAATGGGGGTAAAAGATTTGAAAGAAGGATGAAGTCTTCACTGCACCAGCACAAGATGTATTTCCTGAACAAGAAATTGAGTGAGAGAGGGGTTCACAGGCCAGAGAAAAGAATGAATAAAAACATTACAGGATGGCCTGTACCATCTGTCTGACTCTAAAGGTGAAATGTATATTCCTCAATGTTAAAGAAAACGCTCATGAAAAATAAACATTTGTCTCTTACTCATCACTTACCTGTTCCAACCCACTGTTTTTGCACAGTTGTTTGAGTCATTTTGTTGATTTATATAGGCTAGACATGGATGTAGAAACTCTGGCTCAAATAATGGTGTGACATTAGAGTGGGATTACTCTTCCATATATCGAGTTTGGGAACCAGTGACCATTTTTTGTTGCATTAAATAGTCTATAAATTTCTGTTTATTTCAAATTGGTTTGACTTTTGCAGAACATCAAAAATAGATTTTTCAGAATGTTAAACAACATTGGTCCCAATAAACTTTCATTGTATGGACTCAAAAACCATCAAGACCTTTTTAAGTATCTTATTATGTGAGAAGGAGTAAAACAGACACAGATCAAATACAGAAAAATGTTGTTTTGAACCTTGTTAATTTCTATTGTATGGTCACAAAACCAATGCATTGTTGCCAACATTCTTCAAAGTATCTTCTTTTGCGTTCTGTATGTAAATTATGTTTTTATGCTGAACTATGCATTTAGCTGCCCAGAATGTATTCATATTACTGTGCACTTCTGTAAAACACTTTTTGTGTTTCTGTTTCTCACTGTTGGTATTTATTTACAGCTTCTAAGATTATGTTCACAGTCTTGTTTACTATACATTCACTATTCTATAATCAACAAGTGCAATGCTGTCCAGAACACAATGTCCTCATACTTCAGCTGTGTGTTCAGAAGACCTAACCAAATGTTTGCTGTCACTGCCAGGGATCTATAGAGAAAGGGGGAGACGGGCAGAGCCGATACCACACACAACAGCAGGTCAGACCACACATGGCAATTCTCCTCCTTTCAACACTGTTGCAAGAAAATCATTTGGCGGGAAACCAGTCACTGGGTTTTTATTTGAAAGCTGTGTGAAGTTTACCCATATCTGAAACATGAAAGACGGACTAGTGTAAACGGGTGTCAAACCTTTTGTGTGGGCATCAGATGAAATCTGGTCTGGCTTAGATAAGACAAGACGTTTTAATAGCTGTGTCACAGAATAGTTTGGTTTTCTGAAACGTACATAATCATGATCAACAAGTGATCAATTTACTTCAAACATCATGTAGAAATGCAACATTAACACAACTGTAAATGTTTCACAGGGTCCAGATATTATAAGGAATGTTCATATGTGCAATTGACACTGTGAGCGAGATGTTGGCGGTTGCCTAAGCAACGGGCAGAACTTAATATAGGAACTTAGCTGACTAAAATGTAGACATGCACAAGTGATACAGTACACAGGTTTGGCAACCATATTCAACAAAACTCGACATTCCCCATGCCAATGTTCGCTTTGAAACACTCAGAAACACGCCCAAGCATAATATTTTCAGTATTCTGGGCCAATTACATAACTAGTCATTGCACAAATGTAAAGAAATGGCAAAAGCATGGTTGTTTTGCCTGAAAGCATTTTTATATTTAGGACTACAATGTTGTACTAAAATGTTGCCATTGTCCATATTTATGTATATTTGCTAAAACATACACTACATTTAAGCTATGTAAGTAGTTGTTCTTAACCTGTATTCATCACTTTGTTGGGTTGAACACTGCAAAAGATATTTGGATGAACGCTTGCATTCAAACCGTTTTTGGACCCTATTGAATACCTTTGTGGGAAAAGTGTCAATGGTAGTCAAAAGTTCTAATGAACTTTTTGTTGTCCTACGTTCTTCAAAATATCTTATTGTGTCTGTTCAATAGAACCAATAAAATAATAAAATCTATTTTCCAATGTGGAAGTCAATTAATTGTTTGGTTCTAAGCAATTTTCAAAATATCTTACAAAAATGAATATAGACGTGGATCAACTCAAGGGAGAATAAATGGTGACAGAATGGTTATTTTTGGGTGAACACTCCCTTTTGGGGGCACCACACAAGTGCGTATTTATAATTATAATTTCTCATTCTCCTCTTGATCCACACGTTTTTTTTTTCCACTGACCTCGATTCTAAAGATACTGTACATGCAATGCTGCCCTACAGTCCTGCCGAGGCAGGGTACCTGTATAGGTGCAAGTAGGCTGTATATTGTTATTGCCTTAACATCTGAAGTATACCTATGATGCCATAAAAAGCTTTCTCTGTAGACAGTTCTCTAGGTTTTGGAGACAGGCACAGCAAATCCATTTGGTCATGGTGTTCCTTAAAAGTATAATGCAGTCCAGAGTCTTCCAAAATTATTGACAAAAGAATAAAATGCTTCCTTATTCCTTTGGTCACTAAATCCCACAATCGATTAATCTGAAACGTCCGTGTGTAGTCAGCGATGCTGCTATTCCGGTTATGTAGATGGCATAGGTTTCTGTGATTCAGTTACTGTGTTAGTGAGTCAGTGTGGTTGTTTGTCCAACAGGGACTGTGCCAGTCCATGAGTCATATGGCCGGTGAATTCATGAATCATGTGCTGTAGCTCTGAAAATCTCAACCAAAAACATCTTCATGCGATAAGGCACAAACCCTAACACTGCAGGTATGTGTCTACATTACAGAGCACAAGACATTTGTTTGTGATTAACGATATGGTTATTGTGAGGGATAAGGTTGATCTATTATTGTGTTTGTGATTTAGAGCTGGCCTTGAAAATACCGTCTGTTTGATAGTGATGGCTGGTGTGAGAGATTCAGGTCACTGATGAGACGGTCATTTGCCCTGTTGGGGGCAAGTCAAGGCATTATTTCTTTAATGCCAATGTCTATGCATACAACTGCTTTTGTTTGTGTTTGAAGCTTGGAATATAGTGTGAATTTGTTGAAACCTGCGTGCCTTATAAATATTCATAGATGAGAAGAAGCTAACTTTCTTGTTCAGTTTTACAAATGTACAGTTAAGCACAGTACCCAAACATAAAATAGGCATCAACTTGACAAACAAATGATTTTATACACAGCGCCAATAATATAGGGTATTTGTCTAGGCTACAGGTGTTTTCCTTACATTTCTTTTGTAAGTCTAATGTAATGTTTATATGTTTATTTACATTTACATTTACAATAATGAGAAATAAATAAAAGTAAAAATTAATATATAAGTAATTATATTATACAAATTTTATAATATGAATAAAAAATCAATGAAAATGAAAAGAAAATTATATATACATGCATTATATTAAAATTAATAACTATATAAGCTGTTTTCATACAAAAACTCACAGGATTATTACAAATAATGCAATTTGAAAGCTTGGAAATGTACACTAATACATTCCACAGAAAACTTCAACAAATTATATACATTTTCAAATCATTTCCAGAAAATTCAAACATGCCTAAGACTTTTGCACAGTACTGAATGTAGACCATTTTAAATGATGCAAACCATGCAGATTCAACGCTGAAACAAATTCAAACAACTGAGTCAAAATGTTAAACAAATATATTTATGATTTAATTATGTATGTAAGATATATAAGTCCATCAGAATTCAAAACATGTAACGTGTTCTATATATTCTGATCAAACATTATAAACATGTTGCTATGATAGTGAAACATTGGCAGGGGAATAAAAAAAACTCAGAACAAAAAAATATCCGTATTCTTAACGCCATGAGATATGTGTGTTTACTTTCCCCTGTTAGTAAGCCTTTGTGAGTACATAGATGTATCTGACTTTGACAACACTGCGAAGACTTAATGTCCCCACAAGGACAGTAAAACCTGAAATTACCAACATTTTGGGGACCAATCAACAGTCCCCCACCAAGAAAACAGCTAATAAACATACTAAATAATGTCTTAATGAAAACATAAAAATGCAAAGAAGCTTCCGTGTGGTTTAGAGGTAAAATACAATTAGCTCTTTGTGAAAAGCTCAGCTCAGTAAAAAAGCAAGAAAATGAAACATTTCCACCACGACGTAAAAATTCAAGTGTCCGGAGCCAGTCAGGGGCTGTTGAGATATTGTTTCCACTGTACCATACTGTACCCACATGCTGATAGTCACACTGTACACAAGCTCAGGCCTCAACCCACTCCATCTGTTCATCTCTCTCTCTCTTTGATGCAAACACACACTCTCTCTTTCTCCTCCTGAATGCTATACAAGTCTACTAACTATCCAAACAACTTACTAAAAGCCTTTCAAAGATCACGATCCTGCAGCAGGGGTCACCCATATCTTACTCTGAACTCTTTCTCAGACTCCTCTGAGCATCACTTCCAACCCCGCTTTCTATCTCAGTGCTCTATTCTCCTCCAACAGTCCGTCCACACTCCTCCTCACTTATCTTCCACCGCGCCTGCACAGAGGGATGCCAACGGTGGCCATTCTCCATATCACCCACTCATCTCTGCCCAGATAAATAACAAGCCAGGAATGAATTGATGTGTGGTAGAAAGTGATGGCTGGCACTCCCTTCTTAAAGTTACATACATCTCACACCCATCTAACCTTCCCCGCCATACATCTTCCTGTCCTTCTGTCCCTTGGTTTGATATCAGGATTGGGTTTGTTTTTCAAACAGTTTACAAAACAGCAGCGTGTATTACTATGCACATGTCGTATCCCTAGTTCCTGAGACATACACTTAAATGCCATCACTCGACTTAAAAGGATCTTACTGTCATTATTTATTAAAGCTCATGTCAACATTTAACAAATTGTGTTTGAGTTTATTATAATGAAATATACATTCATTGTTCACTAGAATACCGAAGACATTGTACTAAATATGTCCCATCTGAAATGACACAAGAGTGGCTTTACTCCTCTTTGGGTATTGAGACATTTGGTGTCCTGTTCTATCTATGCAACACTGGACGGTCATATGGGTCTCACCGTGACAATAAGATCCAACACGTGATAGAAGCATGTGTGCATAACTCAGCATAACGCAAACAAGCAAAGCATTGTGCAGCAAAGCAAATTGTCGGACAGAGCAACAGAGCCCATCATCAAACTGAATGCACTCCATGTGTAAATATGCAGCACAGGGTACTGAAGCCACTGCAAGCATCCTCTTGTAAACGGTCATCTCTTCACACATGCACATGCAGATCACAAACTGTGTAAGTGCATATGGTGTGTACACACGCACACACGCACGCACAACATGTGCAACAAGACAGCAGAACAGTCCAAAGCCTTTACTCCTCCTGTAAACCAGCAGCTCAAAGAGCCCAGCATATTTTCTCCGTCCCACATATGAACACACACCGGTTTAGCATTCTGTCAATCAGAGCAGCGGTGTATCAGTACAGAGCTCTGGCTTGAGGCACATATTGTATTCCGACCCCGTTAACAGAGAGACAGAAGCCATGCTTCACACACACACACACACACACACACACACACACACACACACACACACACACACATATGCAGCGGCGAAGACGCACTACACAAGCGCGCTCTGCTCCACGCAGACACGCACACGTCCAAACACGCATTGCAACACATCCCTGCCTGCCAATCCACACCATCACTCTGGCTCTCCACAGCCATGTTTGTACGCACATGCGGCACTCCCTCTGCCCACCTCCCTGAGAAAAACAGAAGAACATCCAGTACCTGTAAATGAACCAGACGCTTCGATTCATAGGGCCTAGCGACGGCCAGGACGACGAGAGGGAGAGGGAGAGAGAGAGATCCTCCTCTCCGCATCCTCCCATCGCCATTTCCCCCCCCTCCTCCTCCTCCTCCTCCACCTCCACCTCCTCCTACTGCTGCTCCTCTTCCAGCCAGAGAACAGCGAGCGAGAGCCGCACGAGGGGAGGAGAGGAGGAGAGAGAGACGGAGAGATAGAGAACGAGGGCCTAGCTCTCCCAACCCTTTCATACTTAAGACGGAGAGAGAGAGAGAGAGCGAGGGAGAGAGAGATGGTTCACTCTGGCTGCGACAGAGGAGGGAGAGCGAGCGAGCGAGGCGAGGAGAAAGTGAGGGAGGGAGGGTGAGATACAGGGACAGAGAGAAAGAGAATGTGTGGTTGGAAGACATGGTTTGGCATGGAAGAAGATAGAAATGATGTAATTTGACGAAGGGAGGGGTGCAGGGGGTCCGGGGGTGATTGAGTTTGTTTGCTGATTAGCTAATGCATGTGTTGAATCTAAAGAGCTCAGGTGTGCCTGCTGCGGTATCATGGCGTTTAGAAGGTGCTTTTGAAATGCCAAGCAGCGGTTTGACTTGGGCAAGCTAGCTGTCACACACTCATCTATCTCACTGTCCCTTTATTCCCCTCCCTCATCTCTCTCATGTACAGTTCTTCCTCATGTGAGTTTAACACAGCGATGGTTTCTATCACTGCCTCCACCAGTCACCGCTTTCCCATTCATAAAACTGGCAGCTGCGTTTGAGAGGTAAAGAAAAGAAGAAAGAGAGAGAGAGCTGTTTCTAGTGCTCTTGTAGTGTAGCCGTAGAGCACTACAGCTCTGAACTACCCTCCACCTATTACATCATCAACCCCCGTCACTAGCTTGTGAATGAACATTGGTTTTCATTTCTACATTTGTGGATTATTTAATGCTGTTGCCTCTGGTGACACCTGATTCACAATCTAACGATTCATTGTAAGCCAGCCGACGCACAATACAGAAGAATGATCTGTCATTTCGCCTCTGTCAAGCACTTTTCTTGGAATTATTGTTTATTAGTTTCAGGTTTTTTGATGGTTTGTTGCAAACACATCAGAATTTTGTTCATTTTCAACATATTAAAAAACAGACCTGTTGAAGGCTAGACCTTTTTTAAGAATATCTTAAATTGAATTGAATTCTTGTGCAATGGCAACGTTTTTCTTAAAAAAAAAAAAAAAAAAAAAAAAAATATTGCATTTAGGGTTATTTTAAAAAAGGTTACTTATTCAAGTTGAATATTTTAAAACGTTAATATACATAGTATCTTTTGCAAATTTGGTTCTCCAGAACTTGAATTGTATTTCTAATGATAAACCAGATAACTCGACTGCTCAATTAAGACAATTTTCCAATGTTGAGATCACGATAATTTAACAAATTGTCTTTTGGAAATAAGTTTGAAAGTAACTAATGCAGTTTTTAAACTTTATTCAACTTAGTAACAAATAAATATAATGAAAAAAGAAAAAAAAATAGACAAATATTTTAAGATACATATAAGAAATTTCAATATATATTCAAATAAATCATTTAGTACGCAAAAGTAAATGCAGCACAATAATTGTTTAACGCCGTTACTTTGTTTTTCTAACTGTTGGACGCTAAAATTAGAGAACTGATAATGATTAATTGTAAAAGCTAAGATAATATTTCAGACATTTCACAATTCTTGTTCAGTTTTCTGTTGTTTTTTTGGACTTAAAATAATATTGATTTTGGGGGGGCAATACAGCATCTATTACACTGAACCCTCAAAACACTAGTTAAAGTGATAGTTCACCAAGAATAAAAAAGTATCATCCTTTTATCACCCTAAATATATTTTAAACATTATTCTCAATTTTTTTTAAATAGATTATTTTGTGTCTCACAAAAAAAGGGTCTTATGCAAAATCTTTAAGACGTGGTGGTTAAAAAATAAAGAATTTTATTTTTGGGGTAACTTGTTCCTTTAAATTCGTAATTTTTCAGTAATCAGGTTGAACTGTTTTCAACAAGCAAGGAAACTATGAAAAGAGAGTTAAACAAAAATATCACCTGAAGCTTTCTTCTGCTTTCTTCTAGCCTCTAAAACGAGTTCACAAAATTCATCATAAAGTCACTGAGACTTTAAACATCAGAGTGCACACAAAGTATCCTGTAGGGCTCTTCCAAAAATGTATCTTACTAAAACCTCATCCTGTCTAAAGCTATGTACGTACATAACACCCCTGGAGACTGTTGTAGTGATGTGATGGATCATGTCATCTCAATGTCACATGTATGAAAATCAAATAAACCTAAACAGTGAACTCAGCTTAACACTGACCTGTACAGGTAAAGCAATGACAGCGAAACACCATTGCTCAAGAGACTGACCACAGTCACATTTTTATTTGTTATATACAGCAAACAGAGTCTGGGTTTGCGTATTATATCTGTCAGACAAGGACATGAACTACCAAAAGAAGACTTGGTAGTTCATGTATAATATTTCAACTTTTAACGTGCAGGGTTATTTTGTCCTTTGAACCTGTTGCTCTCTTCCTGTCTGTGAACTGTAACAGATGTATCCACTTCCACACCCATCTGCTTCCTTTTCTACCTTCTGCCCATCTGACCTTTGTACGTTCATCTTTCTTGACTCGTCCTCCCACACCTATCGCACACCGTCCTTTTTCCAGTCTGCTCTTATTATATTTTTCGATCCCACACCTACACCCCCCTCATTTCTGCAAAGACCTTATGAGGGACCTAAAAACCTTTCACATAAGTTCTAGGTCACTCAAAGTAATAATTCCCCCTAGCCTTTTGTCATTTTAAACCTGAGTGTCTTTCTTACACCAAACACAAATAACATATTTAAAAAAATGTTGGTAACCAAACAGCAAATGGGTGCCAGTTACCAACAAAGTTCAAAATATCTTCTGTATTCTGTGAAAGGATGAAAGTTTTGAGATGATAAGAAATTATTTTAAGTACCAGGTACTCTTTTAAGTTACTATACTAAATAATAATACTTTATCATATTTGTCTAATTTCTCCCCTGGCATTCAATCGGACAGTTATTTTTGGGAAAACTATGGCTTCAAACACACTATCTGTGCCAACCGGTCAACCCATACACAGAAAGGTGGCGAGAGACCCCTCCCCCTCTTCCAGACCCCTCCCCCTTCTTTAACAATGTCTGTAAACAAAGCGGAACCTATGAGTGAAGGAGGAGAGAAAGCGAGGGGATGGAAAAAGAGGAAGATGCAGTGGCACATCTCTGAATGAGGCTGAGAAATGATGAGGGATTAGGAAGAGAAAAAGATGGACCGGGAGAGGAAAGAGAAAATTAGAACTCACATCATCTCTGTCCAAGCTTCTTTCCTTGGGTGTCGATGTTGTTCCTCTGCCTGAGTCTAACCCCCCTCACCTCCTTCTGTCTCTACGGCATTGCTGTGTCCACAATCTTACGCCTTATTCTCCTTCTTCCTTCAACTCTGACATTCTTTCTATCCTTCAGCATGGTAGACTACACCACACCGCTGTTCATTCAGAGCATGTGTGTGATAGAGAGAGGGGAGGGAGAGAGAGAAAGAGAGAGGGAGAGAGAGAGAGAGAAGCAGCAGGAGAGAGGGGGCAAGGAAGTGTGGATAGTGGCAGAAGGCATATGTGTTAGCCTGTACAGTATGTTTTCTGTGCGTGTTCCCATTTTTGTATCAATGCCAGAAGACTTGCTTCCCCGGGATGGTTTCCGTGCAAGACTGCACAGCCCGGCGCGTTCATGCACCGAAACGGCATATGTGCAGAGAAGTCAACTTTCACCTGAAATGACAGTGTACATCCTTGACCCCATTTCACACACCACTGGCCTACAAAGACATCACGTGTGTGTGTGAAAGACAGAGAGTGCTGCAAGGTTCTGCAGGATGGACACTGGTATCGTGGGAAAGATTATGACCCAAATAAAAACCACAGGGGAACATAGAAATACAGAGAGCATGGGATAATATATCTCTCTCCTATTTCATGTCTACTCCAACATCCCTTTGTATGTGTCCTAAACAGATTTTTTTGGGACATGAAAAAATAAAAACTTTTTATAAACAATTAAGCACTATTTTATCTAAGTTAACAAACACTGTAATACACTGTTAGGGAGATACAAGGCATTTTGGTGAGTGTTATTTTTGAGAAAATAGCAGGGATTAGAGATTAGAGGAATAAGAGAGACATAATGGTTGATGGATACTGCAGATTTACAAAGTGCTTCTGCAAGAAAAGGATGCCAAATATATTACCCATTATATCAATCTTAAAGTGATTGTTCATCCAAACATGTGACATTTTTTTTTCTGAAGAACATTCTGAAGAAAGTTCACAAACCGCAGGAGCAGTTACCAAGATTCTTCAAAATAGATATGTTTGTGTTCTGTGATGAAAGTAAGTCAAACATGTTAAAATGACAAGTGGTGAGTGAATAAGAGCATAAATGGTTCACATTAAAAAATCATTAAATGAAAAAAATACTATGTGGCTTTTCGCCTTTTTAAGACAATTCAGCTTATTTGTCTTTCACAAGTTTTGACAACTCTTTCGAGCAATCACAGAGAAACTTTTTCGTGAAGTACACCTAACTGCAAATTTATTTATAAATGAAATCCAATTAAGTCCTAATTTCTGTTTTAAAGGTTTAACAAAGCAAAGACTGAATCTTCCTAAGTACTCGCGGGAACCTGCTTAAATGCCCCCAAAGGTATGCGAAACCCAGTGTGAATCGCTGTTCTAAATTAAAGTGGCAAAAGGCCAAAAAAATTCAATAAAAGCATTATTCAAAGCATTATAGGTTTGATAAGCACACTTCCAGATCATCTTAAGAGAAACTTGACTAGATCGCAATCTATCCACCTATGCAATAAACCATCCATCCATCCATCCATCCATCCACCCACCTCTCTCTCTCTCTCTCCTCTCCTCTCTCTCTCTCTCTCTCTCTCTCGCTCTCTCTCTCTCTCTCTCTCTCTCTCTCTCTCTCTCTCTCTCTCTCTCTCTCTCATATGTTTCTCCACTCATATATCTTTCTTCCTTCCTTCCTTCCTTCCCCCTATCTCTCTCTCTCTCTCTCTCTCTCTCCTCTCTCTCTCTCTCTCCTCTCTCTCTCTCTCTCTCTCTCTCTCTCTCTCTCCACTCATATATGTTTCTCAACTCATATATCTCTTCCTTCCTTCCTTCCTTCCTTCCTTCCTTCCTTCCTTCCTTCCTTCCTTCCTTCCTTCCCCTCTCTCTCTCTCTCTCCTCTCTCTCTCTCTCTCTCTCTCTCTCTCTCTCTGTTCTCTCTCTCTCTCTCCCTCCCTCCCTCCCTCTCCCCCATCTCTCTCTCTCTCTCCCTCCCCCCCACCCCCCCCCCTCTCTCTCTCCCTCCCTCCTCCCCCCCCCCATCTCTCTCTCTCCCTCCCCCCCCCCCCCCTCTCTCTCTCTCTCTCTCTCTCTCTCTCTGTCTCTCTGTCTCTGTCTCTCTCTCTCTTGTGCCCTTCATCTTCTGACCTCCAGATGGAGTCACAACAGGGGTGGGAGGGTGATGGAGAGAAAATGAAAGAGTGCAGGGGGTGAGTAAAATGGTAGGAATTAAAAGAGAGTGAGCGCAAGGGAAAGCAGGATGAGGAGAGTGACAAAGCCAAAAATAGACAAGTAAAATACTGTGAGACTTAATTACAAAGTGTATCAATGATATATCAGTGTGTATGTATGTGTTTTCAGTGTTTATCAGTGTTAACATAATAAATGTGACTTAAATGGGTATAAAAATAATTTGCTGGACTTGTATTGTGTTGTATTAAAGGCTGCTGAGATGAGGTGAGCGTGAGCGCCGTGACTCGGGACAGAATGACATCACATGAACCTTTATGTTTACTGTGAGGTGTTAATGAAAAGAGCACAGCAGTGTTCATTTACCGGCACAGACAGAGAGGGAGAGAAGGAGAGAGAGAGAGAGAGAGAGAGAGAGAGAGAGAGAGGGGGAGAGAGAGAGAGAGAGAGAGAGAGAGAGAGAGAGAGAGAGAGGAGAGAGAGAGAGAGAGAGAGAGAGACGAGACGAGAGAGAGAGAGAGAGGGAGAGGGAGAGAGAAAGAGAAAGAGAGGGAGAGAGGAGGGAGAGAGAGAGAGAGAGAGAGAGAGACAAAAAGACACCAAAACAAAAAAAAAACACAAAAGAACATACTTTGAAAAATGTATAGTGAACGTGAAGTGAAAGTGACCTATTTGTCAGACATGGTGACCCGTAACCGTAATGTGACCTCTGCATTTAACCAATCCAGTGAGTCTGTTGGTAACTCAACTATGCTGGTACACATTCACTTCTATTGAATTGAACGAAACCAATGAAAGTCAATAGGTACAATACCACTGGTTAGGGACATTTTTCAAAACACCTTTGTTTCTTAAGCAGAAGAAAATAAGTAAAACAATGATAAGTGGGAGAGTAAATGATGACTGAATTTCAATTTTAGCAGAACTGCACCTTTGAGATCCATCTAATAAGATATGATAGTATTTTAATAAAAATAAACAATTCTTATTGATACTACTTCTTTAACATAAAAAACTTCTTTAATTTCATAGGCAATAATCATTTCAGTGCATGAATGATGTGCTGGCATCTCTATGTCTGTCAACCTATCACTTCTTCACTCTCACACCACCATCGAGGCCTCCTCAGGTGAGCACAGCAAAGTTATCTTTTATGTGTGAATGAAACTCAGTCAAACTTGCAAAAACTCCACTTGCTGAACGACAAAGAGTGCAAATCTCTTCACAGCTCCTGACAGACACGAGTGAAGAATCTGTATATGGATTAGAGCATCTGCTGTGTCCAGCTTTGCTAAAAGCCTCAATCATCACCCACCAGAGTATAAAGACAAAGAGAGAAGTCCCAGGGATCCCTGCTGGAAAGACCAGCAAGCTTGATCACCAGCATATGTTTTGCTTTCGATAAGCCGAAATAGTTGACAGAAACCTAAAAATGTTGCTATTATTGACAATTCTAAGGTTCATACACCAATCAGATCTGTTTTCTGGAGACTAGATAATGAAAAAACTTTCCACCCAAAGGAAAATAGGTTAAGCAACTTTCTTAGTGAAGTTCTCCTGAGACTTTCCATCACAAAACACAACCTAGAGTGAGAGTTATCGAAAACAATCATTAAGAAAAAAATAATTATGAAAGTAACCTTACCTGGGAGCATCAAAGCTGTCATAGGATCCAACGGTATAATGCCGGAAGAGTCGCTTGGCTCTCTCACTGCGGCTCTCTGAAACATACACACACAGATGCATCCACATCATTATGCTGTTGTGCATATGTGAGAAGTTCTAAAATCACATCTGAACTAAAGTTTTCAGCTCAGGAAGAGTTCAGTCCAATCCCAAGCCCGCGTGAAATTTTACAGGCTCTTTCGCACATGTCAAATTTTAATAAGGTTCATGTCGGTTCTCTCTCACTGATGTTGACAAGACAAAAGCAGAGGTGCTGTATCAGTCCAACAGTAGTGCAACTAAACCTGGGACCATCCAGAGGGGAACACTGACATCTTCAACATTATAGTCGACTGTGAACATATGAAAAGAGTCTCACCCGAACGATTGTCCAGACTGCGAAGTGCCACCTCTTCTACGCAGTCAGATGGGAACCAGCCGGTGCGCCCTCGAACCGTCCCCTCCCAGTAGCCCCCTTCACCTACACTGAGCACTGAGAGAAACAAAAGACACAACAGATAGGTGTGTGTGTGGGGACAATTAACAAACACACACTTACATCAGAGGCGTCACATTCTGTTCTGCTCAGATATTCTGAAGACGTTTACTCAAAAGAAAAATGTTGTCATTGTTTGTTTACCCTTATGTAATTAAAATGTTAGAACAAATAATTTAGAAGTGTTGAATTGTCCATATATTTACAACTGACAAATGTTGTGCAGTTGCAAATGTCACTGCAGAGCAAATGGGGGTAAGGTGCCTTGCTCAAGGGCACTTCAGTGATTGTCTGCTGGCCCTGGGATTCGAACCAGCAACCTTCTGATTTCTGATTAACTCTCTAACCCTCTGACCACACTTGATTCCATACAATAAACGTCAATGGAGACAAGTAATGTTTGGTCTTCAGCATTCTTCAAAATATCCCTATTGGTGTTCTGCCAAAGATCAAACAGGTTGGTAAGATGGCATTCACACAGCAGAAGCACCCATTAACTTCTATCGCATGAACAAAAAAACAATACAACTATATGGAAGTCAGTTCCTAACGTTCTTCAAAATATCTTCTGTTGATTTTTGCAGAAGAAGAAAAAAAGTAAAGGTTTGACAAATTAAAATTTTTACTTGAAATATCATTTTTAATTCTTTGATTTTCCCTGGAGCACAGAGCCATGACACCCCTAAATTACACTTCAACTTTTACACCCAGAGACACACTACAAAACATGCACAGTGCAAACATATTTTGACATGCAAAGTTATTATTACTTAATAGTTTACTGTGGTGGGATGGCACGTGCACATGTGCAGGTTATGATGACTGATCTAAACATAAATTGCTTCAATTGTAAACACACACACATACACGCATACACTTCATATACTGCTCACAAACAGACATATACTGACATACCAACACATATCACCAGAATACATACACAGACAACGTTTATCCACACCTGCGAAAACATACAAAACAAACACACATTAAATGGCCCTTCGCCAGCGTGGACCAAAGCCGACAGATCAAACACACAGAACATAAGAGGCAGCTCCTGTACACACACATACGTATGCAGATAAATTCACCTTTGACTTTGTCTCCCTTGTTAATGCTGATCTCACGCTCCCCCTGGGCAGAGTGCGAACGGGTGGCCACAAACACACGCCCAGGTACGGCGCTGTAGAGACGACGACGCTGCCCGCTCGCTGTGCCCTGACTACTGATGGAGCCTGCCCTGTAAAAAAAAAGCAGATAAAAAAACATTTATGCACATCTATTACAGGCTTGAAAGGATCTGAATATAAATGTTCATTTAGTTTGAGTTAGTTGATAGACAAGCTATGACTTCGTTGCTTCAAGTCCGTCTTTCCCTCACCCTTGCCTTCCACGTGTTTGTCTGCTTCGTTCATCTCTGTCTCCTGTCCGACCCCGGGATGGGGAACGGGTTCGGGCTCCACGGGGACTGCTGGAGCTGCGCAAGGTGCCACTGTGCTTAAGACCCTGATAAACACATACATTTGACATAATGAGCAACGCTGATGGTGAGTCCAGTATACCTCCATCCTCATCCAGCTGTAATTTCAAACCTGTATGACTTTCTTCTTCTTAAGAAAAGAAGAAATACTTACACTTACATTGATTTTGTGGCCATAAAATAGATAGGAATGGGAATTCTGTTTGTTTATCAACTTTCTGAAAATATCTTCTTTTGTGTTGTACAGAAGAAGTCATACTGGTTTAAAATGACAATGATGACACAATTTTCATTTCTATCACTTTAAAAGTATTGTGGAACAAAGAGAAAAATGCATACTTTTGTTAAGTTTGTCACCGGTTAAACTACCATTGACATTACTTCTAATAAACAGCTTTAATATTTTTAATCTGTGTCCAACAAACTAATCGAATACCTGCACAGACACAATGTTTGAGCCAGCAGCGTTGGGAAAAGCAATCCAGTCTGGCACATTCATGCTGTTATCACTGTTGGCCCGCAGGAATGGGTGAGGATGGGGCAATCCAAGTGTTCGCCCACTCTCTCTCCTCTGGGGGGCATACTTAGGCGACTCCAGAAAGGGAACTGACATCAAAACAGACAGAATAAGAAACTAAGATATGCTGCTTCCCAAAAATCTTTTTGCCATGTTAAGAAATATAGAACATTTTAATACATTTTGTGCAAACATTGTTTAACTGAATATGTTTTTGGTTTCACTATGTTATGTTAGGTTTATGATTTAAGTCTTAATTGGACCTGACATTAAGGGCCCTATAAAATAAACAAGTTTGAGAACCACTTGAGTAGACTATTCAGGAATTTGAGAATATTAGTTTCAGCATACAATAATTTGGGTCATATTAATTCTATTTTAAATACTGTTTAGGATGGATTATAGTCAAAATTTGCCTTACTTATACTAGAAGAATTTTCTATAACATATATTCACTCAGTATGCAAGAACCAACGGTCACTTCATACACTTTAAAAAAAATATTTAATGTGGCTTAGTAAATATAACAGTTTATTTCTATAAAATGGTATGTTAAGTTTATGTAATGAACAAAGAAGTATTTTTTTTAATTACACTATGAATGCTACACTTCACTATACTAATATTTTTGGTAGATTTTAATAGAATTATTTGAGTTGAAAGATTTTATTTTTTAACTTAAATATACAAAATTTTAGCAGTATATTAAATAAGTTTTTAAAGACTTAAATGTTCTCTTTTTCTAGTGTAACGTTTTTCATGTGAAAAAACAGTAAAGTAAAGTAAAGTAAAATGTGTGATTTGGAACTTGCAGATATGGGTTATCCTGGAAGCTAAAGTGAGGCAAAAGTACCAAGTTTCAAATGTCAGATGGTTTAAAACGAAAAAAAAACATTAAAGACTAAATAAAAATATCGTCACGAACAAAATAAACCTCTGCCCCTTACCTACGTCTGATTCACGATGGTTCTTAATGATTTCTCCCAGCTCAAAATGACCAGACATCACAGCCACCTAGAAAAGAAGTGCTGCATTTAAAATTTGCATCTGTGAATGACGCACAGTGATGCAAGGCATCGGAATAACACAACATAAAGCGTACACACAAAACTTCACAACCAGTCATTCATTTTGCACACTCGCACACATGCTCAAAGCTGGCTGTGTGGAAACGGAAAGGTTAAGTTAAACTACTTTGTCCTTATTCTAAATGAGACTCACAACACATACCAACACACTTCTTAACGCGAAAAACGTAACTTTATAGATTCAGATTGAGAAATGCTTGTGGGTTTTTATTACTCGGACGAACGGTGTTAAAAAAAACTTAAATGACAACCTAGTCTAATTTTTACCTGGAAGGGGGTTTGCCCGCTGTTGTTCTTTGTGTCCTTATTGGCTCCTCGATACAGTAGAATCCGGGCACAGCTCTCCTAAATTATGATATTAGAGACCCAATTAGGCCCCAAGACTCCATATAAAAATCCAACAAAGCATCATTCATTAAAGTCATTTTTGAGTTTGGACTGTGAACCATACCTTATTATATAAAGCGCATATGTGCAGGGCAGTGTTTCCTGAGGCATTCTGGGAAGAAGAATCCGCACCATAAAAAAGCAGGTGCTCTAAGTGTTGTGAGTTTCCATTTTGACAGGCCTGGAAATGGAGGTACAGACGGCAAGAAAGAAGCAGGGCCGATCAGAGAGGAATTGAAAATAACGAAATGCAGAAGAGGTAGAAATAGTTGTTTGACATAAGAAAGAGAAAAAGGAAGAGAAGAAGATTTTATACATTGTCAGAAGAAACACCTTTGCTAATTAACACCAGATTGAATGTGTGAGTGAGAGGAAGGAATGATATAATCAAAATAGAAGTGCATAGATTCAGAGAAAGGGAAGGAATAAGACAGAGGGCAAATGAAAGACATGGTGAAGTAACAGATTATTGAGAATGTATGCATTGATACGTACAGTAGTAAAAATATAACACACAGACCCAGTGTGATGAAGATGCAGGGATGAATGGTGTTTCCCATCAGCCCTGAGACATATAGTACAGGAATTTAGAGAATGACATGAGAGACAGAGAGAGAGAGAGAGAGAGAGAGAGAGAGAGAGAGAGAGAGAGAGAGAGAGAGAGAGAGAGAGAGAGAGAGAGAGTGAGAGAGTGAGAGTGAGAGAGTGAGAGTGAGAGTGAGAGAGAGAGTGTGTGAGAGTGAGAGTGAGAGAGAGAGAGAGAGAGAGAGAGAGAGAGAGAGAGAGAGAGAGAGCAACTATATGACATGAATTGAATTTGTATGTGAACCGTGTGATGAATTTCTCTTGTACGTTTAAATAAAATCTTGAATATAATTTAATCTGGATCAGGACTGTCAAAGTGTTTAAATTGATAACATTTTTGCTTCTGTTCAGCCTAGATTAAAATCCTTTTTTTGGGTCTGTACCTGATGGGTCTCATCCCAGCCATTCTCATCACGGAGCCCCAGCTTGCCTCTGTGGTACAAGAGGGTCTCACAGCAGGAGGTGTCGCCTCCAATCAGCACAGTGTGATAAAGAGGAGTCAGGCCACGACGATCCTTGTAGTCCGGAGACGCGCCCAAAGACAACAGTGTCTGCAAAAACAATTACGTTAATTTAAATATGACGACAATTTCCTCTCAATCACGGGACTTTTGAAGAAAGTAGAGATTACCAGTAGGGCAGTGTGTCTGTGTGTTCTGACTGCCTTGTGGAGAGGTGTCAGGCCATCCTTTGCCCTGAAGTCAATGTGAGCTCCCCCCATCACCAGAACCCTGATGTTTTCCCCTCCACCCGGCTCCGTCTGTACTGCCAAAGTAAGTGGGGTCTCTGCCATACAAACAACTCAATGATCAATTATGCAAGCCTTTAATTTCTTTATAATGTAACTAGAATCAATTTAAACCATGCATATTTCTCAAAATATCTGATTTTGCTTTCTACAAAAAAATAAACAGTGTCATCTTTAGCTTTGGATGTCTTAGATAATCAAATTAAAAAAGAGAGTGTTCTAAAGATCTTTTAAGTGTTTTCTTGGAGCTGGACAGACACGGCTCCAAAAAAAATAAGAATTTGAGTGAACGATACACAATATGAATTGGTTTCTTTGTGCTCCTCCTAGCGGTTACAAGAAAAGCGGTAGTTCTCACTCCCCCGTAAGCAGGGTCTGCTTTGAGAAGTGACTGTCAGTCTGTCAAGCACAACATCAGATCTGTGACAACGCTGATGAGACAAACTGTGAATAACACTCAAGGTAGCCGTCATCTAATATTACTCTGCATTGTCATTTGCTCGGTAACAAGCCTTTCACAGCACGTCTGGCCATGGCTACAGCTTATCAAATGCTGAGAGAACATCTTGTGATGTTAGGAATGCTAAAAATGTAAATGATTATGAACGTGTTTCCCTATTATAAATGCATTGAATTATTATGTGGTTGAACTGAACCATTGAACTAATTGTTGCAACTCATTAAACACAAAACCCATGGGATATAATAGTTTTTACTTTGTTTGTTGTAGTCTAACATGCATAAAATCTTACATTCTTTAGTTAAGAAATTGTAATGCATCTAATTTAAAAAAGGTAATACATCATTGACACTGTTAACATGAACTGAACATTCATACAACCCAATCTCCATATGTATGTAGCATTTGAACGGGACACTCTATGCTCAGTTGGTGTTATTGATTATTCAGATCATTAATTGGGACTGTACAGTTTATTACCACACAGGAAGTAAACAACACAGTGTCTGAGACCTCACCTCCTGTGTCAGGGTCGTGGAAGTTGGGGTCAAGCCCTTTGTCTATTAGTTTTGCGACCTTTTCCACGGCCCCAGTCTGGATGTAGTCCATGAACTTCTTTAGACTGGCCTGTAGGGCGAAGTTAAAAAAATACACTTATATTTGCAATTTGCTTGACAATCGCCTCAATACATTACGCAATAAGGTTGACTATACACTTTTATGGGGGTGCCTACCTTAGTGTGCAGTTTGGCCAGCTGTTTCTCATCTAGATTTGTCTGTTTGTACACTCTGGTCTTGTAGCGGAACTGTGTAAAAAACACCCCAGTAAAAGGCAGTGAAAGATCAAATGTAACTTTGCTTTTTATTAACTAGTAATGGGTAGTATTAAGAAGTGGATTTAGTTTTTATGTTTATTCTGATCTTTCCAAGTCCTTTACACAAAATAATTTTATTATATTTATAAATTTGTTGACTTGTTGACAATGACTTCATTGACTGTTGACCTTTTCCTTTATATTTTTATCTGAAATGTGTATTTCGTAAAACATTTTTCATTATGAGTCACTGTTGTATAATAAAATAAAATATATCTAGCTGAAATAGGAATCTCTGACACAGCATGCTTTAGTAAATGGAATTTAAAAATGTTATGCAATTTTAAGGAGAAAAAGTCAATGTTGTAAATTTAAGAAGACATTATGGAACACAAAATACAATACCGAGAACTGATTTCTTTTTTAAAAAGTGTTTTTCTTAACATAATTAGGATGACATGACATGGCCAATTCATCTAGATAAAAGAGATGTAGATGATTCTTGGACACAGCCTTGGTTATATGAACTCACAGGTGTTGTCCACCGTAGCGTCACTCAGGGTTTTTATGCCAACAAAATTGTGATCTAAACCTCGAAAAGTAGTTGACTGACACAACTTTTTTTAGTTTTGCTGTTACATATCTGCTGCTTTTAAGAACTACATATCACCAAGGCAACAAACAGTTTCAAGCAGAGGCTTCCAAGCAGCAGCAATGGCATAACATCATTGATCGGGTGTTAACACAAAAAAACAGTGTTTAACCAGCTATATACCTCCAGGTAGGGTACTCCTTTCTCAAAGGATTGTGGGTACTCTCTAAGTGGCCTCTCCTCCTCCAAAAACTTAGCATCGTGCCCATCAGTTGCAGGCTGGAAAAGGCCGTAGTTCAAAACGTCTCGTAGAGATTCGGTAAGACTACACAGAACCTGTTGCTTTGCCTTCCACACCGTGGCATCCGGGTTGAACCGCAGACACTTCTACAGAGAAAGGATGCAATTACATTTGTGATGAAAAAGACACACTTTATATTGATGCATGGGTTGGTCAGTGGGAAGAACAAGCTCAACTTCTAAGCATGAACTCTAGGTGGAGACATTGTGATGTGCTTAAATGATTGAAGCTGTGATCTTGCACCTTATGTCAAGTTAGTGGACTTCTGACCCATTACAGTCGATAAACTTTTTTGACATCTAACTTTAGTTTTATATTTGTTAAATGTCAATTCTAATGAATAAATGATGATCGGGGGGATGAAAAGGGTCTCCCCAATCTGACAGCTTGGGTACTGCAGTGATATTGCAGAGAATGCCCATCGTAGATCTCTGGCCCCGGGCTAAGCCACATGTTAACATGTTAGCTCAGGGCTGCTCAGCCTACATTTTGAGACAGCAATGAATATGGGACAGCCCTGCAGAAGTGCTGGAATGAGTCTGTGAGTTGGTCATAGCGGCTTTTGTGTGTATGATGTATGTCCGAACTGGTCCCTTTCTCACCACTGTCCTCTTAAACATGCGTGTGTAAAGAAGTGTGAAATTTCGTCCGCCCGCTGTTATTCAGTCTCCCACTTTGTGCACAGCCAATCCCATCACCATGGCAACCAGTTCATTAGTGGAGCAAGCTGCAGGTTGCCATGGAAACATCTCAGCAGTCCCTTGGTGCATTATGGTATGCTGTATGTGTTTGGGAGTGATCTTCTGGAGAGCGTGTGTACTGGAGGGAGTTGTTCTTGAGAGAGTTTACAGGTGTAGTGGATGAGTTTAAAGACAACTCACAGTATCCTGCTAAGATATCTAAATATTTCTTAAAAGGTATTTGTAAGTAGAAGGTTGCTGGTTCGAATCCCAGTGCCAGCAGACAATAACTGAAGTGCCCTTACGCAAGTCACCTCACCCCCGTTTGCTCTGCAGTGATAGCTGCGCACTACTTGTAAGTCGCTTTGGATAAAAGCGTCTGCTAAATAAATAAATGTTAATGCAAGTTTTCGCTCGTGCGATTACAGTAATTTAGGTTGAACGATAATAAACCTGAAAAATTGTAATGATCGTTAATTACAGGAATTTGGCTGGTAATTCAAGAGCTATTATTTTCAGGTTCAAGCTACAAACCTTGGCACATTGCAAGTAATTTTCATATTCTCCATAAAATTGACAGATGTGCAATTTATGAAAGAAGGAAGATTTTTTGTTATCAAAGTACGTTTTACTATATAGGATTACATGTGTTTGGTAAAACATTATTCAAAATTGAAGAGTATTACATAAAATTATCATTTTAAAAGTGATAGGTAAAACCAAAATGGAAATTGTCATCATTTAAATACCCTCTTATCATTCCAAATCTGTAGAACACATAAGAAGATATTTCGAATAATGTAAGGAGCTAGCAGTCATTCACTTGCATTTGCTTGTGTCCAAACAAAAGCAGTGAATGGGTGCCATGGCTATTCCAATACAATTTTCTTTTTAATATCTTCTTTCGTATTCTGCAGAAGAAGAAGAAAGTTTGTGATGAAATGTTCATGTTTTACTCTGTTAACTAAAACAAAGTTGAGTCAATCATTTCACATTTAAATTTATTAAAGTGTAAATAAATCAAGAAACTTAATATTTCTTCATTACAACAATGTGCTAAATGTCAGTTTTCTCCTTGTCCTGATTACCTTAGACTAAAGACTATAGACAGCTGATGTATTCTTTCCTTGAATCTTTTATCTAAAACTGTTCAACTTTAAATTCAGCCGCAGGTGTTAATAGAGTGGATGTTAAAGTTATGTTCGTTCATCATCTCTGGTGGTTATAATTACACGCATTAATACATTATTTAATGCAAATGCTTGGGAAGAAAGACTGATGATGTGTCTCTTCACATGAATGAATAACCATCAATTATATCCATACTTAATGTTATTTTCTGTTCTCTTATTAAAATTATGTTATTTTAAATAAAATAATGGATTTGATTAAAATGTTTTTTTGCAAAGTAACCATTTTAAAGTTTTTTTACAACAAGCAAACGTTTAAGCTGTCATTATTTTATTTATTTTTTGTCATTATAATGCACATTACTTTTAACTGTGATTTTTAGAAAAGAATTTCCTTTATATTAAAGGTTTAAAATGCATATGTAGGTAAAAAAAATAAGTAAACGTGTTTAAATCAAACATTTCTATTAAAATTCATCACAAATATTAGATGTAAATTAATATTATGTTTGTAAAAAAATCTTTAATCCTTTTAATATTTAGAAATATTTTTTAAGTTAACATAGTTATTTATTTTTTGTAATATCAACTAAGTGACATCAATGATTTTATTAAAGAATGATTTATTGCTGTAATCTGAAACCATTCTTAATTTTTTTCACTGTAGTGTTATTTACCCCATGCATCATTCTGTGCCAGTGTTCTCCCTTGGGTCTATTATTGTGTGGCAGTATCAGGTGGATTAAGAGCCTTTAATGAGATCTACAGGGAAATAACCTTTGCAGTCCCCCTCCTCTATTCATAACCACTCCCTTTCACTGACTACTCCAAGCTTTTCTGTCTCGCATGTTTCACGTCATGTGATACAGGGTGTGTGGGCATTACTGTGTCCCTAAAACACTTCTCACTAAATTCACTAATCTTTGTGTTGTGCACCCTGTCTCTTTGAACTCATTAAATCACAATTAGCAAGCAATTACAGTTTATTGAGGGAGAATAAACTGTATGTAGAGCAGGCCTAATGCACTGGCATCATACAGATACATTACTACAAGAGAGAAACAGAGGGAGAGTGGTGAAAGAGAAGGTCAGACGAGAAATTAAAAAGAATCTGAAAGGCAGTGAAATAATGTCATTGTGTCTTTATTAAATAAAACAACATTGAAAGTTGGTCCCAACCGACTTGCTTCTTTAATGCATAAAGAGAAGCAGATAATGTTTTAACTGTGTCCAAAGAAATGACACAAGCTGGCGAACTGTAATGTTTATACAAATACACTTTTGTACAGAAGACTTGGAGTCATATCATGTGGCTCAATTTGAAACTCATGGTGCAAGCAATGCTAAGGTCACGGGTTCAGTTTACACATCATATATGTCCTGTATAGGTTGAATTCACATTAAGACACACTCGATAAAAACATTTGCCAGAGGCTTTGAGTCATATACTCCTATTGTATAAAGAGAGCCTGCAGATAACACAGTGTAAATTCATAAGGATTGTGTTCAGCAGAGATCTCCTCCAGGTGTTTCACTGCCATCATCTTTCAGATATTTTACAAATCTCATGTTAATTACACCTTACTAGCGGCTTTTTTGCGGCTTTGGATAAAACAGAAATACATTGTTTTTCTCTGTCTTTTGAACACAAACGTACCTACAGTAAATTAATCGTAATTGTCCCCAATAGAAGAGAACAAAAATAAGCTATGCTACAGTTGAGTTTTTGTGAACACAAAGTGTAGGAATAAAGAGAAGCAGAGGCTGGATCAGACTTGTGTTTTCCGCAAGAAATCTTCTAAAGATACCTATGGAGGAGAACACTCTGGGTTTACATCGTCCATAGTATTTAATTCAGTTTTAAGGATAAAAGCATAATTCATGAAAACATCTAAACTCTTTAAAATTAAAATAAAGGGGTGTAAAAGATTCTTTACAGTGATAACATTTTAGGTTAGTTATTTCAGACAATTTCTTTTTGAAACTTTTCAGATCAAACACATCAGCTAGATTCATTTTCTAAGCTGTTTTCTTTTCTAAGCATCCGCTCTAAAAACAAACAAAACTTCTCCACAACATTAACACATGTTAAATATAAAATGGCCCTGACACAAATGATAAATCATAGATAAAAAAAACTATAAAAAAATGTTTAAAAACCAATCAAAGTTATTGCTTTATGATTGATAAAAAATGTTAACCATGCAATATGAAATAAAGTAGATTGTTAACAGAGACTATGTTCGGTACCATCGTTTGTGTCCCTATCAGTAAGCGGTCCACAGTGGCTTTAATTAAAAGTGCCTGCTTTAATTTGTGGTGTACAATAAACGGATTACAGCAGTGGTGATTTCCTTCTTCAAGTCACTGAACCTCGTAATATGCCGTGTGAGATAGAGCTTGACTTGAACACCATCACAAGTTTTTATTGGGCTCTTTTTTTCCCTCTTTTCTTTCTTGCTCTTACTATTCTACAGCTGTTGAGGTCTCCTTGATTCCCTTTCATTCTCTTTGTTGTTTTGCTCTGTATTTCACATGGATGTTTACATAGTTTTAGTAGTTCTCTGTTCTTTTCTCTCTGTCTCTATCTGGGATAGAAGCGCTGAAGGGAATATTTTGCAGAGGTTTGCATATCTGCATAGAGATGGTGGGATAAAATCTACTTACGTTCACACACACACACACACACACACACACACACACACACACACACACACACACACACACACACACACACACACACACACACACACACACACACACACACACACACACACACACACACACACACACACACACACACACACACACACACACACACACACACACACACACACACAGACTGTGTAAGCAAACACCGGAGGGTAATTTCAGCAGAAATAGTCAACGTCAGCCCATATTTAAATATAGATTCCTGAGCAAACATAAAACCATATACCATAAAGACATGAATGAAATATTGAAAAGTTCAGAATAATTACACAGGTCAGTGAATTATTGAAATCTCTGCTGACATTAATGAGTCCGGACTAATTAAAATGATGAATTCTGATTTAATAGTTTTAGATCCCAATTTACAGAAGATTGTCTAGGCTGGCTGGTTTGCATGTGTCGCTTGTGTAGTTTCAGATCCAGATTCACTAAACAAATTATATAATTCAGGTTACAGTAAAACAAACCCACCAAATCTGGGCTGAACACCATTACCACAGATCAATATTTTTGATCTTCTGATCAGTTTTAGGCCTCGGGATATTGCGATTTCAAACATTGCTTGGATTTAACAGCAGTGAACAACCACTGCGATGAAGAAACCTGATTCAGCCCTTTAAAATGATGAAAGTGTGCTTGTCTATACTGCGCATGTGAATATTTGTCAATATAATAAGCACTTCTTATTATTTAATGATTTACTGCTGTTTGCATATGAAAAACATGCATGTGTAGAGATGAAAATTGTATTTATTCTGCATATGAAATTCCGTCTGCTTTTCATCATTGTGCAGTGTAATATTCTAAAGATGGTGGAATTTTCAAATGAGGCTAATTTGCATGAAAAATAAGTGTGTTTTCATTGAGAAATTGCAGGGACTTAAACAGATCGCCTCACTGTTGTGGTGCATATACAGTAGTGGCATGCTTAATCTGTGAATGAGATACAGTGGCTATTGAGTACTATTAAAAGGATAGTTCAACCCGAAATACAAATTACTTTTTCATTTATTTGCTTTTGACTTGTTCCAATGCTGTATACATTAATATTTTGACGATATTAGAGAAGGATCATTTGAAGAATGCTTGAAACCAGCTTTTGGAACCATTGCATCTGAAAAGTGACTAGGAGCGCATTCAAGATTTATCATGTATCACATTGTGAGCTGTGTAAAGATTAAACGTCTTTTGATGTCCGTTGGAATGTGGATACTTTGGGTATCTGCTTGAAAAACTATTGACATATACAACCACAGCTGGACGATAAGCGGGGTGACAGTGTAGGTACAGAAAACTACAGAAAATTTTACTGCGTTTACAGTGAAAGAAAAAGTTTTTATCCCCTGCTGATTTTGTATGTTTGCCCGCTGATGAAGAAATGATCAGCCTATAATTCTAATAGTAGGTTTATTTCAACAGTAAGAGACAGAAGAGGAACAAGATAATCCCCCAAAATACAAGTTAAAAAATTATATGAACTGATTTGCATTCTATTGAGTGTAAAAAATATTTGACCCCTTCACAAAACTTAGAACTTGGTAGCAAATACCTTCTTGTAAATCACAGAGGTCAGACGTTTCTTGTAGTTGGCCACCAGGTTTGCACATATCTCACAGGAGTTTTGAGGTAAAGGAGATTTCAACCCAGATTTGGCGGTACATGGCCCCATCCATTGTCCCTTCAACGTGCTGCAGTTGTCCTGTGCCCTTGCCAACCCCAAAGCAGAATTTTTTCATCTCCATGTTTGTTAGTTGGGATGGTGTTCCTGGGGTTATATGCAGCATTCATTGTACTCCAAACAGGGTAAGTTAATTTTCATGCCAAATAGCTCATTTTTGTCTCATCAGACATCAAGACTCTCACCCATTCCTTCTCTGGATCATTCAGATGTTCAGTGGCAAACGTCAGAGGGGCCTGTACAGGTGCTTTCTCGAGCAAAAGGACTTTGGGGGCACTGCAGGATTTCAGTCCTTAACGGCATAGTGGGTTACTGTTTCTTTTCTTGTTGACTGTGGTCCCAGCTACCTTGAGAGCATTAACAAGATCCTCTCTTGTAATTCTGGGGTGATTCCTCACCGTTCGCATGATCATTGAAACTCCACGAGGTGAGATCTTGCATGGAAACCCAGACCAAGGGAGATTGACAGTTGTTTTGAATTTCTTCCATATGGGAATAATGGCACCAACTGTTGTCACAGTTTCAGTACCCGCCTACCTACACTCACTGATAAAGACATATGTGCCCTCCATATCCCTATGCTCTTCTAATGATTGACATCTGGTGGAGCCGACCCAAAAAGGCAAGAAATCACCCTCTTGCACCTTCTCTGGATAAATTCCATGATGGGGGAACTATCTGCCCATTACAACACATTTGGCAGACTCAACAAATATCTGGCATTTTTTAACTTAAGTTTGCTTTTTTACCTCATGTACTAATCATATCGCCTTGAATAAAAGAGCAAAATGACTAATAGTAATGTAATGAAATATTTTTTCCAAGATGCTTGCCGATAGTCTTGGAGCTCATTCCATCATGTCTCTTACATTTTTGGACAACTCTTTGGTCTAGGTCATGATGGAGAGTCTGTTATCTGATTGATTGATTGATTGATTGATTGATTGATTGCATCTGTGGACAGGTGTCTTTTATAGAGGTAGCAACTTGTGATTCGCAGCACTCCCTTTAAATCTCAGTTTGTTGATCAGCATAAAAGACATCTGGTTGCCAGAAATGCAGCTGATTGATAGGGGATTAATTCCAAATATCAGTACATAGCAAATCAAATTTTTTTAATGCATTTTTCATTAATTTGTTGTTATTATGTCTCTCTCTGTTGATATAAAAATAACATTAGAATTGATCATCTCTGTGTCAGAGGGCAAACATACAACTTCAGCAGGTATCATTTTTTTCTTCAATGTATGGTTTAATCTATAATATGTCTTTACCAAGATTATAAATCTATAAATCTCAGCCATTTCCAACACTATATATATGTAGCATACTGATAGGAAGGTAAGTATAGCTTAAATGTATTTTTTCTGCCTAAAAGAAAGTATGTGGAGGTGATGTTTATTGATTGGAAAACATCTGGCCCTGTTTCAGTGAAAGAAGACTCTGATCTGCCATGGCAGAACACATGCTCCTGACTGCTTCAGATGTTCATGCTGGCACTAAACAATTCAAAACAGCTTTTCCAAAGTCTGTTGTCTGTGTCATTTATCTCTTTCCCTTTTTCAGATTTCCATACAGTAATAAGAAATATTATCCTTATTTAACTATTGTGGAAATTAAACTATATTATAAATAAATTCCAAATTAGAAATAAATACCATATAATGAATAAGCAATGAAATACTTAATTCTCACAACAAAATTTAGATATTCTACAAGTGTTAAACTCTATACACCAGAAAGAATCATTTGCCTTAAAATTTAAGATGTTAAGTAATTGGTTACCCAAAACACATCTTCAAGCATGATTTTCTTTCTTCCACAAAACACAAAAGAAGATATTTGAAAGAAATTTGAAAGGCAGTGGCACCCATTCCCTTCTACTGTATGAACACAAAACAAATTCAAGTAAATTGGTGCCAGTTACCAACATACTTCAAAAAATCTTTTTCTGTACTATACTGAGAAATAGAGGGCAGACAGGTTGGAAATAAGAAGAGGCGAGTTAATCATGACAGAATTTTCATTTTGGTATGAACCATCATTTTAACTTCGAACAATATGTCAAAGTGCCTGCTTAGTTCACTGTCCATAAAGGGGTCTGAAAGAAGGTTGGATGGACATTTTACCTGTGTTTGATTGTGTTTTGACTGCCTGGTTAATAAGCATGCAATTGGGCATGCAGCCAGGCATAGTTAGCAGAAGTCAAATACTGCATGGATAACTGAAGAACATGTGTGGTGCTTGTGACTAACCGTTTGTTTTATATCGGGAATGCCAATTCGAAACACCATCATTGCTATATGTGCATCATCAGGTGGGTTGCTAGAACTCCTTTCCCTCAGCCTCCGTTGCTGCTGTTGTTGCTGCTGCTGCTGAGTAGCCGTCTGTTGGTGAGCGGGTCCAGGGTTGGAAGAATAAGGGTTTGCGGCGTGGCCCGGGTTCCCGGGCCGCATTTGTCTGTCTCCTGGGGTTCGTCCAGCCATTGTGCCTTTTTGCCTGTGCCCCTCTTCCCTGCCTCCCCTAACACGCCTGATGTCATCTTCATCCTCCACCTCCTCTTCGTCATCCAATTCCAGCTCTCCGTTCTCCCCATCTCCTTCCTCGTCTACACCGTCATCATCCATTTCCTCCTCCTCCTCCTCGTCCTCTTCCTCCTCTTCTTCTGCCCCTGGATATAGGTGTTGACTGTTTCCCAGCATCCTTTGGTGCTCCTCGTCGCTGGAGAGGTGGCTGAGCGGCATCGTCATGGCGACAGGGAGAGTGGCACCAACGGCAACGGCATCATCTCTAGAGACACACTGTGAAGAGAGGAGGAGTGAGAGATGAGATGCAGAGAACATAAGTAGGAGTTTTAGAGAATAAAAAAAACAATCCCACATCACTCGATCAGATAGTCTGCAGCTCCCATCTGGAAAGCACTGCTGGTCGCTATAGGAACAGACGCTCTCCCTTCAGCACCACACAGCAAGAAGCTGAATCTCATTCACAGGCTTCAGCCTACAGTAGCCCTCATGTCCCACTTGCCCTCATGCAAAACACACACAGTTATTACAATGAAGGTGATGTAAGGTGATGCTTCTTTGCACAGACATGCATACAGCTCTCCTGATATGCTCTCTGTGTGAATGTCTGAGTATTCAATCCACTTGTGGCCTGTTCGTTCATGAAGATGTTTCATAAATGTGAACAGTCACAGATTGGCTTGCATTTTCGGCCCTCCGTAGCGCAATGAATTCTGACCGACCACTAAATGAAGCTGACAAATCACCCCACCAGTAATCTACACCCTGTATTATATCATTAATCATCATGGGTTATTTAGGTCTTTCATCTCGTATTTTTACCTTTTCCTGTCTCATGATTTAGACAATTATAAACACTCAAAAAAAATAATCCAGTGGAAATTAATCCAATGAAAATTCTGTCATGAAGTACTCACTGTCTAGTTGTTCCAAACCCGTAATTTTTTTGTGGTTAACCACAAAAGATATTTGGTCAAATGCCTGTAAGCTTACAGTTCTTTTTACAGGGAAAGTCTGAAGTCACACGGATTTGTTTTCTGTCCTACAGTCTTCAAAATATATTATTATTCGTTTAACAGAACAAGCTTAATTCTAAAATATGTTTCTACTATGTCTGTCAATGGGGATCAAAAACTCTTCCTTTCACCAGAACAAAGAAATGTATATAGATTTGTAACAATCTAAGGTGAGTAAATGATGACTTAATATTATTTTTGGGTGAACTGTCCATTTAACAAAAGCTGTTAAAATAATATTAGTACATTATTTTTTGAGTGCGACATCCCCAAAAATGTTTGAAAATCCCCAAAAAGATTTTTTACATTTATACAAATATTTGATCAAAAGAAATTAACTAATACTTGTAAAATGGTGAAAAAATCCTACAGTTTACTCTTTTGTTACATTGATTCAATGTAAATGATATGTACATTAATTTTACAGGGTGTGATAAAAGCAGATAAAAACTGTTGAAGTTTTTTCATTGGTAAGACCATCAGCAAATATTGTTGTGTAACTTCATGTAATAAAATGTTTCATGGACATTGTCTGTTAATTATGACTAAGCTGTATTCTAAATAACTGTAAAATATTCTTCTATTCTTATATTGACTTTTTACTCAGAACATTTCTATGTTGCTAAGCAACTAAAACACCTAGTGTCACAATAATCTTCTCTTATAATTATTAATTATCAAGGTGTTTTTTTCACATTAGTGTCCTTTACTACACTACTGTCCCCACAATTGCATAACGGCACTTACCCGACTCCTTGTGTTATATATTTACTCACTTTGTATTGGGTCTAACACCCTGCCTGTTTTAAAAAGAAATCTCTTGTGGCTTGTTTCTTTAAAATGCTACAAAAAAGACCATAATAAGATCAATACAATTTTAGCAATTCTCCAAAATCCGTAAATGGCTTTTATGGAGACCCTACGCAGCACCACTCAGCACAATGTTGTAACACCTCAGATTTCCTAGATCACTAACAAAACCACTGAAGAAAAGCCATTCACACTCAGCCTCTTAAGAATCTCTTCTTCAAATACACCTCTTCAGAACAGGATTACTGTGTTTAGGAGAGGCAACAAAATAAGTCTCTGTAGTGTCACTCACTCCCAGCTGTTCTGTGCCTCAGATGCTGTTTCCACACTTAAGATGTGGAGGATCTTACAACAAACCCATTGTCTTAATGTTGATGTGTTCCAGTCATTTGAAGAATCTGAAAACATGCATTTTACCCACATTAGCACTGATTTCCTACACAATTTTAGAAATACCTCTCAATGCAGTCTGTTTTGAAGACACATCCTGCAACCTTCAGTGTTTATTATTCTGCGAAGCAAGGGTCTTCAACGGGAATCAGTGACCCAACAATAGAGACCATTGGAGAAGAATGGTTTTCCTTATGGCTCTTCTGATTTTGCAAAGTTATAGGTGTCCTAGGGTCAAAATAATGTTGTCCCTGTCAACAACTTCTCAGTTTATCAATCTGAAATATTCAATATTTTTCTTTGAACCATTGCGAAATTCCTTTTGCTGTTTGATTTGGAAATTATATAATTATTGCATTCAATGGTGTTCTATTGCTTCCAATCTGACATATAATGTCCCACCTACAGAATCAACCACATACCAGAATACACCATAATAATTTTCGTTAAAAGAACAATTCCCATAATAATCATAAAGTCTATTACATTTACTGTGCAGGTTGTATTGTTGTTTTCAGCCAGGAATTCTCGTGAATTTTAGAGAAAAGTCCCACTGCACTTTATTTACTTCCAATATTCAAAGAACAATTAAAGTTCAGCTACATTTCTCCTCCCACATAAAAGAGCATTAAATAAAAATAAAATTCAATGTTTATTACAATTCAAAAAGTTTAAAAAAATATATATATTTTACACCATAGCAGAGAATTAATATGGTGTAAAATGTAAACCTAAGCACACATTATAAACCATCCAATACGCAATTAGACAATATGCAAATATACTAATCTCCATCTCTCTATAGACCCAGACTTATTACCAGAAAAAGTAGAAATACACCCCAAAAAATTATTTAGTTATGAAGCAATTTAGACTAAATAACTATATACTTTTTTCATGACAAACTTAAAATTTCCCTTTTCATTAGGTCAATATAACTGTTTCATTTTGTGACATTTACGTAACCCCTTTAATTATTTTTTACAATATACGCAAAGTATACATGTGTTTTGCCACATTCTTTATAATGTGATATTAAAGACAAGCAATTATTGGGGAAAAGCATCAGACTTAAATTCAATGTATCAAAACAGCAGTAGAACTAGTCTACAACTCTTGTCAGGTCTGTACTTCTTTAATGTTATTTTAATGACTCACTTAAAGCATAATCCAGCTGGAGGAAGCAAGACTTGCATAGATTCCTAAAGTTCGTGTTTCCAGCACCTCAAATGAGTTTCATTAGGAGCACTGTGTTTTGCTTCAGTGAAGACAGGAAGCAATTGAACCTTTGAACAAGATATCATTGCACGGCCACCATCAGGGTTATTGACTCTGTACTGGAGGGCAGCTGGTGTTAATGTCTCTGCAGACACCTAATTCAAAACCCGGTACTGCAACATTCACTTTATCTTTAGCATTAAAACGGACCATTCGAAACAAAGGAAAATAATAGTGTTGACGTTTCAGTCATGCAATTAATAACCGCTGTGTGAAATATACAGTGAGCAACACTATCCAAGTTGACAACGTGCCAAATACAATTACAGCCAATTTGCATCTTCAACAAAGCACACGGATCATAATAGCTCCGAGCCTGTGGATTTGTTGTGAAGTGTCACACAGAGACTCTGTAAAACAGTCAGGCTTCCTGTCATGCTATCTTAATGCGGGCCTAAGAGCTTCGTTTTGTAAATTTAATCCAATATCCTGACCCAAAGGCTTCTGACCGTCATTTAACTTTAAACGTATATATGATGATGTGTGCAAAGCAATTACAACACTGATTACTTTCTTCCCAGCGGTTCATATGTGATTGTGTAATTTACTTTCTAAGTAAAAAAATCATTCAGGAGTAAATTGTGACTGCATGATGCACAAAAGCAAAAACACAACAAAGACGAGAGAGTGTGTTTGACGCAAAATATCGGGTCGCACCAAGAGAAAGAGAAGAAAAAGATATTGCCACAGGCAGGAAAGGGGTGAAAAATTGACATGAAATATGTGATGGCAACATTAATGGCTTGTGAAAGAAATAATATGACTGTCAGAGAAAAAAATGACAATGGGAGGGAGAAGCGAAGTGGGGCGAGAGGGTAATATTAAAGAAAAACAACAAATGAAGCACAAAACCCTCTAATTTACAACCCGAAATCTGAGTAATGTCCCTTTGGCAAACTCTGTTTCATGTCAAAACCCACTTTAACAGTACTGACGTTCTAGAAAAGACCCTTGTAACCTAAGGCAAACTGATAATATTTAACCACCGAACACCAAAGAATGTTCAGCAGAGCAATGAAAGGAAATATTCTTGATGATAAGACTAGTAACTGTTTTTTGCCTGCTGGTGTGCTGATTTCCCAACCAGATGTTTTGACGGGTTTTCCCAAATAAATATTTTAGGAAAAGTTACATGGCTATGCATGTGCAGCCCTTACATAAATTAACCACCCTTTATCCAATGTCATGCTCCGATTGATCAGGCGGAGATCACATTTGACTCGATAGGTACTCACTAAACTTGGCCGATCTTACGAACTGGTCTCAATTGATGATGTACAAGACCATTCTTATTTATTTAGAACTTGTTTTAGTTGTCTTCTCGACTATTTGTATGTCGCTTTGGATAAAAGCGTCTGCTAAATGCCTAAATGTAAATGTAAATGTAAATGTAGTTGTCTGTTAAATCAATAGTTACATTACACATATTACATAAATACTGTAAAAATTTTACAAAAATGAAAAACTATTACAAAGGCAACATAATAAGACAGATTATATATCAGTTTTATATAATCGGAATCGTCATCTGCAACGTTTGATGGCATGTGGTTATGGTGTCAAAACTGATTGGTGATTGGTGTATCAATAATAGTGCCAAAAGATGGTTTTATTTGTTAATTTAATGTGTAGAAAACACAGTTGGATTGTGAATAACAACAATATTCACATAGTGGTCTGCAAATTAATTCTTGGTTGATGGTGTGTGTGTTGCCTCGTTCGTCTGCTCAAGGAATACAATAAAGGTTGACTTACTATGGTCTGACAATGGTATTGGAATTTGAGTTAATAAAAAAGTCAATCTGCTCGAAATTCTTTTAAACAGTTGGGATTTTATGATAAAACTAAAGTCATTTTGGTAAAACTTTACAATAAGGTGCTATCTGAACTATTTAATTCTTTAACATTTAACATTTACATCCTTGGTAATGTTAGTTCAGGTCAATAGAGTTTTTCATGTTAGTTCATGGTGCATTGACTAATGTTAACAGAGAAATCTTTTGCTGCATTTGTATTGTTCGTTGTTAGTTCATTTTAACTAATTCATTACATTAATGTTAAATAATAGCACCTAAGTGTATAGTTTTACTGTCATTTCTTTAAGGTAGAGTAATAGTTGGAACAGAGGCATTTTGAAGGATGATGGAAATAAAGGCAGTTCTTATCTGTGACTGTAGTGAATAAATATGAAGACTTTATACTTTATCTAAGGATTCTTTCAACGTTTATTTCGGGCAGTTCCTGCTGCTCTCATTGTCTAAGAAACAGTACAAAGCCAACATTCAGTTCAGTTACAGTTTTATTTCTTGCTCTTCCGCCCAAACGCGAAACTCTCCGACCACACAATAAAGTACCGCTTCGTTCTGCTTTGTTTCATTAGCTGAAGCCTTCAACTTTAACATCAGGTATTTACAACTAAGAATAAAACAGAACCCATGTCAAACATATGTTGAAGATGTGATAGACATGTTACTGCAGTTTTTTGTGTATAGCACATGAAAACAAAAATCAGTGGGTGAGATATCCTAAATCTTTGCATTGTTCGGCAGGATAAATGGAAAAATATGTAACCAGTCCTGAAAATATAAAACTATAGAACTGACAATTATCTCTTGGCGTCGCATGAACACAGCCTGAAAGAAAAGGGTGCACTGCTTTAAAAGAGAGAGGGGAAAACAAACAGTGTACAGGGGTAAAGCAATCTGAAAAAGCAACTACTAAAGGACAAAATGAAAGAGGGAAAAATGGCAGAAGAACAAAGTGCATTTTTCCTGCTGACTAATCACAGACTAGGGGGATTGAAAATGAGGCGGGTGGGAACAGAAATAGAGGGCAAAAGGAGAAGGTTAGTGGGAGCTGGGGTGAGAGACTAGACGAATGAAAAAGAGAGGAAGAGAGGAGGGCCGGGATGAGGAGATAGAGAGGGATTAGTCTCTGCAAGTTCTGGATCCAGGACAGGGCAAATGAGGCACAGCAGGAGGAGACAAGTATAAAATGAAAGGCTGGATTAAAGAAGGACAGCAGCGAGGAGCTGAACTCGAATGTTGGAAAAAGTGCATGATGGGAATGATGCATGTAAGGAAAAGCTAAACTAGGTCAAATTAAGAATATGAGAAAAGAGTATGAGACACTTTCCACATATGGGAGAATGATGAGGCCTAAATTGTGAACATTTTAAAACAAACCGATAAATGACATGATATGATTTTTTGTGTCACTTTGTAATTCTGTATTCTATTATTAAGAATTTATGAATTAAAGTAAAAAGATCTTTTAATGCCCTATACAAATATCCCAGATTACAAAGTGACCTGTCCCAGATTATCAAATTCAGTGATTTTTTTGGCCCCAAAACACTCATATGTGAGGCTTGTCTTCTCTGGGTGTAATGTCTTTATTCTTATTTTCTGCTGTTCTTAGGGATTTCATAAATGTCTAATGTGTTTAATAGAATGAAATAAATCACAGAAATCCAAATAGCAAAAAAAAAAAATCCCATAGTACCCGAATTCACCCTAAATTTTTATGTGTTGTATTCAAGAAGGTGAGGACCTCTGAGACAGGACTGACCAAAACCATAATTCTCATGGAAAAAGGATCTAAAACTACCTACTTTTCATGTTAATCTGATGTTAGATAACAGTTTATGTAACATACCTTACCAAACAAGACAGGATTATATAAAATCACCGGACAATGGTGTATTTAAAGGGCCTATAGCTCAAGACAGACTTTGGAAATGAAGCTGGAAAAGACATAAAGAATGTGAGAGCACACTATGAACAGTAATAAATCATCAGCAGAGTTAAAGATATGAATCAAGACAGTCCGATGGCCTCTGTAGTGTATGAGGAAACAGAGAGATGAGAAGAGCATGATAATAATATCTCTATACCCATTTCTTTCTCTTTGAACCTTTTCTCATGACCTCCTCTCTCAATTACGATGTCCAAGAGATCTTTAACATATCTATATTTCTACCGTTTCAATGAATGTAATGAGCTCTGAAGGGTTTGTAGCATGTACAGTAATTACTCAATATCATTGTTGGACATAATTGCCTCAGCTCATAATCTTGGAGGATTCATCGTTTTTAAAGGTATAGTTTAGGCAAATAAAAAAATAATCTTCCAAATCTGTAGGTATTTCTTTGTTCTGATGAACAAGGAGGAGTACATCTGTAAGAATGCTCGTCATCAGACAGTTGATGGACCCGATTGAATACCGTAGCAGGATAAATTACTTACGTTTTTGTTCCGTTACACACAAAATGAAATATTTTGAAGAGTGTGGGACAACCAAAAGAGTAATTTTGATTAGAATTTTTTTGTTAGAAAAATGTGCTATTAAAAAAGTTTAATTACACTGAAAATCATTATATGAAAATAAAGGGTACTTAATATTGACCATCGCTGGGTCTATCTAATATTTGTTTGGGAGGAACGTTGCCAACCAAAAAAAAACCCGAAGGTCCCTAACTCATCACCATCTTTCCAGTAGATGTTCAGTATAAACATGTACATAGTCACGAAACAGAAATATTGAACACATGGCCATGGTCTTCATGGCCACCAGGACCTCCTATAAGTTTTCACAGCTGGAAAATTCAAATAAATCCAAAGCTTCTCTAACCCCACAATGGCTTTTCTCTCTCATCACTCTCTCCCTATGTTGTTACCACACTCTCAGGCGTTCACACTCTTTCTCGCTCTCGCTCTCACGCTTTCTCTCGCTCTCACTCTCTCTCTCTCTCTTGATCTCTCTCTCTCTCTTACTCCTTCACTTAAATGTAGGACAAAGCATCTTTATAGATAGATATTTTCAGTATCTTGGCCCCTAGGACATTATACTGGGAAACTTCCAAGGAACAGACCGCCCCACTTTTACACCGCAAAACTGGAGCGGCCGATTTCACTCGGATAGACACTTACATAGTTGTCCACGCAGAGCCTAACGCATAGCGTGTAGAACACCATTCGAACAAAATTGGAAATGACGTATGCGCCACTATCCCCTTCTATCCCATGACCCACAATGCAGTCTCATGTGTCAGAACAAATGTCAGTCAAACAGCTGAGACACAACCTTGGCCCCAAAGAGGATTGAAATCTTTAGGGATTGATTCTTCAATCTCCTCTGCATAATGAAAGCAAGTCATGCTAATTCCCATTCCCTCATCAATCCGTACACCATAGTTCATGAAACTATAACCCCATTTCATGACGTGTATAATAACAGTGGCCCACTTCCAACTTTAACCCTTTCTTTATTCCGAACTCGTCCATTTTGAAGTGCAGAACGCTTTTCATTGTGAAACGGCCATGCCAGAAGACAATTTACCACACAACAAGGTCACATCTGTACGGCAATTATGAAAAACATTCGTACGGCGAATGTTCGCATGATTTCTGGTGTGGTTATATAATACAGACTACAGCAGGAGACTTCCACATCGATGTACCTCTAGGGAAGCTACAAATCAAACTCTCTCTTTGGGTAGACAACTCTTCACCATGGGGCTAATTAAGATCTTAAATCCTCCTCTTTCACATACATTTCAGCACAACAACTACACAAACTTAGGACTCTCAGAAAATACTGCTCATTCTAAATATATTCATTTGATAGATTAGAGAACATAACTCAGTCATCCACTGACTCCCTCTTTCCTGGATGCAAATCTTACAGAGTTTCTCAATTAACTTGCTGTTATGTGGCAAAGAGAGTGTTGGTATGTGCCTCCGTATTTTTATTAAGTTGAAATAAACTCATATAAGATTGGTGAGAAGATTGGTAAGAAGATTTGCTAAATTACAAGGGATGATCTCAAAACACCTGAGCATCTAGCCTAGTTTCCAGCCTAGCGATTTCATATTCTCTACACGCGTCAATGCTTCTAAGTTCAGCATCAATCAGCAATGACCTATGGATGTATAAAGAGAGCGTGATATTCTTACACCGTGCAGCAGCCCACATAAAGAGCTGAGACTGTACTTATGAGTGTTTTAAAGAGACTTCTAAACGTACAAACAAGATTATACCTGGTGAAGGAGCTAGAAGTCTCGTATGGATCAGCCGATCCATCAGCTAATCACTCATAATGTCATGAGAAAATAAATCAAGCAAACCAGATAAGACAACAGATATCTCAATGGAAAACAAGTGAATGGAATCACATAAAGTGGTTACACACTTCAGAGAAGAAAGCTGCAGGGGTAAATAGTGGCTCTTATATTTTCACGCTTAAAGTGGTTGGAGACACCATGAAAGATGACACAAAAGCAGGATCTCTTTTCTAGTTTAATCAAGACAGAACAATGGCATGCTGCTTTGAGTCATTAACCATCATTCAAAACAAATAAAAATATATAGTCATAACAGCCCTCTGGAACTGATGCGTCATGGGCATCCACCCAACAGTGATTAATGTGTCATGAAAGTTTTAGGGCAAAAATGATTTAATAAACTGTATTTTATTATTATAATATATTTTAAATGTGTATGATATCAAACATATAGTTTATAGCAGTTTTCTAGTTCTAATATGTAAACATTATATGAAATATAGGATGCAACATGACCCGTGTGCAAAGTGCAAACTAATCCTTACAACAATAAAGTGATAAAGTGACCCCAATGTCAAAAAACCTGTACAGAATGACTTCCTTTCTTTTGCAAGACACAAAAGAAGATATTTTGAAGAATGTTTGTAAAGCTAAACTGTCTGTTCCAATTTACTGACACTGGTTTTGTGTCCAAATAGTTGAAGTCACTGGGGACTCTTTAAGTTCTTTTATAATATCTTCTTTTGTGTTTTGAAGAAGAAAGAAAGTCAAACAAGTTTTAACTGACAAGCTGATAAGTATATTATGACACTATTTTCTTGTGGACTGGGCCTTTAACTTGGTTTAAGGAATTAGGGATCACCACATAAGGTGAATATGCAACAAATGCCCAAAATGTCAATAACAAATAAAAACAATAAAAAGTATAATGCACTGTTATCCCGTAAAATTGGTCACTTTCAGCTATTTTCAAATAGTTGCATCTGTATGCACCTCTTTCTATAATGTGGGTGGGGTGGGTGTGTAAGGTCATAAAGTTTTGGAAGCTAAAAAATAGGTTGCGCACCAAAAAATAAGAAGCACGGATGTAATGAGTAATGAGGTGGAAGTGTGGGAGGGGGCATGTATAAATAAATGAGGTGAATTTGTTTGTTTGGCTAGAGCAAAGAGGCAAATACTGTATTAATGTTCTTTTTTGTCAATAGGCATATGACCACGTCTCCCTCTGATTGTTTTTTCTAGCCTGCATGTGTAAAAAACACCTTCAAGAAAACTTTGACAGAAAAGGAAGCTTTTTGATTCACTGACTCTAATGCAATGAGTTTTGTCTAAACGGCATGTGCTAGTGGACATAGATGTCAAAACATGGTATAGAAAATCATACGGCAGTCAATTTCATTAGGTCTAATGAATGAAAAATGTCATATGACAAAAATAAAGCAATATAGTTTTTGCTATTGCGAATGTGTCATGCAAAATCAAGTCACCTCTCTGATAGAAATAAAATAGAGAAATGTAACATAGTCTTGACAATCCAAAGTGATTCATAGAGTAGGAAGAGAATTAGAACGTTGAAATTTTCAAAAAAGACAAACAAAAAGGGGAATTTAAATCAAATCCATTGACTAACACTTGCATTTTTAAGTGTTTTCAGAGCACCCTTAATCTCAAGATGCGGTCGTGTATTCTGAGAACTTTCACCATTCTTTGTCATTATATTATATTGACTTCTATGTTCCTTAAACTGACAATCTTAATCCATTCTTATCTGATCTAGAAGTGTTTGATTCACAAATAAATGTGTTTGAGGGTATTGAGAAAAGAAATTGATCTCATCAGCTGCAATTGCTTTGGAAGGCAGAAGCTGAAATGTCTGATGTAAAAAACCCTTTAAAACCCGGCTGACGCAATTAAAGTCCAAAGTTTACTCCAGACTAAAACTGGACAAATCTACAATGACAGTGGTGGGTAATCGGCTAAAGGTCTGAATGAACATGTCACATAAAGCAAGGCATTACTGTGGTGAGAGATGATGTGTAATGACCATAGGCCTGAGGGCTTTATCCAAATGATGCGGCTCAACAGAGATGCAGAGTTGAAAGTTCAGGCACTGTTTTCCTTAAAGTGAGCGCAAAGCTGACTTAGCGTTTTGTGACAGACATATTTTGCAATACGACAGGCTTCAGAAATATTTAAATGGGCAAACACAGGATTAGAACGTCTCTGCATGTCTGTTTCTGATAGACGGCTGTGAAGAAAGGTGGAAGGAAGACTGAATATCCTCTTGCTCTCTGACAAGTACCCGCTCTCTTTACTCCAAAAGAATGTATTTCATGCATGCTCCTCGGTTGTCAAAACTCAATTGTGGATACATAGGCTGAACGTTTAAAGGTAATGTGGGAAAAAAAGGAATTCCGTTGTGTGGATCCCATTCACACAACTGAATGATCTGACCTGTTGAGCCATCTATTAAACAGATTTATATTCACTGCTAACTAACAAAGACCCTGTCACACACTGGCTAGTGCAGTGCAAGCTATACTGACTACTTCAGCTGCCTTTGCAATTAATGCAAGTACATAAGTGACCACTCTGCACAAGCAATTCAACGAATCCGCTTTCAACTCCAATGGTTTTTGGGGCTTCGTTATTTTCTATAGTTTTGAGATACTATTTTTGCAAAGCACAGTACTATAATAAACATATTTTTATTATAGTAAAAATTGTTTTATTAAGATATGATCAATTTATTAATCATCAAGAGACAATTTACATGTAAATTTCATTTCTGTAATAAAAACAAACACAAAAAAGATTCATTTAATTTAGATGCTTTTAGTTACAATTGTGTCGTTCCAATTTGTTTTAATGCATTTACAAGAATCCTGAAATATGGAAAAAAAAACAAAGGGAGATTAAGTCATTTACTAAAAATATTTTTCAATACTGAACAAACTTTACCAGTCACTTTATTCTTTATCTCGGATTTTCATTTCACAAATCCTATGCACTATTGGATTTACCGCAAAGCATTCATGCTACAATCTTTTAAGAAGCTGCATTATTAAGACAGCAACCTTTCCAAGCAGTCTGTCAGAGCGCCTATGGCTCAAAATGATGCCCCTAAAGGCAACTTACTAGGTTTCGCTGAGTAGCAACTCTCTTACCCGGTGGGATTTAACATATTGAACTGTGGTGCACAGACATGCATGAACAATTTAAAAACTCCCTGTTGGGTATTAAAAACTGCCAATATACATGATTTGATGCACTAGAATTTGTTCTGATCATCTATTGTGTGCTGTCCAATATGTTGTTATTGCACTCTTTTTTATATTTGTTCTTCTACTATTTAATTTAGATATTTTCGCAACATAATTCACTGGTATTACTTTGTGCATTTCATAATATCGTGAAGTTGTTTTCTCATTTTTTGAGTGCTATCTGGGCATAACATTGTGGGAAGGAGTTGCATCAAGGGTAAATAATCGAAACTAGACTTGGAAAGGCTGTTTTAAGCTCAATAGTGTCACAAATTAAATTTGTGTCACTGATATTAGAGTGTCTTTTTCTCAGAAAAATAAGCTGTGTGCTATTAAATGGAGTGTGCTGTGGGCACCATAATAAATGAAAAATCAATAATAAATATTCCTGTCTGCCATTGAAGTGGCATTGCATCTGTAAAACATTAATGAAACATTGAAGGTGTATTTGAGAATAAAAATGAAAACTTGCACACATGCTGTATACATTTAACAGCAATATTCCATGTAACATAATATCCAAAATATTTCTGAACTTTTGGTTTTATTTACATTCATAAAATACAATTTCTACACTGGCTTGACTATATACATGCATATGCACAGCTACTTGATGTTACGCCTGCTCCGCAGTGTGCATTTCAATGTCATTTATATAATATAAAACAGACAAAGGAAACCACAAGTATTAATTGACTTGTTCATGCTAGTAATAAAGCAATATTACACTTTGTCAAATACCATAATGAAGTTGACAAGCCAGCTGTATAAAGTCAGAGTCATTAGCTTAAGACGCATATATACGAGTTTAACGTAGGAAAACAATGCCTTCTCAAGTAAAATTTATATTTGTATTATTTCTCTTCTTCTTCATTAACAGACTCTAACTAATCTCACTAAAAGCTTGTGCCTTTCCTAGCTAATGACAGAAGACTGAATATTCTTTAAAAAGGCTGTCAAGAATGTCAGACGCAAGAAAGCCAACGGAACTTCAAAATCCGAAATTTTCAGGGTTGAAACTGGACTTAAAACCTACTGCCAATTTTACAAAGACACATTCTTCAAACAGCGGTACGGGGAACAGTCTGCATCTTTCAATACGACTTTCATTTTTATGCAAGACAATGCTCCATCACATGTAGTGAAGGTTGAATCTGTGAATGTAAGGCTTTTGATTGTTATCGAAAGGAAGTATTAATATATTGGTCACTAAGGCTTTTTATTTCAGAAATCTTTTCATTGTAAATTTTAATTTGTTTATTATTCTCACCTTAACAGGTTAAAATAAATTAGTGAGATTGGAAAATCTTTGATTTTTATTTAGTTGCATAATAATTCTGCACACTAAAAGTTGCCCTAATAATGGTGTTTATGCAGATATTATCTTGAGAAAGCCGAAACTTCACTTTTACGACATAAATGTTAAGATCTGAGGATTTGAACCCTATTGTAATACAATAACAGAATTGATTCACAAAAATACATCTTGCCTAATAATTGTGCACACAGTGTACATGGCATCCTATATGGGTCAATCGATAAAGAAGGAAATCCTCCTCCTGTCCTCCCAGCTTCAACAACTCTCACACTCTTACTTATTGTGTTAGAATACTAAATTATTCAATGCAATAAAGAACAGAGAAGACACTTCACTATCAGAATTAAACTGCATTTTGAATGATTTTAATTTATAAAAAAAGAATTTAGTTATTGTGTAGTAATTTTACGATAGAAAGCTGATTGGATCAATAGAATTTGACCTTTTCCTCAAGAGAAATAGAAACAGCTGCTATCTGTGCATTGTAAATTTTGCAGGAATCATTACGCTGCAAGCAAGCTTGGGATTTGGAGTCTCAAATCGAGAAAACGCAGAAGCATACATATGTACACATACATAAATGCAATTAAAGAGAAACAGCTTTAATGAATCTTGGTTTTTTAAAGACTAGCTTAAAAAAATGGGTTGTTGTATATTCATTCTGCTATGTAACGTCTGTTCTTTTCTTTAATTGAGAAGATCAGTCAAGACTGTGATCAATGAGCTTCTGGAGTCAATAGCCCATAGCTGATTGAATAATTAAAGCAATAATCTTGCAACAATACATTTAAGAGATGAATTATGAAACCAATCCTGTTCTATGTGAAGGCTTTTTGCTTTCAAATGTTAATTTGATCATTATGGCTTTCATTATGCAGTCCAAAATTACCATAGAGAGAATCCGTGCTCTATATGACATAAGAGAAGACAACCTAAGTGTCGGAGAGCCAACAGCACTGACCTTATGTTGACAGAAAGCCAAGAGAAGTGTTAGGCTGGGTAATGAGGAGAGAATATAATCATCCCGTATGTCTGTCTATTCCTTCTCTTTCTGTACTTGAATGTTTTGCACAGAATTGAACAGTATGCAAACTGTAGTTGAAGTATATTTGCATCTAAATGGAGAATCTGAACAATATTAGACAATATTTGTGTGTATCCTGAATGCATGTCTCCAGGACCCTTCGTATGCTATTTCTGCAGCTGTTAGTCACGACAACCCGCGTCCACTCAAACACCGGTCTTGCGAGCATGCGGGCAGGAGGCTGAGTGGTAAGGGAGGTACTGTCATATTTCATTCTCCATTCATAGCGCCGCCACCCTCCACTGTTACTAAAAATACAACAGTAGTTCCTCCATTATCAATGCATCTAGCTGCTCTAGACAATCATAACAATAAATTCAGAATTAAGCATCGGAGGCCAAACAAAGTCAACTATAGATGCCTGTGTGGGACTCTCATTGCCCATAAACATGTTTTGCAGATTCACCAAAATCTTGTATAAATGAAACAGGCAAATGATGATCGTGATATGAATGCAATACCACACCTTATGATACATCATGCAAATACTTCCAAATAATTTATAACAGTAATATTCATTCATGGGGCAGTCTTGGCATTTGGGTATTTCGTCTTGCATCTTATTCAGTAGTTTCACATTTAAACAAAAAAAGACTGCAAAAAATCTATTCATAATATCAATGCAATGCTGCTTCCTCAATAATGATAAGGAAAACGGAATTATGTCACTGAACGTAAATATATTAACATAGTAATTGATTTGGAAATAATAACTAGGTAGGTTATTTGCAATTGCTCTTAAAAAGTATCATAAATAAATATCAACAGTGTTTAAAACTCGCAAATGCACAGATGGGTTGAACTTGTTTAGATAATTTATGCTTGCCAAATTTTGCTTGTCTCTTCAGGCAAATAGCTACAGGCTTGAGTTTGCACCTGTTGCACTGAAAAGATAAATGTTCAGGATCTTGTTGTTTATACAAATAATGATACAAATAAAGAAAATTGTAACTAGAATGTTGTAATTAGACCAAAACTTGTATTTTCTACTTTAAACAATTGATTGACAGAGTTATTATCTCACAGGGATCATTTACAAAAAAAAAAACAATGCACAGATAAAAATACCTATACTAGAATGTTACATGTAATAAAATGTGTGAACCATGTGATTGTACTTTTATACATAATTGGTATACTTCAGTCTCTTTGTTCTTATAATTTGTTCTTAATGCCCTTTAATTGTGCAGAAGTAGAGCTAATATCAAACTAAGGTATACTTAGATATATAGAATGTGGAACATCGGCAGACATACTTCAAATGCAATTTAAATCTATTGCATTTAAAGACTGATTATTCAAATGTTATATAATCCTTATTAAAAGTGACACATTTTAGGCTTAATGTTAAGCAATCTGCATTGCCTACTAGTACATTTAATCTGTTTTATGCGTGGGTTTTGGAGTCATAGATCAAAAATAAAAATGCAGTCATCATGTAATTGTTTAATGTTTTTAAACTTTTAGGAAAACTTACAAATAAGCATGCGTGAAACACACCAATTTCTATTAGTAATAATTGAATGTCAATGGCCATTACTGTAGATAAGGATATCGATGACTGACATGCATAATCTTCTAAAGGACTATTGATCTAGTTGTTTCACTTGAGCTGACACTGCCAGCAGAGCTCAGCTGAAGGGTGATTGATGCACTCAGTCCATGTGGCTCTGACACTTTAAACCACGGCTGTCAGCGCATAAAAGGAAAACTTAAACTTTTGTGTTAAGTATCAAGAGCTGTGAACCCAAATAATGGGAGCTTCAGTATATGAGCGGAGAATGAAGGATAACAAATATACTTCATTTGTTTCGAATGTGCCATTCATCAGCTAACACCGCAGATTGCCTGCAGAGTTAATCTGTTCAGATCAACCCTAAAACACGCTCTTATTAAACAAACTGGATAGCATCCTTTGCTCTAATGATATTGAGATCTTTGAGATCTGCAGGGGTGTGAGCAAGTCATTTTACTAACTGATATTATCATCAAAAACATGTTGTACTTCTTAAAATGATGAATGCATGATTTAGCACTGGTGGATTAATACAGGTTTTGTAAACTATGCTGCAAACAATGGGATTATATGCAGAAGCAGTGGAGGGCAATGGACTGTTTCCTGGCTATATTAAGCAGATTGAAAAAAACAATCACGTTGGAGGAAAAGGGTGGTTCCCAGTCACACACACTGCCAGATATTTGCATTTCGGTTTCATTTAGGTATCTGTGTGTTTTACGGAATCAAAACTAATAGCATGTGTAGAATTTGATTGGCGCATTAAACTTACAACTAAAATACAAGCAGAAAAGTTGTTTGTGATGTTACTGCAACTCTAAAAGCTTTAGGTGACTTACATCAAATATTGATTCAGGAAATAAACAAGTTCATAAACCCTTTAGGACAGAGACTCTCAAGCAAGTATGTCAAATTGTATCTGAATATATAAAAAAAATTTATCACTTGTTCTCCCATGTATTGAGTCAATTTAAGTTCAACATTGGCTGAGATAATGCAAAGATGCATTAAGACAAAATAACAATCTGTGCCTCAAAGACATGAGTCTTTATAAATGTTGTATATTTTTAAATCAGGAAGTCAGACGTGGTCTGGTGGTTAGAGAGTTGGATTTGTAAGCGAAAGGCAGACAATAACCGAAGTGTCTTTGAGTATGGCACCTAACCCTTGTTTCCTCTGCAGTGATGATTGACTACAGCATAATACTGTAAGGTCGCTTTGGATAAAGTGTCTGTCAAGTGATTAAATGTAAATGCAAATCAAACAGTTATGTAAAAAGTAATTTGAACATTGTCAAATACTGTTACATTTTTTACAAACAAAACCTTTTTTCTGAATGTGGGAGAAATGTTGTTAGTTCACAGAATAATATAATGCTAATATCTATAATACATTTAGAATTTAGCTTTGGAGTGGTCTTATATTTTTATTGACTGTTTATTTTCATATTTCTATTGCAGGAATGGAAATATTGCAAGAATTTGGAAAGTTAAAAGATGGCTCACAGACCAAAATGTTATATCAAACCTGTATGGCTGTCTTCTGAATAACACCAAAGAAGATATTTTGCAGAATGTTATTAACTGGCATCTAATCACTTACAAGGTTGAAGGTAAAAGGAGCCACTGCTCGGTTTCTGACATTCTTCAAATATCTTCTTTGTGTTCTACAGAAGAAAATCACACAGGTTTTAAGTAAAAGATGACAGCGCTTGATAAGCATGCCAAAAAACACAACAGCCTATAGGAAATTTAATACAACTGTAATGCATTGCCACAGCAGCAAAACTGCTGTTCTGGGCCGACCGGCTTCCCAACACTGCTTCCGTGTCTAAAAATAGCTGTGCTTTGATGATGAACTGGTGACTGCTGGGAAAATTCATGCCCCACTCCCCCTCTTTTGCTGCATCCCTCTTTTCCTCTCAGCAGTGCAATTAGCACGGGATCTAGACCACAAAAGTGCAGGAGATCCCGGCCAACCGCTCGGTTCAATTGGCATGAGTGAGCTTATACTCATGCGGCAAACGGCTAGCAAGGAGGGATAGGGAAACAAGGAGAACGGAAAACTGCAGCTGCATTACAACAATGTCTCACTTGGTCGCAAAGGAGAGAAACAAAGAGAGAATGCAATGCTCTTCTATCAGATTCAACAAAGAGACAAACATGCACGCTCACACAAACACACACTCACTTAAAAGATATTGTGAGAAACAACCCTATGCCCTAATACTCACAATGATCCAGACACCATCACACATTGTGTCCAAAGTGCTAGACCAATCTCAACAGCAGGACTGAGTTTGGGTCCAGAGTGTGCTCTAGAGAGCACAGTTATGTCAGTGCCACAAGGTTTGTAAATTTACTCAGAGTCTGCCAAAACCCCACAGGCACCAGCAGAGTGCACGACACCTGTCTCTACACAACACCCCGGCATGTTGTTACTTACAACACTGTCTGTCTCCCCTGTGCAATTGACGACAACAATATGTAATTTTACGGATTGCTTGATTTTGTAAAGGTCTAAAACATCAAAACATGAGCTTTAAAAACACCTGTTCAATTTGCTACTGGACATCAAGAAATATCTTTCCTTGGTTTTAATGAAGCAATTCTGAAACTGGGGAGTCTAACTCCCATTAAGCTTTGAACCGGAATAGAGAGTAATATGAAAGATCATAAATAAACTATACTATTTGTTATTTTTTGTCTTTTAACAGGTTAAGAAAATAAATCTAATAGTTTAATATACTGTTATGCTGTGATTAAGAAGAGATTCTGTTCTATAAGCAATTCCTCTGCATATCCCAAAAGAATAACTGTTCCATGTTTCTGATTGGACTTAAATATACTCTGAAAAATTAGTTGTAAGAATTATTTCATTTTAATCATGTATGAAGATAGGTTCCACATGATTAAATTAAGAGGTTTATACGACTTTTTTTGATTTTAAGAGAAATTGCTAAAAACATGAGATGTGCAAAAATTTTGCAAGTCCAACAATCCACTTTTTCAGTGTACCCTACGAAACAATTAAAAATTAAATTACCTGCACTACTTAGATTGCAAAAATACAGTATAGATCCATTGGCATTGCTTTATCAAATTCCTTTTAGTTTCCATTTTATGAGATAAGAGTTTCTAATTTATTGTTATATAAACTCGTTTACAACGTTGTCCACAGCTAAATTAAGTTCAACCAAATAATTATATTTGGAATTGTGTACCAGCACCACATCACTTCTTAGACCAAAGACAGGCAAAGCAACACTCTCAGGGCAAAAGTGGGAAAGACAGATGGATAGGTAAATAGAGAGAAAAAGGGTGCAGTGATAGAGAGAAAGGACAGAGCTGAAGTAGGCCAGAGCGCAAGGGAGTCCTTCTGTCCCAGATCAGTCCTCTACCTCGAGCAGAATGAGAGAGGGTAAAGAACAATTTGAGGCGGAAGTGCGTAAGCGTGTGGGCTACATTCCGTAAGCTTGAACTGTCCCTGTAAGAGTTTTAGAGTAAATATTAGCGCAGCGAGAGATTTGATCATGTTCTGACCCCCTGAGAAAGAAAAGAGCACATGACGAAAAGAAAAAATGCCTGGGGTTTAGTCAAAATAATGACACAAATCATAACTGTCTTTAATGTATTAGAATAAAAGTGATGGGACTGACATGCCTCTTTCGCACAGTAGTCCAAGTAAATTGCCCTAAAAATATAAATTTTTATTATAAATCTGCAAAAAAACAAACAAAATAAGAGGAAACTTCGTCCCGTCCTGAAACTGACCTTAAAACAGCTGCGCTACTTTGTGTTCAAGTGCATGCAGCCTATATTTTTATTTCATATTTAAGGCAAATATTTAAATTAATGCTCTTGTGTTGAACAACATTGATGTCAATGAGTGCCAGATACCAAAATTCTTCAAAATATCTACGACTGTATTAAACAAATAGTTTAAAAAAGGACCAGAGGGTGTGTAAATAGTCCAAATTACTTTTAAAATGCACAGCAATGTTTGTTTCAAACAAAACAACAATGAAGAAATAGAATGGAAAAAGACCTCAAAGGACTGCTGTGATCAACATTTTTTAAAAACACTTAACCGAAGCAGCTGGAAACATAATGGCAATCATTTTTTAGGTAAATTGCATAATTGTACAGGGGACATCGATTATAATGGAAGCACAAAGACAGAAAGAAGTGGTCATGAATAGCAAAGGATGGGACAGTAGAGAGAGGGAACATAAACTGACAGAAGCTGAGTAAAATGAACAGGAACGATAGAGTGAACAGCATATCAAGCGTTCAACACTGGCCTAATTCAAACAATCCATTGCTATCGATCTGTGGCGGTCAGGTGGCGCCCACTGTTTGGATTCAGCTTAGACAAGCAAATGTATCATAGCTCTCTCTTAGGAAACACTCAGGATGGAAATGCTTGTTAACAGACATTAACTGATTAAACATCTGTATCTACTCATTTCTCTTGACAGTGGGAGTGGAACTTGAGACATCACGATTGATTGACAGTGCTACACAGCTCAATAGGCATTTTCAGAGATTTAGAGGGATTTTGGCTCAAATAGCATCAACTGTACCAGTGCTTTTCAAACAGTAGTTTTGGGTCCCCTACAGGGCCTCATCTAATAAGACCTAAAATTATTTCAAGCATTATAATAAACTAAAGCAACTTAAACAATCTAATCTTAGTGTTTGGTTATTTTTGTAACGAATATGGATATACAATAAATTAGGCTCGGCTTTAAGACCAATCCGACGATTTAATTCTTATTTAATTCTAGTTATTTAATAATCTAGTTTTGCATACATGGAATTCTTATTAAAATACATATGTGGGTAACTGAAACACACTTATCTACTATATTAAGGAAATACACATTGACATTTACAATAGAGCCCATGCAATAATGTCTAAATTATTTTTAACTTAACTTTAATAAAATGAAAAAAAAACACTGTAAATTTGAAACTGTGAAATCATGAATAACTGGAAATTCATGAACAAATTGAAACACTTTAAGGAAATACAACAGATTTCAAAATTCAAAACAGATTCAATACAAATAACATTTTCTGATTTTCCTGAATCATTTCTTTAAATTAATAAAGAAAGATGGTTTTCTCAAAAATCTATATTTTTGACCCAGCCCTGCAATAAATGAATGTGACCATGTGCATAGAACTGATAATAGTAGTCCTAGTAATTTGCTTAGTAATTAACATGATTTAATATTTTTGCTGTCACACCAAAGATCACTAGGCCACATATATTACAGATCTGCTACCTACATGTATATATGTCTTGATGTTAATCTCTTAGGTCAAAAAATTGACTCTGCAAATACAAAGACTTGCCACATGCAGTTCTGACAACAGTTACTAAGATGTTTCAACATGCCTTAGGGTTTATTTCCTGTGTCCCTATGGATCCATAATCGTTGAGACCAGCAGGATCCAGTTCTGTCCTGTGGTGTTTAGGTGTTATGTGAGTGCGTGATCATTTATCCTGGGCTGTTAAAATGGTTTGAGCATGTTTTCTCATCATCCAATGTTCCAAGTGTGAGGGTGTATATTTTTTTTGCAAAAACACAGTGTTTGGACCACAGAGAATACAATAGTATGTTTGTTTTACTTATTTCTGCAAACAAACGGTAATGCACTAACAGAAAAATACACAGCTTTGTACTTGTACAAAAATGTTAACCTTAAATCGCAAATCACACTTAACAGCTTAAAGGAGAACTTGATTCTGAATAAGATAAATAATTTAGTTTAAGGCAGACAAGTTAAATACCCATGCAACCCACCAACTAGACAACTTAAAATCATTTTTTACCATGCCCACATTCATGCATATGCACGGGACAAAGAGGGCAATGCAGGCGAAAGGCCGGGGTTTACCACAGCATGGAGGGTTGCCAGTGCCATCCCACTTTCCTGTTGTGTCAATGGCCCGTTCATTGTGGCTAATTTTAGCTTTTTGTGTGCTTTGTCTGATTATACACTCTGTTATCCAACCTCTAATCCCCAAGCCGCTATAACACACACCGTGACACTTTGTATGTGTGTGTGGATTTGAAGGGTAGAAAAAGAGAGAGTGTGGGAAAAGAGAGTGTGTGACAGTTATGTGACAGCATATGACTAGGAAGAATGTTTCATTACAAGCAAGGGTGGCAACACTATTCTGCTATCTGTATCTGTGCCAGAAACGCATATTTGGGTCTCTTTATGAATACCTTTTTCTCCTCCATTTCTATTTATTGATGTTGAGAAAATGAAGGGAAAGACAATGTATTTAAAGCGCTCATATTCAAGTCTGAAACTACAATGGGAAAAAAACACTAACATAATTGTTCTTGTGCAGGTGCAGCATAATTAAACACATATCTTTGGCTTTATCGATGTCTTTCTCTTTGTTTTCTCTCTGTCTTTCTGCTACACTTTCATACATTATATGATTAGTTGTTACCTGCACCAACCTTTGCTTTTCAATGCAGGAGCAGACATAAGACATACGAGGATATACATGAGAGATGCATAAGGGTTCTAAGAATAGATTCAGGCGATAATTATAAGGGAAGATCCCAAATGTAATAAACACTCATTCATTGTGTAATAGCACACACAACCCGTTCATAGTGAACACACACAGTAGTGAACGCACACAGTAGTGAACACACACACACACACACACACACACACACACACACACACACACACACACACACACACACACACACACACACACACACACACACACACACACACACACACACACACACACACACTCTTTAGCAGGCATCAAACGCCTCTTCTTACAAGAAGTGGCATATAACAAATTATATTTATTTCCACAAGTATTCTGTATCAAAATGTATTATTAAACATGTTAAACTAATGTGCGTGTATGGATGTAGGGGGGATTTCACAAGTGTTATTGCAGGTCAGAATCTGATGTTCCTTTCTAAGTTGTAGTCTAATAATATTACAAAATTTGTACAAACCATTTAATTTTTAGAGTCCAAACACGAGTGATAAAAAATATATAGTCATGTATAACCATGTATATAATAATTGTATTGTTTGTATTGTTGTGTAATTGTATGCGATTAAATCTTCAAAAAACACATTATTCATGGTATTAATTACCTTGTTGATTCAAATCTTTCATCTTATCTGTAAACAACCAGCTTTAATTCCGGACTCTTTAAGGATGCTTCATCATACAGCCACTGCACTCTGATTGGTTATGCGACCTTGGTCTACTGCTATTGGTCAACAGTGTTAATCGCGATTTGGAAATGTAACACCCATGACCACACTTGGGTTTCAGCAATCACCACATCACCACGAGTAACTGTGTCGTCACCAACTTGTTACGGAAGTAACTGGATGACTACAATCCTGGTGTATTCGCTTTATCGCAATCTTTAGAATATGCAACTTCACAGATCGTTAACAGGAACATGCACACACAAAAGAAATGTAAAATAAGAAGAAGTTCTGGAGGGACTCTTTAAAGATTAGCCATGCTAGTCCACCTTAAGTTTCTGAAAACTTTTAAGTGTTTTGTTTCTTTCCAAGTTGTAGCACAGTGGTGGTTGCACATGTTTCCAGCGTATATGAGCTATTTGGCTCCTATATGACTCCTAAATCTGACCGATTACACCCTCTTATACGCCCATATTTTGTCCAACTCCTATATCCTAAAGAAAGAAAAAAGCCATTCAAAAAAATTGACAAACAGATTTTGCCTCTTGAGTTTTCTTCTTATTCAAAGACACCCCTTATCTTACATCTGTCGCACTACAGTTTGAGAAAAGTTCCCTATAATCTCTCAAGCTTTATCAGACACTGTAAACACTGAAAATCTCTCACCAAATTCTCTTTCAAGGCCAGTTTGCTAGATCTATGATCTATGTGTATTTCAATATCTATTGTATACTCAAACTGTTTGAGTTTAATTTCTCTAAAGACAATTTGGAAGAAACAGACAAGACGAATTTCATTGACAAAGATCTTAATTACATAAAGAATAAATCCAAAGCTCATTATTGTAAGCTTTTAAAGAGCAACATCTGAGCCATAAAACATCCCCTGGGAAAGTATAACTACAACCTTTAATATTAACTATTAATTTGGAATGACTGCCTGAATAAAATTAGTCAGACAAAGCTTTGCAAATGATTTTACTTTGTATTTATGAGGAGAGAGAGAAAATGATAAGACATAATGAGAGAGATGCCATGCTTGCAAATCAGTCAGTTAGCTTTGCTGGGTGAGTAAGTCTGCATGCATGCCAATGTATGTGGGTGGGTGTGTTTCAGGGAGTGACAGAAGACAGCATATCAGGGTTCTAAGAACGTTCACTCGCTGTAAAATACAGCTGAAAACACATCATTCCACAAAATGACTGGAGAACACATTCGTAATGTCCACTCGACATTTTTGATCTCTTGCTTTGACACTCTCTTCCATTCCCAGAAACAGCTCAGCATAACTTACTACCTGCTGGTACGGTGTGTACCTTCTTCAGTGTCACTATTCCAGGCATTCTCTTATTGCAGACACAAGCTGCTGCAGCCCTAATAAAGATATTAAGCCAATACACCAACACAGTTTGATCTCACATTATTACTCAGTACAGTAGATACAGTCAGTGCATGCTTGGCTATGTTCCCTGTTAGATCAAGAAAGGCTAAAGTGTACATTTCAAAGCCACCAGTCACATTTCAGCACTCCTCCCAAAACCACCTCCAATACAGTCAAACCCCAAAAATCTCCACACGATCCGTTCCCCACACAAACCTTGTAAAGTGTTTCATGCGTCCCCGGTCAAAGACATCAAGAGAAAGGAGCCCTACTTACTGGCTTGCTGTGATTTTTTCTAGCTGCAGATCCCTCCTTTGCAAACGAAGAAATTGACAGCAGTTATAAAGCAGGGAAAAATCCAGCAGCTTGTAAAAAATGAAAGAGTAAAAGAAGGCGGATAAAATGATAAAAGAAAGAAAAATGAAATGAATTAAATAAATCACCGCAGAAAGAATTAGGCCTTTGGAAATTACATTTTAGAGTGTGTCCTGTGAGCCGGTGAGCGCTGAGAGCCAGTGCATATCCTCAGCGGGCACACACCGTTCCAGTGACCGTGCAATAGTAACACTTCTATTTCCTTGGTTCTGACAATCGCTCTCACCCTCTCTCTCTCCCTTTTCTCGCTCGCTCCCTCCCTCCTTTCCTCCCTGCCACGTTCAAACAGCCCCGATCTCCCTTTCTCTTCCAGCTGGTTGGCTGGCTTCTTTCCTCTCTCATCCTCTTGTTTCCCTCCCTCTGTACCTGCCATTCTCTCAATTGCTTACGCCCCTCCTTCCACCCCCTCCCTTTTCGCCTCCGCTCTCTTCTCCATCGGAACCCAGATACAAGGCAGACCCCTCCTTCCCTCCCTCTCTTCCTTTGATGTTGCATGGAGTTTTAGACTCTTGGCGGGGAATGAAAAAGATGGCTTTGACAGACTATAGCGTTTGAGGAGAAAGCTGAGAAAATGATGAGAAGCAAAAATGAAAAATACATCTTTTTGCATATTCTATGGTCGTGCCACAAAGCAATAACATGGAATTGCCTAAATTTATTAGAGAAGACATATGACAGCGAGTTCCCAGCAAGAGGGGAAGACAGTAATAGCAGGTTTATGACTTAGCACATTTTTGTGTTGTGTACAGGAGACAGACGATAAAGAATGAGGGAATCACTTATTAACGTTGAAAAGAAAAATGTGTGATAGAAATGGGGGAAGGGTTTTTGCATCGACAAGGTGGGGAAGGCCGTTTTATGTGGTTAATTTAGTCACTGCAAAAAGCCAAACAAAGACATTAAATAAAATCACAATATATTATCAAAACACACATTTAAAATGTTGTATTGTTTTCACCTTTTTGTTACTCAGTTAAGAAATATTATTTACGTTTTATTTACATAAGTGCATAATGATGTTTTTCGGCTGATAGATATAGTAACTGAACATATATAATAGAACGGTGCTGTGCAACAAAAATAAAAGTACTATGGGTGCAATGAAACAGGAAATAAGTAGATGAGGCTTACCGCCTTTATTGTGACAACTGCATATTTAGTGACCAACCAGCATCCAGGACCGGAACCTCTAATAAAAGAATTTAGAGAATTTATTGAGTCTGTATTCACAGTTGTGAAAATAATTTTTATTCCAGTCATTCGTTTCAAATTGTGTATAAAACGAATTATGCTGAATCATATCGTTGCTGTCCTTCTAAAACCTTGCATATCCATATTTAATATAATATAATAAATTATAATAATAATTTTTGTATGTCACTGGGATTTGTGGAAAGTAAAGTATTTAAGTATTAAAAAGTTATTCAAATTTTTTTATTTAAAAAAAAGTGTTGTCAGTGACAAGGTTTCAAAAGGACAATGATGATTTTCCATTACATTTTCCATTACACACCAAAAAGTCCTTTTATTGTCCTTCCTTCATTACTTAACACATCAGTCTTTAACTTCTAGCTACAAATCCCTTTCTTCAATCCTTCATTATCATGACTCACTGTCTTTATTAGGCTCTTTTGCTTTTATCGGTTCAATCATTTACTTTGCTTTAAAACAGATGCTGCATCTCCAGACTTACCTTAGTCCTTTATTACATCTCCTTTCCCATCATTTCTCTTTAGCCATCTTCCTCCTTGAGGCTGATACAAAGCCCTGGCATTTCCTTGCTCACACCTCTAAAGCTAAAGATGTGCTTGTACTTTGCCCATCACCGGCCCATCCTCAAGAGCATAGACCAACATTAGTTATCTATAACAGATGTTGATGAACATGACCTAAGATAAGAAGAAATATTAGCACTACCTTTGGGTAGTTGGGGCCTGGTGGTAAGAGTGTCAAACTAGTTATCGCAAGGTCGTCCGTTTGATTTCCGGCACTAGCGTGGATTGAAGCGGGAGAGTGAATAACAAGCTCTCATCCATATTCAGTACAATGTCTGAGGTGAGACCCGTGAGCAAGGCACTGAACCCCCAACTGCACAACTCAATTTTAGTCCGTCCACAGAATATTTTGCCAATAGTGCCATCCATGTTTTCTTTCAACTTTATGTTGCAATATTTCTTTAGACAGCAGTGGCGTCCTGTTGATTGTTTTTCTTATTGTAGATAAGTCAACAATTTTTTTTGCATTTGCCAGAGATATTTGTTCTTATAGATAGATTCTATAGATAGATTCTTCTTTACCTCCTTGAGGGCTTTGCGCTGTGCTCTTGCAGTCATCTTTACAGGACTCCATGCCTAGGGAAAGTAGCAACTGTGCTGAACTTTCTCCATTTGTAGAGAGCCTGTGTTATTGTGGACAAAGGACAATCAAGGAATTAAAAGATACTTTGTACCTCTTTCCAGTTTTATGCAAGTCAGCAATTCTTGATCATTAGTTTTTTGAGAGTTATTGTGTGAGTCATGGTTCACACCAGGCAATGCTTCTTGAGAACAGTAAACTCAAAAATGTTTTGATGAACACAAAAATGAGTATCAATAAGGTAGGGGTAATTTTGACTGCCATTCTTATTCTTCATACTATAGTAGTCAAAGGGGCCTTTGAACTGTTTGGTTTCAAGCATTCGTCAAAATATAGTTGTCTTTGTTCAACCAAACAAAGAATTTTATTAAAGGTAATTCATACAGGTGAATTTATAACAGAATAAATAAAGAGTGATTTCAAAACAAATAAAAATTCTGAGAAAACCAGCAATAAAGTTTTGATAGATTTTAGATACATAAAAATGTAAATACCTAAAAAATTACTTCAGCCGTCATGTCACAGGCAGGGTCAAATCCCTGCCTAAGAAAACTATGCATGTAAACAAAATTGAAAGATAAACGAAATGTAAGGAATTGCTATCTTTTTGTAATAAAGTAACTGCTAAAGGACAAGAAACCCAGTATTACTTTGTCCTGGAACAAAAAATGACTGGATCTTTTACTTCAATTCAATATACAGCATAAGAATTATAAATGAATACCTACCTACATCAGCTAATATTTAATGGCTCTGGCCATTCTTAAGACATTCATCTGTGACAAGTGAGGGTGTCAGAATATCACCTGCTAAACGGCATAAGAGAAGAAGAGAAAGAGATTGTTAGTTTCTATTGGGGATTAGTAGAAAGGTTTGATTGCCAGTGTAAATAGTCAGTGTTTGGTGAGAGTAAGGTGGGAGGAATGTTGGTTGGGTGTAGAAAGGATTACTGAATAATTCAAACCGAGAAGGATTCAGTGATGAAAGCAAGTGGGCTAGTGCCTGCATCACACGCATCATAAAATGGAAGAGGATAGTGTAGATCTCTTTTGTAGCTGAATGTATTGGCCAGTGCCGTCAAACAAGCTATTTCATATTTTTTGGGTCACATTAATTGTAGAGATAAATGTTCTTGTGACACAGGCGAAACAACAATGCACTAAAACTGTGAGGCTTCAGAATATCACATCTGCACAATACAGGTCTCCAAGACAGTTTTGTATCCTGGTGTTTTCAGCAGGACTTTCAAGGTTCAGCCGTTTACCGCCTCACTTTCTCTGGATTGCCTGTGTCCTCATTATGAAAAAAGCTGTTCCACTTGGCTTCAGAGTTAACCCTCTGTTCACAGCAGCGAGAAAACGGGTCATGAGGGGGAAAATGGGAACAAACAGACATGACACGAGAAAAACAACATCTGGAATGTATATGCAAGCATGTTATTGTATAGAAATCGTAAAGAGCAAAAATGTGCTCTAAACATTCTGAACAAAAAACTAAGAAAAACTGAAGGGGAGATGCCAGGAGCTGTAAGCTATGTGGTAAGCATAAAAATGAAATGCATTTTTAAAGATGGATTAAAAAGAGGATATGAAAGGAAGTGAAGGAACAAAAGTAGGCTTAGCGATGGGTTAAATCTGAATGAGCTGATGTGATTTAGAACACATCGCTACACGCAAAAAGATGCATTGTGAGTAATTCACCTCCAGTGTGCAAACATGAACAAATGCATGATTTTAGGCATTAAGTATGCAAGTAGAGAATATATAAATTATTTATATAGGTCTATCATCAGGCTATTCATGTCTTGATAAATGGTTTTGCTGCACTTAGACCAAAACACATATATCTATATGCATATATATGGTCATATTGTAAAACATGGTAAAACGCGATAACCATTTGTTTTAAAATTATTTTACTTGCAATGTATTGATATTTTTTACAATTGTACAGCAGACCAATTACAATTGAATTTCAAAATATCTAAGTTACAAACAATATGGCTATACAGGACATAAGAATGTAGTTATGTCTAGACTCTAGACATTAGACATTTAGTTCTAAATTTAAAAAAAAACTGTTAAATATATTGTGTTCAATTCAAAATAAAAACAAAAGTTATTTTGAAGCACCATGTTATAAACATAATGAAATAAATACAATATACAAATTTTTACAGATCGGGGAACAAGGCAGGACACAAGTACATAATAAACAAACCTTCTGTAGATCTGCAATCATTAAATCTGATGTGAAACTAATGAAAACATATATACAGTCAGCAAGTGATATCTGGCTTTGGTTACCTACAGAGCTACCGTACAATACAGTATTCTAGAAGGAAAGAGTCTGGTCTGATAAGAGTTTAAAAGCACTTAACATCAAGACGTTAACAAATAAATTATACAACTGTGCCCCAATGTACCCTTGTAATATCCAGGACAAAATTGAAACAGACATAAATGGTTTGATGCCAATACGCATCAAATGCCTTAAACATATGGATGCTATGATAATATGCTTCCAAGGTGTGTGACATTTAAAAAAAAAGATAATTTTAAATTTAACTAACATTACAGGCTTGCAAAAAATGCCTTTTGGTACTAACTGTATCTAGTACTGTTTTATGGCACACAGAAATCCTCTATAGCCAAAAACAGGACACCTCATAACTCCTACAAAAAATTGCAACCTTAATTTCATTTGACGGATGGGCACTGATTAAAAAAAACTGACTAAAACACATTAATTTGTCTTCATGCCAACCTACTACAATATATTGCCTCATGTGCTTTAACTGCTGTTGTTTGGTTAACAGTCGTAATTCAACTTTCAAACTTTAAGGTATAAAAGAATTTACACATTGTGGGGCACCACATCACCACCATGTGGAAAGACTTCTGTACTACAGGATAAACACAAAATTGTAATACTTATAAAAACCACTGTCTGGAAATATACAATAATGACAATAACAGATTACATCAAATTGTAGCAGAGAAATAATAATATCAGCAGATTAATAAAATATTTATCTTAAATTAAAAAAAAACATATTACATCTAAGTTGTTTTAAATAAATACCATGGCAACGTCAACTGGTAGTTATCAATCAGTATATTGTAGGTCCAGATCTACTGTACCGTCTGTAACCACAAGCCTAAGTCTCTTAGGCTTGCGATCTGTTGTGGTGGTGTTCTGTGGGTGGGAGGTGGAGAAGTGTAGAGAACTATATGGGTGAGTTCCTGACTGGCCTTGCTGCTGTGCATCTTTACCATTTTGGCCTCTATTGACTTTGGACCCTGCACACCTACCCATAGAGGGAGACTGTGAGAAGTTTGAAGCACCACATGCTTCCACAACTAGCCTTCCTTGGGTTCCAGAAGGCTCCATGAGACAATGGTAAGTGTAATTGGCAGGTCCGGAACCAGAGTAATTCAAGCATTCACCATCGTTGCCATACCCAAGAGTAAGAGAATGATCTCCAGTAAAGTTCACAACATAAGATGGGTGAGAAGGTTGGGTGTGTTCATGGTTGGTTTTAATCACTGGGACCTCATGCGTCGATTCTTTGTATCCTACTTGAGGACTGCTGCTCTGTGATAAAGGGGGTGATAGGGTAGAGGGGAAGTTGAATTCCGAAGAATGACCACAATGAGCAACATTTTGACCCAACCTACTCTTGTTAGTTTGAGTGTTCGATGCTCCAGAAAGTTGCATGTTTTGAGTGGGAGCCACAACAGCGTGGGGTTTCTCCGATCTGGGGATTTTGCCTTGGGGTACATTGTAACACTGTGAACTTTGGTTAGAGGAAAACAAAAAAGAGGGCAAGGAAGGATCTTTATCATTTTTGGGGATTTGGGGCTTTACACCTGCAACGTTCTTGAAAGCATTTGTTGTGGTTTTGCTGGAGCTAACAAAATAAACAGGGTGGATGTGATTGCTTTGCTGACGGGGATTTGAGTACTGTTTTGGGGGGACATTCTTAGAGCAATTTTCAGTTAATTTGGAGAATCCAGCAATAGGACAAGAGGATGCTTTCCCACTGTGTGCAGCTGATGGCCCTGGGAACGAAGTGTAGGTATCATCCATGCTGGTAGATCTGGGACTAGCCACAGAAATTCTGGAAGCATTTAAACCTCCTTCGGTTTTCAAGAGATTCTTCGAGCTTTGAAAAAAAGGACGTTTCCTGTCACGAAAAAGCGTATTACCAGAGTTGAATGCCTCTAGGAAGTCAGCATTTGTGGTGGACTTACTTCCAACATGAAGGGAATGGAAAGGTGTGACCACATTACTTTGAGGTCCACCTCCAGACATGCTTTGCGTTGACTGGCTGAATAATACAGATTGAGCTTTATGATTGAAGCCAGGTGTGCTGAGAGTTCCATAAGCTTTGTCAATTTTGGCAGAGTCTGATTCGGCCGACACAGCTCTTGTGCTAACAACAGAATCAAAAACATTTAACTTTTTATCCTGAAGGTTTAAACGTGCAGTTGGGAGTACTGACTGTTTAGCACTTGGAGCAGTATTGTTAAAAAAGTCCTTGCGCAGAAACTGTGTTGCTGATTCTTCCTGGGCCAGGTTCAACTCTGGACCTTTTGACTCAATATCAGACAGGAACAAACCATTCTCAGAGTCCTGAACAGGAGCAGAACTCATAGTTGTACAACATATGTTAGGAGCACTGCTAGATAAGGATGAATCCGCAAAAACAATGTCCGGGAAGCTAAGATCGTCACCGTTACTGAAGTTACTCACAGGGCTAGGCGATCCTAAGTAAGGGGTCTCCTGATTCCACCCATCAGTGGGACTTTGAGAGAAGGGGCTGTTGAAGGACCCTGTATTATGTGGTTCACCAGGACAGTAATCTATTAAAGAGTTGGCCAGGCTATTTTGTGCTGCGATTTGATCATAGCCATCCAGATTCAAACATGGAAAGTCAAGGACATCTGAATAGTTAATAAGGCTGCACTCTGAATTAAATGGAGATATGGGAGGCGACTGATTCTCTGAAGAGGTTATGTCTGTGGTAGACACATTTTTCTCATATACCTGTGGGTGGTTCAGAGCCTGCAGTCTTGACAGACTATTATTAATCTGAAACAGATTGTGACTTAAGCAGACTTCATTCCTTTCTTTATTTTCAGTTCTATCAACTCCATCATCTGACACAGTCTGCTCTTTACCATCCTCTTTTGCTTGAACGGCACCACCAACATAACTAACTTTTGTAAGTCCATCATTGCAAGGTGAGTAAAGTGACAGGGGAGAAAGGGATAATCGTAGAGGTGATGTTTTAATTCCTGGTGGATCTTTAGAGGCCTCTTTACTTTTTTCACAACTCTGTTCCGTCATCAGTTGTTGGCAGGGAGACATGTTTTCCTCCTTAACTCTGCTGTGAGACATATGTTGAACTTTTGCCTTTTGAGACGAGACAGATGTTAATTTCTTTGGCTTTGTGTGCGCAGAATCCCTTCTCATATTCCCATCTTGTTTCTGAGATTCTTTCCACGCTACCTCCCACTTGCCTTCAGCCTTCCTCCGCAACCTGATTGGAGGTAACGGTTTAATGTCATCAATGTCTATCTCAACTTTTGGTGGAGGGAGATTGTTTTGTCTTTGCACATCTCTAACTTCACACACATCTTGTACAACTTTTTTCAGCTTGGTGGCTTTTTGCTTGTTGACGCAAAAACTTGATAGATTTCGACGACTTGTGCTTTGCTTAGAGGCACATTCCTTTCGGCAATGCTCTAAAACGTCTTGGACTGCTTTGGAGGCTTTCTTCAAACCGATGCCTTTATCTACCTCTCCATTACCCCGAATCCTCTCCATTTCAGCATTTAAAATTGATACGGAATCCAAAATGGCCCTAAAAGGGTCAGCTACAGAAAAATGTTGCTTTGGGCTTGATATACCCTCAATGCTGCCAGTTTCATCTGCGCTATCCATTTCCCATTCCTTTCCCCTTTTCCTCTTAAGGCGGATTCTAAAGTTTTGCTTGTTTTCTTCCTCCATCTTGTCAGAAACACTTGAGGTAGATGATTCATTTCCGTTATCTGTTACCAAATGTTCTTCCTTTTTTTCTACTCTTTCCTCAATGCATAAGGAATCAGCTTGATTTTCTTTTCTTTCACTTTTCTGAGACTCCACAGATATGTTGTCCTTGGATCCAGGTATTGACACTTTACCTTCCACTGGTCCAGACCTGAGCCCTTTGCAAGGCTGTTTGGATGAAGTTCTGGAAGAACCCTTCTTTTCAGATCCAAAAACAACATTGTCTTTGGGAATTACACTCAATTCTGCTTTTGGAGACTTTATTCCTGTTGCCTTGTCCCTGCAATTGTCACTTTGCTCAGGTAACAGACATTCCAACAAAAGTTCTTTGTCACTAGTGTCATCACACAACTGCGCAGCTGCAGTTATATTACCGTCCTGGTCTGGCTCCGTATCGACTGATTCACGAAACGCACGCTTCTTTAGGGGAATACTACTCTGGGGACTGTTATCCAGAGAAACCATGCCAGTGGAGAGAGGCTCAGAGGAAAGCATGTTTTCTGACTGTGGAATATGACATTTTTGAGTATCTTCATGAATATTTGGCTGATATGTATTATTTTTATCAATTTTGTCCAAGTCCATCTTGTCAGCAAGTGATGGTCTCTTTATATTATCAGCTTCACCCAAATTTTGTGACTTTCCAAGTTGGAGATCCTTTTTATTTAGCTCACTGATCTTCTCACTCAAACTCTTTCTAACATCTGACAGCATTACCCTGGCCTCTTTAAAAACAACAGTCCTGCTCCCAAATAGTACATTTAGTTCCTTCTTATTTAAATTTTTTCCCCCTATCTTTACTGTACCCTGCTGTGTGGCTCTGCTTGCAGTATTCATGACAGGTATGTTCTTAACACTTTGTTGTTTATTATTTGTGGATGCTCTTGTTTGTTTCTTTAAAACATTCTCAAATGTACAACTCAATGATTCATCTAAAACATTAAGATTGTCCTGCATAACTTGGTTACTTTCAATCTCATTGCGATGACCCTCAGCACAAACATCTACCTCTTCTTTCTTTACAGGTTGTACTTTAACTGTGTTAATGCAAGCATCTGTGTCAGTATCTGAGGAATGTGGTAATAAATCACAGGTTACTTTCAAGTATTTATCTGCACTGGCAACATTTACTGGTGTGAAATACATCTCCTTCACCCCTTTCTTTGCTTGTTTACTTGTTTCTTTTCTGTTATTTAACCCGGCGTTCTTATGCACTGTCTCTGGTGTTGTACTTACATCTGTTCCACTGTTTGCCTGTGTCTGAACTGTGCTTTCAACTCTTGGTTCTCCAGGGACAGCAACCCTGACCAGACTGACTCTGAGGTAACGATTTAACCCTGAGAGGAAACAGACAGGTTTACGAACAAATGAAGGCGGTGTAATGTTTATAGTACTGGAAGCGACAGATTGCGACTGGTTTTGCCCGGTATCCCCTGAGGTCCCTGAAGCTACACAAAAACTATCATCACCTTCCCTAGAAGCACTGGAGCTGCCTGTGTTTCTCTTGCCGCCAGACATCTCCCTGTGGCAATCTGTAAAGAAACTCTGCTGTATTATGGTTTGCTCTGTTTTTGACGATATATGGCTGTCAGTATCTTCCTCTTCAATAGGTTTATTTTCATAAGTACTTGTTTTATCAGTTGAGATTAAAGCAGTATTTTGTGTGTCTTTGCACTCAACCTCTTCCGCACAAGACCTCTTCCGCGCATGAATGCGAGTGCATTGCGTACTGTCTGAAGCGAGATTAGAGTTTTGCTTGATCAATTGGGTCCTACTCCTAGTTAACTTGGAGAGTGTAGATCGATTCCGTCTTCTTAATTTGTTCAGACGACTACAAAGCATACTCCTGGTCCTGGCAATGGCCTTTTGCTGAACAATTCTGACAGTTGCATCAACATTACATTCCTTGGTTGCCATAATGTCTCCTTTATGGACACTAGAAATACATCCAAGTGTAAAGGGTTCAAACCTAATAACGGGGTCTCTCATGAAGTCTTCATCCTTTCGGTTCTCTGGTCCATCCTGGTTATTGTTCCTTGTTATCCTCTCTGGTTTTGGTCTTTCTTTCTCAATTAGGTATAGAAGAGCCCTTTCTTTGCTTGTTGGGTCCTTACAGCTTAACAGAAATTCTGCAGTGTGCTGATGAAGGCAGACACTTAGCCCTTTGAGTCCAAAGTGAGACAAAGGTGATGAGAGTTTTTCTGTTTTTTTTTCCACCTGTTTGCATTGCTCCTCCCTTTTCCGCCTATCAGTCTTTCTCATCTTGCTAAAAACAAGGGCGTTCCTCTTCGCCCATTGGGAAAAGGTATTCCTCATTGGCAAGACTGACAGAAAGTGAGGAAAGGAAAGCTAGAGTTAAGGCTGGCAATATTAGGATTAAAAACAGGCATATTGAGTTGGCATATTTTTAACTAACTGAAACCTTAAACTTCTTAAAACTTTAAAGATCATTCAACTTTTAATATTATGCAATAACACTAGTATAACAAAATGAATAAGTAAGTATCAAATAATTACACACATACCCGAATTTGATACCATGAATAATGGCTTTTGAGTGCCAGTTCCTCTTTTTCGGTTAAGTCTCAGATCAGTCTCTCTGAATTCATATTTCTGACATACAGGATCATTGGAGCAAACCAAGTTTGGGGACTTCTCTCTCTTCTTAAATAATCCTTCTCCTCTCCTACGTAAAAAGGAATTATACAGTCTTGTTGCAATAACAGCATTTGCTTAGAGGGTTATTCCACTGATTATTGAAAACAAGTTACATTTTACTACCACTGTTAATAATACTTTTAAAGCTAAATAAAAATATTTTTTCTCACCTCTCACATGTGCAACATTCACACATTTCATTATTCTCCCCAAAAAAGCTGTCCCCATAGTAACAGGTAATCTCTTCCCCAGGCGAGATGGGTCTAACCACTTTCACGCAAGCTCCGTTCTTATCTCCTGGAACAAACTAATATTGGAAATAATAAAGTGAAATTATGCATTGATACTAATAAAACACTTCGTACAACCCTTACTTATTTAAAAAAAAAAGAAAAAGAAAAAAAGAAGAAGAAACATTAACAGTAAGTGCATTGTGATTTTTGTAGTCTTTTTGTGGTGTCATAATGTACACTTTTAATAAAATAATTTACATTTAAATACAAAAAAATTAAACAGGTGTGCAAATTCAAGTTCATGATATGGTGGTCCACTTAATCCAAATGACACTGCAAATTAAAAATAGTAATTAAGCAGCCTACCTTACAATTCGGCCTGCAGTCTTCTCCAGAACAAGAACAAAAGAAAAAGAATTATCAGACGTTTAACAAAAATCCTTATCAAACAAAGATCTCATAACAGGAGTTAACCAGTCAAATAAACATTTAAGACATTCCAGACATGTTACGCCTTTCATTGTGTTCTTCTCACAACAATCATGAGTAAATGAAAGTTTTCTTTTTGTAAAAATGCTCTCACTCACCATGATTGATGAAGGCAGCAGGCCCCAACCAGAGCTGAGCACATCTCTTGCGTGTTGAGTACATAACACTGAAATCGTTGACTCCCGCTCGCAGAACTGCACTATCTTCAGGGCTCAACTCAGCAATGCAACCTTGAAGTACCTCCACCCGCTCACCCACACTCCTGGAGAATTTCAAAACTAGAGTCATACTCGACATTTAAAATATACAGGTTGAACAACAAAAATGTTATTAAGAAAAAATTAATCTTCCGGACTGATTCTAACCATTGTCGAGAGGCTGTGATTTTGGCTCCATTAGTCTCTGAGGAATAGCGGTTGCATGACTCAATATTCACTCCACTGTCCAAAAGAAAAGCTATCATATAGCGATACATCTATAAGAGAGGCGTAGAAATGTTAATTGCGAATACAATAATCATACATAAATTACATATATTCAAATGAGGTCTCCGCAAAAAGCTACATATTTGCATTCATATGGGACACCCCACAATTCCTGTCAAATTCCTTGTTAAATTATAATCCTCATTTTACATTTCCTTTGTGTGTGTACCTGTAAACAATCTGTTAAGATACATATCCTAAAGTTCACAATAAATCGAGCTATTATATTTAATGGAAATAATACGTCTTGGACTATTGCAAACACCAGGATTGTAGTCATACAGTTACTTCAGTGATGTGCCTTTAGAGAACCGTTATAACTCTATTTGCATCATATGGCCTCGTTATTGCTGGGGATTCAGTAACTGACAGCCGAGTTGACTAATATCAATAGATCAAACTGCTTGACAAATCAAAGTAAACTGGGAGGCATGAAGAAAGTAGCAAAGCAACAAGGTAAATAAAAAAATAATATTACAATTCACATATGATTTAATGGCATTTATGTATAGTTGAGGAAACAAACAATACAATTATCTAAATGTTTATAACTATCTTGGGGGCACTTGAACACTATTAACACACTGTCTGCATGCAAATTAGACACTTGTCTTTGAATTAGGCGTGCTGCTGATATACAAAAAAAATTGCAAGTGCACCACCATACTGGAGTGCCCTCATCATTAGAAACAATCATCAGTGTGACATTAGTGAATGACATTACAGGATGATATCTAAAAGTTAATACTAAAACTTTGGAATCGAAACTGTGAATAAATTAAAAAATTAAAAAAACTGGAATTTATCCACTTTAAACAATACCCAACTCTATGAGGCAGCTCAAAACTGCTTTATACTACATATTTAAACCTTCAAACAAAATATATGTTTAAAAAGTTCAGTAATAATGTCTTGTACACACACTTATGTCTTGTAAACCTACACCACTCCACCAACAGACCAATTTAAGTCAACATAACAGCTGTCAGTTGCTGACACCATCTTTGTGTAGAGACTGACCTCTTCAATCTAGCTAGTTAACACGTGATACAGGGAAGGAGAACTTTCTCATTTGTTAATCACTTTGGATGAATGCATCCACTTAATACATGTATAAAAGAAAAATAACTCACATGCTGCTTCAACAGCTCCTGTCTGTGTGAACCCAGCTCAGTGAAATACTCACTGACCCACTCTCCATCTAAAAGAGCATCGAATGTAGCCTGGAAGTCATGTGTGCGTTTGAAGCGTAACAGGGTCTCTCTGAGGTAGCCCCATCGCCGGATCTCTGGGGGTGGACTTCATTTAGGAAGAGAGTACAGAAGGATAAAGTTCAAAAACACACTCTCATTAGGTTTTACACTTATTAAACTGAACATTTCCCTCAACTAATGACTTTCGTCAAGGGCTTTAAGTCTCGTTTTCAATTACTGTCCCTACATTTGTAGCTTACATATGTATTTTAGGCAGCATGAAAAGATTTATGCAAAATAAGCACCTTATGTTCATCTTGTGGGTGCTGAACCCCAGTAAGGGATCCAGCACCAGACTCGTTGCCAAATCATCTGTCTCGCAAAGCTCTTTCACACTCATTCTATTCGATCCCTCCATTGTCGCCCACCATCAACATGCTGAAACAAAATGTAGCCAGTGATTTACAAATTCAAACAGCAGAAGTAATACTACACAAGAACAGTGTGCAAGGAAATAGGAGAACTTTTTCCAACAAGAATTTACAACACCAGTGTATAGTAAAAAAACATAAATATTATGGGGTATTTATAAGAAACTATAAACATAAGTAACCAGGTTTTGCATAGATTTTAAATTGCAAGTAGGGCTGCAAAATTATACAAAAGATAAATCGGGATTATAAGCACAGATGAAACTAATTACATAATCGTCAAAAGCCTCAATTACAGCTGGATAATTGTGCTAAATTCTGTGCATTTCGTTGGTCTGTGCATGTTTCGGCATTTAATGCAGTAGTGAATAAGAGATTGTAAATCAAGTTGTTCGTTTTAGATTAACCTAACGACATAATTAATTGTTATTCACATTATATTATTCAGTGAAGATTGAAGTTATAAAACATTCTAAAACTTCAATGTACACTATTAATCAACAATAATTATATCAATAACACTAACAAGGTTAATTATCGACAATTATGGTTTGGAGTGCATTGTGTTTTGTTTAAGTAACTTTTTCATCTTTACAAAACAAAGACTTGGTTACAATCTTGACAGTCAAGAGATAGTCAAGGTGTTACAAACTGGAGTGTGAGAGTACTAAAAAGGTTTTGGACAACTACATGATAAAACAAAATCTAAAAATAAAAGCACACTTAAATAAAACAAACAACCAAACAAAAGTGACACAGGGTTAAGTTTGGACAAAGAAATGAATGAATTATAAAAAGTTTGCAGTCTTCTTCAAATATCAACATGAATCAAATAAACTATTTGAATAAAAAACAGAAATTCTGTCATATAACACAACATCTTATATAGACTGATGCATTTAAAGCAACAGCACACTTTAGCAATCAGTGCAGATTAAGTTCTTCAGAAAGCACAAGTACTTGGGACCATTAACATAAGTGTGAAAAACGTGAGAATGTGTGAAAACAATAATTCTGAAAGATTAAACAGTATGCGATCAATCCACAGGAAAACCCATGCAAATATTTGTGTACATTAATGTCATGTGGTCAGCTAACATGATCACGTCACACTTTAGAATATAATCAACACACATTGATCTAATATTAACTGTAAATACACGTCTTAAAGCTTTAATGTTCTTATATTTATAAACACTCAAATAATTATTACAGCTGACTTTCGTCAGAAAATTCTGGACGACTGAACCTTCCAGAACCGACAGGGTCCACTCAGCTAACTTGATAAAATAACTGACCAACACATTAAATGTGGAATATTTCATAACTCATATTTATACGCATCACAGTTCGCATCTTATGCCCAAATAAAGACATAAATAAACGTTGTTTATAAACACTTGCGCGTCGTTATTTACCTGACGGGCTTTTCTTCGAAATTCCGATCGATTTGTCCGTAGTGAAATGTTAATGCTAGCAGGCTAGCTCTTCCTGTTGGCTACGTGGGCTGCACAACTGCGCTCGAATCCCGTCATGTTTTTTCGTGCAAAACGTGATTTTAAAAGCCGACGCCAAATCAAGCGAAGCCTTCGCGTAAAATATAGCTGATAATATTATTATATATTCTGTTTGTTTTCGAACACAAGTCTCACAGAGGTGAATGCAACCAATCCTTGGCGTCCCTGGTCCTGGTTCTCCTATTGGACCTTCTGAGCGACGGTCCGTAACTAGGCGTCAACTGCGCCGTCCTATTGGCTGATGCGGTAACGTGGCGTTGAGGTCAGCCAATAGGAGCGCACATATAAACAATTTGACGCGGTTACTCCATTCAGTGGCCAGGAGGGAAACAGTTTCCCGCCTCGGCTGCGTGACGTCATCCTGTTGACCTTAAGAGTTACGCAATGTGATGTCAGGGCTGTTTGAAATGACAAATGTAAGACTTTATCGTTGTTTTTAGTGTTTACATATAGATTTCCCTTTTTATGTATTTGTTTTATGTCATTATTTCAGCAAAGCCACAAAATGGATGCTTGGTTTTGAATATTTAACAACTTGAGGTTTGATATGATGCATAAATATGAGCTGACGTTTAAATTCCAAAAGGTCAGTCGAGGTTAAATGTAAGATTTTCATCAAACACTTATTTTCCAATTCACATGCACTAAACATAGCTTACTGCTTAAGAGCTCTTTTGATGACGTCATAATTCCATATTGTATGTACATGAGGCTTTATTGTGGACAGTATAGAAGGAATGTCAAACCACCCAGTAGAAAGTGTTTTATTTATGTCTCTTGGAGCTAAGAAACATGACTTGTGGTTTAAATCAAAAGCATTGAAAGCCACTTTCTCTTGGACCTCTAACTGTGTCATTATGGTACAGTTAAAATGCTTGTAATCTACTACAGTGCATTGAGGAAAATATCCCTGATTGCTTTTTAAAAAGAAAAATAATCACATCATCTAAATAAACTGCATTCTGTCAAGCAAAACAGAGGTACATGATGAAAATACAATCATATACCAATAATCCACAACTACTGAAAGACTCAATCTTGTATTGCTGTTAAGCAAATATAATGCGCATAAATTAGGCATGTGACAGTATAAAGTTTTCACAATGTACGGTATTATCGTGATATACTGCATTTAAAGTCTGATGCTTAACTGTTGTCAGTAGCACCATATAGCTTTTTACAATTCAACTGCAGATATAAGCATTCTTAAAGAGATATTAACTTGTCAAGGGTTTTGTGCATGACAAGGGTTGCATGGAGCATTGTTGAATGTTGACTTGATAGAAAGTTAAAAAGATGTGAAATAATATGCAACCATTTATTTCCCACCATATCAATGTTGTGCCAATAAATTATCACGATAAACCGTATTATTGAATACCAGCACAATTTACTAGTCTTGCTGAGATCAGAAATCAAAAGTATAATGGCCATCAAGGAAGTATACCAACTACATGTATTATTAAAAGCAAGAAAAATAGATGCCTGTCACCAGATACCAAGCAATAAATGTAATGATATGACAAAAGCACTTTGACACTAGAGAATATTCTATTTAGAAGTATTGTCACCTCTTACTAAAATGTGACATAAGCAAAGACAGACACACTTTGACCTGAACACCTTAATTATGTGATCTGAGTACTTTTCAAGTTTGACATAGTAATTACACTTACAAAAATTTTGGACACTGTTAATATTATAAATGTTCTTCATTTTATTGTTTTGTGCATCAAGCATTCTTGCCCGATTTATTGTTAGGGTTGCAGAATACAAGACACAAAATCTGAAAATCTTTCTCAAGTGTTTCTTTGAGGCAGCAGAGGGCACTAGTTTATTGCTTTGCAATAACCTTCTCCCCAAGTTAAATTAAAGAACTAGTAAATCGATTTCTTGTGCCGTTCACCACCTATTGGAATCAAAGTTAAAAGCTTGTGAAGCAAGTGGAAGATATTTCAACCTAATTACATAAACAACTCTTGAGACATTCTACCAGCAATGAAAACCCAATTTAAAATGGACGGAGGTGAATGAAAGGGACAACAGTTTTCCAGAGGGAAAACATGAGATCCAGAAACTGGGTGCAATGCTTATTTCTTCAAAACCCACATCATGCTAATAGGGAAACAAGGGATAGAGAAGGACCAGTGGGTTAGCTAAGAAGTGATTATTCATGTAATTTAAAAAAAAAACATAAGAAGCATAACCAAAAACAAGAAAAAATAAGGTTACTCTTAGCTCAAAGAATGAGCCACAGAGAAGAATAGAGAGGAGAGAAAGAGAGACCAAGAGAGACAAGCAAGCAGTAGACAAGAAATGAGAACAAACAAAAATGATCAGGTCATGATCAGCACAATCTAAGCTAATCTCAACTTTGGTCAGTCTTGACCAAACTACATCCAGATTTACAAGTAAACTTACACCTGAGAAAAAGAGTTGTAATTCAGGAGAATGAGACAAAGTAAGATATAGTACAGAAAGTTTAAATAAAGTTCTCTTTATTGATAATTGTCTTTGAAAAAGACACTAAAAAAACACATATTAAGCAAAAAATTTCAAAGCTTTGTTGTGATCCATCTACAAAAAGTAAAAAGTTCCAACATGATTGTTTTGAAATCATTGGATCTCTAAATGGAAATAATGCACCCGTGACAGTCTCTCTACCTCACACTTTCTCTGCACATCCATTCTCTCTGCGTGCGTGTATGTGTGCAGATATATGTATAACATTACACTCAGACTGGCTCTCTAACTTATTTAAGATGTACAGCTGTGTGTTTAAAACAACAAAGGGGGGCAGCACATAAACAGTAGGGGACGTTCAAAAAAAACCTACAAACTTTCACCCCCCTTGGTCTCAATCTTTCCCAGAGCCTAGCTGTGCATTCACATGGAGGCTTCTTTGGAGGCTCCCTGACAGAGAGACAAGTAGAGAGATGGGGGAGTGATGAGTGGTGGAGGAAAAGGATGGAGACAAACAAAGAGTGTAACAAATATAACAGACGCTCACACACGCAGTCTCGTATAAACGCACATTTCAAAAGTTACATGAGGAAAGTAAATGACAAAAAAATAGGACTTGAACCCTGGGAACTGTTTTGCTTCATAGCCATTTTGAGACAAAAGAAAGGTAGAGGGAGGTAGAGAAAGAGAGTGGGTAAAAGAGGAATTGTGGAATAGGGACGGGAGCAGGTGTTATTTCTTGGCTTTTCCACCCTTGGCTGAATTTCTCGGCGGGGTGACTGGACGACCTGAGCCCATTCCACCTCCTCCTCCATAGTATAGCTTCTTATCAGCGGGCTTAAGGATCTAAAAGGAAGATAGAGGATGAGGGTAAGCACCACAGCATTACAGCAGACACTCGCCTTTAGGATAACCAAATATAGACCCATCCACCCACAGAGCGAGCACTTCAGTACATATAGCAAGTAAGAGTTCTGCCTTATGCAGCGTAAACAACTTTTGGAAATGAATTTAATGCAAATCTACAGCCACAAATGTGCCATTACATCCGATCTTACTTTATGCAAAGATAAAAACATTTTTCCCCTCTTACCTGAAAGGAACACATAAGGGTGTCATCCACACTCATCATGGCCCCTGCGTTATCAAACTCGCCGCAGTAGTTAGGAGCAGAGAACAGAGTAACTAACTGTCTCTTAGCAAAAAACTCATAACCATCCTCCACCACCTGCAGAGAGAAAGATGTTTAGAGCTTAGACACATGAACAGTCGTCAAAACCTCCTCTCTTGCCACGGAAAGTATTCAGACCTGATGTGCCCTGCATATTAGGTCCATGTCGTGTTTGTGAAGGAATTTGGCCACAACGTCTGCACCGAAAGTGAAGGATACACCACGGTCGTTCTCTCCCCAGCCCAGCACGTCTTTGTCTGGGTCAGCCCAAAGCAGGTCACAAAGCAGCCCCTGGTCAGGTACATCGGTGGGCCGCATGACGCGTCGCACCTGCTCCATTGACTGCAGGTCTGGAGAAAGACCTGGAACAGAAAAGCATGATTTGTCTTTTATGATGCAGTTTTGAAGGTAAAACTTGGCTAGGTCAACAGTTTTTTAAATAATTCTCACAGTTATAGTCAGCATCCAGTCACTGTAGAGAGCAAAACAGAGTTTGACAATGATCAATAATTCTAGTGAATGTCTTAATCACCTAATTTCAGCATCTTTACATTTACGCTCCATCTGTGGCTTTGTCTGCATTTCTAAGGGGCGGATAACACCAAACTCACTTTCTGCAGATAGATGCGCGTCTTTTGAATGGATTTCAAATGGCAAAGAGCGTTTAGCGTGCTACTTATGCATGCCAGGTGCCTCACGTTTTTGACGGAACGCTCAGAGTTAAAAAGGCAACTCCAGGCAGAAAAGCGCTTGACATCATACTCCTTTTTTTCATTTTCCAATTCAATGGACGGGGTGGGGATTGCAGTGTGGTGATGGAACTTTATTGATGCTTTTGGTGGTCCGAGACTGCAGTAGTGGGGGAGGAACTTATCGCGGCTCTCGAGGGTTAATCAAGCAAGTTTAGAACAAGAACCCTCTGCTTGAACATTTTTAATGTTTTTGCATATATGAAAGTTAACAGCACTCACAACTCATAACTCTTGACTGACAGGACAGTGCATTTCAGTTGTTGCCTAGCAACATTAAAAAACACAGCGCGCTGCTATTCTCAAACAGTGATCAAATAAGCAGCTCCATGCGTCTCGCGTTTCCAAATGTTAAAATGCATTTGTTATGATCCGCCCCTATGCTGCATTTCTTTTTTGACCATATCAACGTTATAAACAGATACATTTTCTGCAACCACATGTTACTTCCCCAGCAAGATTGCAATGTCAACACAGGAGTTATGACGGAAAATTAAAATTACCATGGGGACAGAGGACCTTTCTGCACTCACCTCCATGGCAACAGAAGATTTTCTCATCTACAATGGCAGCCACAGGTAAACAGTTGAAACAGTCTGTGAAGGTCTTCCACAGCTTAATGTTATACCGTCGCTTACCTGAAGATAATAAAACAAATGTTTAACAGTGGCAAGACAAATCAACCTGAGTGAATGTACAGCAAGTCATAAACTTGTATTGTTTGTTCTGCTCACACTCATCGTAGAAGCCATAAATACGATTGATAGAGGCGCACTCATGGTTTCCACGCAGCAGAAAAAAGTTTTCAGGATATTTCACTTTGTAGGCCAACAGGAGGCAGATTGTTTCTAGAGATTGCTTCCCTCGGTCCACATAATCCCCCAGGAACAAATAGTTGCTCTCAGGTGGAAAACCACCATACTCAAAGAGACGGAGGAGGTCATAGTATTGCCCATGAACATCACCTGCACAGTAAATCATTTAGAAAGTTAAAAAGTTTTTTGACTTTGCACTTGCAAGCATGAGCATATTGAACATTTCTACAAAATCATAATAATAATCAGACACTCAAATTTATTTATGATAGGACATGTGCTGCATGGGAATAATGCTATTGAAGCAATATATCTGTATAGACAGAATCCACTGAATATTAGTAAAAACCATAATTAAAATAAAATTCAGAACCGGCCCCATTAAATGAAATGACCATGTATATAAAATCCTTACCCTCCTCAGGAAAAAACATTTTTAATATTTAATAAGTTAGCATTGCCTGACATTTCTTCCACGTTCGAAATGAGAATCCCATACAGGATAAATGCACTCACCACAGATCTTGAGTGGAGCTTCCAGCTCCAGCAGAATTGGCTGGCTGAGAAAGATTTCCCGAGATTTCAGACAGAGGCCGCGGATTTCATTTTCTGTCAGCTGTACGTTCTTGCCTGGCCTGGAGCCTTTAACTGAAAAATCAGAGAGGGACAAAATGAGTGTAGCAGGAAACAAGCCAAAAAAACGCAAATGTGGCAGCCTAGAGCCAGTTCTCATAAAACGGTGGCCATTTTAAAACAAAGAAGCAGAGGATGAAAAACGTGACTTGAGGGGAATTCTGGGACTTGTGATGCACAGATGTTAGTGTTCTCAAGACTGTATCATGTGTCGTTACTGAAACATGCACCCCAACCGTGCTAAACCGGAGAAGGAACGCACAGAATTTAGCAGGTTAAAATTCCTTGGTGTTTGTCAGACCAGTACACCACCAGCAGAACCACTCTTAAACTGGTTGTACGATAAAACTATCAAAAAACAGCGATATCTTAGGGTTTGCTACACATTGTTGAAGATCATGTGTATCCGATCTTTAGATAGAATCAAATATTCATGACAGACAAACAAACAAACCAACCAACCAGGAATCTAATAACATGACGGGTCATCAGATCCTTTGCTCATGCCTGCTTAAGAAAAGACTAGATAAATGTAGTCTAAAAAAGATATCCTGACGCTTTATGACAGAGAAGGCTTGCGGGATGTTAACAGATTGTCATCTCACACAACACAGACCCACAGCACTACTCAAACATGCCCTTTTCGACCGACTTCATAACACACTGTTCTGAGTTTAGCTGGCAGCGGCAAAATAGAATAGCATTTGATTTATCTGGAGAGAAGAAAGACTGTTTATGTGGACAGACCAATGCTAAACCTGAGGAGGCTAAGTTTCTTGACAGCTGTAAGGTCAATACGGCCAGCTGATGTATTTCTCTAAAAAGAAAAATCATGACATCAGGAATCCTCAGTTTAAATATACATTCTACTTGGCAGGCTTCAGCCAAGAATATAGAGCATATCCATGTGAGTCATACAATCAGGAAGTTACACAAGAATTTTAGAGATGGCTAATTTGAGCAAGGTCACAAACATCGATCCATCCAGCCTACACTGGAATAATATTTAAATGGGGATTTTTAAACAGATAAACCCCCAAGGACACAAAAATACTTACGGCACTGGCTCAAGGTTATAAAACTTCATACAAAATAATTGACTCTACTATGAGTCTACTACTACTATGAAATAATTGTAAAAAAACAACAACACACTGCTTTAATCAAGGGGAAATCTCAAACTTACTTCCATATTTCAAATGGTCACTTTGTAGTTCTGGTTATTGATGCTAAATGCATTTCAGTTACACTTTAAAATGATAGTTCAACCAGAAGTAAAAAGTCGGTCATGAATTCCTTACTCTCTAGTTGTTCCATTTGAAAAAAATCTTACAAAGAAAAGGTTAATGGCAACCACTGGCCTCAGTAGAAAAAAACCCTGTTGTGGAAAGGATCCTAGAATTTTTTATGTCTAACCTTCTTCAAAATATCATATGGTGTTTACAGAACAAATGAAAGGTATACAGATCTGGAACAACTGGAAGGTTAGTAAACTTTTGAATGAGCTATCCTTTAAGATTATTTAAGGGCAAACGATAATCAGGCAAAACACACCTCCGTCAACTGTGTGCACAAGGTGTAGACAAACACCTTTAAGGTCTTTAATATTGTGTTCAGATGTTGAGCGATTTGAGGGCCTGGACCGGAAGGCAGCCAGCTTAAACAGTGAAAACTGGGTATAAATAGGATCCTGCCACTCGTCCCTTTAAACCCAGATTAAAACTGGCTAATGCTCTGACAGCAGTTGCACTAAAGGTAGTCACGGGGCAAATAAGCAGCATAGGGCTTACAACAAACACAAGAGTATGGGTAACCCTACTTATAAACTACGAACAAGGTTACAAATAAATAAACTTAACCATTATTTACTTTCAACTGACAAGCGTGTCAAATTGGTTGGTTAAGTTGCCTGTATTTCATTAACAATAAAAAAAAGGTGGGACAATAAAACTTCATCATTCAAATTAACCCAGTTTACAAAATTACAAGAATGGCATTCTATGGCATCTTGACGTAATGAGAATGGACGTTAATCAGTTTGTTCACACATGGACCAGCATGTTTACCCTTATGGTACTCAGAGGTGATACTCTTGCACTTAATCCAACGAAAGGCAATCAGAGGGAAAACCTAAGGTGAAGAAAACAACTGTTTAACTGACACCTCGCTCTAGAATGACAAGTGTTAGCAGATGCTGGCCAAAAATAGCAATGGCCAACCAAAAGCATTGGTCAAGATGCAAGAACATATCCATAATGTCACCTGTAAGCAGTCCAATTAAGTTCCTTGCTTGACCACGAAGATTAATGAAACCCAATGAAGTGACAAGTTCTATACTAATAATCTAGAATTTCTTAATATTCCATTGACTTAAGGTAAAACGGCTTCCCTTTAAAATAGTGACAGCATCCACATAGAAAGAAAAAGAGAAATATAAACAGAAAACAGAAAACAGAGAGAAAAAAGTGAACAATGTTTGGATGTAATTAGTAACTAACAAAAACTGATCATTACAGACAATCATCAAGCGAATGTTAAAGGAAATATCCTGTTTTGGGATGAACGTACGACATGTAATGTATTACATAAGATATTGTGTTATCAACCTTGTTTATATTTTTACTGCACATATTAACCTTTTACTCCCGTTTACACAACAGCTGCCAACAGGACCCAAAGCGCAAAGGGTCTAGAGTACGTGATTATGTCCTCGTTTTGTGTGTCTGCACAGAACAGAATGGGATGTTATTAAATAAGTAACAAGTTTAAGCCATTTTGCTAAAGCTGCAGTTCTTGACAAGGCAAAAGACCTAGAAGCATCGACAACCACAATACATTACCCTTTATACGCATCTGCCATCTTTGTTACATTACCAACTGATAAGATGGTTGATAGCTTACAAAATTCTTCTACATTCCTGTTATGCAACACACTGTCTTGTTGCGATTCACAAATTTGAAAACCAGGCTTGCTCGGGATGTTTTAAGTTTATCTGTCCTATGTTCCACAAAACCTACCCACAAGATGGTACAAAAAATTGCATTTTCGACAACATTTGGGTGGGAAGTCATGGCCTTGTGGTTATAGAGTTTGTCTCCTAACCCTAAGGTTGTGGGTTCGAATCTCAGGCCAGCCGTATCATGAATTAGGTGGCCTTGAGAAAGGGACCGAACCCCAAACTGCTCCCCGGGCGCCGCAGAATGAATGGTTGCCCTCTGCTCCGGGTGGTGCGTGTGTTCACTTTGAATGGGTATAATGCAGAGCACAAATCCTGTGTATGGGTCACCATACTTGGCTGTATGTCAGTTCTGCGCTGGGTGGTGTGTGTGTATCCACGGTTGGTGTGTGTGTTCACTTTGGATGGGTATAATGCAGAGCACAAATCCTGTGTATGGGTCACCATACTTGACTGTGTGTCACTTCTTTTTGTCCCCGCAGGCTCCATCGTCAGGTGTCATGATGAATGCATGTATAATTCTGATTTAAATGTTTCTCTGTAAAATCATAATGTTTAAAAAAGACGATTATATTACCAAGATATACATTTTAAAGAACGTGGTAACCAAACAACAACAGACCCCATCGACTTCCAATACATGGACACAAGGATACAGAGACGCATTTCAAAATACCTCTTTTGTTTTAACATTCCCTTTATGCTACAATAAAGAACAAACCATGATTTCAGTATAGTGGAAGTATTTCAGTGATCAGATCAACCTTGCCAGCATGGCAGTCCATTGCAAAGGTCACTTGGCATTAACTTCCACCAACCACATCCTTATTATTTAAAGTAATCCCAATCTGAAATGATGCTTCCCAAACAGGACACATCTCAAAATA